>VZRM01000020.1:228561-251779 GCA_013397955.1 Grantiella picta | reverse complement strand
GGTTTTACCTATCATGTCCTAAGCTCCATTTACAAAGGTGATGCAAAATAATTTTAACCATTACAATTTCTGCATGTTCTAATTCTACCAATCATAAAATTTCATTACTCTTCAATCTGCAGAAGACATTTTCTTTTACATTATGTACTTCCTTGTTTTAGTCAGACTACCTTCACCCAAGCCCCAAAAGCAAACCTCACACCATGATAATCAATGTAATGTTATAAATGTTTGTCCTCTAAAAACCAGCGAAAGGTCTCTGAACATGTGTAATCCAGAATTAATTTCCATACCTTAGTTATAATCAAGTAGAGCAAAACAGGAAAGCACAGCACATATAACAGCAGCGTGACTTTTTAAAATTGCTACACGGCTCTCATGTTTCAGTGTGCATCTGCTATATACACTCACACACGTGATCAAGTGAGGTGGAATCTGCCTTTGTAGGTACCCAAAAGCTTTGATAAGAATCCCCTCAGTCCCAGACTCTGAACCTCACTACTTGGCTTAGTGAATTCATGACATTGGAACAACTCCACCTGCAGTACTCACTGGAAAATCAAGCCTGCAGGGCTGGATTTTGCACAAAAGATCCGCCAGAGGAAGAGATAGTGTATTTTTTTCACTGACCATCATAGTTGTTGAGCGTTCCGTCAGGATAAAGTAATAGCAATCATAGCTAAAACACCAAACAATTGGAAATAGTGTTACCAACAAAACCAGAGCAGTGATTATCCAGCTGTACTCAGTTCTGGTAAGGCCTTAGTTCACATCCAGTGTTCAGTGTTGGGTGCCTCATTACAACAAGGACACTGAGGTGCTGGAGGGTGTCCAGAGAAGGGCAACAGAGCTGTTGAGGTTCTGGAACATAGGGAGTGTCTGAGGGCACTGGGGTTGTTTATTCTGAAGAACGTGAGGCTCAGGTGAGACCTTTTCACTCTTTATAGCTACATGAAAGGAGGTTGTAAGAGATGGGTGTCAGTCTCCCAGGCAGCTGGAATAAGAATAAAGCCAGGGCAAACAGCCTCAGCTTTTGCCAAGAGAAGTTCAAGTTAGATAATAGGAAAAATTTTTTCACTCAAAGAGTGGTTAAATACTGAAACAGGCTTTTCAGGAAAGTGGTGGAGTCACCACCCCTGGAAGTGTTCAAAAAACTACTAGATATGGCCCTTCATGATGTGGTTTAGTGGCCATGGTTGCATTTGGTCAAAGGTCAGATTTGATGATCTTGGATGTTGTTTCCAGCCTTTATGATTCTATGACTCTTAAACTGTGCACTGGAGACTTGTCCATTTTGACTTTAGGTATCTGAGGACCCCATGGGATCAAGCTGTGTACCTCTACCAGCATCTCTGGGTTATCATTATGCATTACAGGCTCCAGTTTGACAAACTGAGCATTTTCCTATCCAATAGATTGGTTTTCCTGTTGTTATGCTTGTACGTACAAATCTTTGTCTGTACCACTTACGATTTCACACAAGTCTAAGTATTATGAGAGGGAACTGTATTTCACCATGAGGTCTCAACAGGGACAGACACTGCAGTGTTTTAGGAGTTAGAGGTTAGGATTTGTCTCACATTTCCCTGTCGGTGAAATAAAATCTAATTCAAGTCACTCATTAAGATTTGATGAGAGGTCAAAGGAGGCAGGTAGGAATCTCTCCAAGACCTCTGGCTTGGGATGAGATGAACTATTAAATGGCTAAACTTAAGCAAGGACAGGCGCATCCTATCATGTCACTTTTTTTCCCCCTATCACTGACTTAGACTATAGGGAAAAATTTCATTTCTCAAGACAGAAAGTGAAATCCAGAAGATGGTGGCTGTCTTACATCTCAGGAAATGAGAGGGTCATTCCTGGTGCCATAGAGCTGAAGGAAACGAATGTGAGAAATTACTTATACTTCACATGATACTGCCTGCATATTTCTGTGAGGAGGGACCAAAGTGTTTGTAAATGCACCAAGCAAAACTATACTTTAAGAAAAAAAAGTGAATGCTTTTTCTTGGGGGTTTTTTAGTGAATCTGAAATACGATTCACTGTCAAAGGTGTTACTTGCTAAAAGAGTTTCTAATTTTAAGTTTGAAAATACATATTTAAAAACTCAATTGCAGGAAGAATGCAACAGTATGAATGCATGCTCAACAGCAGAATGTAAAAACTATTCTCTTTACAGCAGTGTTCTATCAGTCTGAGAAAGGACAGTGCTCCCCAAACCAGTGAGTCGAGTTTTCTTGTAAATGTGACTGTAGGGACTAGCAATGCTTCTGAAATCTGATTTTTTTTTTTTTTATGGGGATTGCTTGTTACTTTGCACTTGTCAAAATAAACATCAAAATTTAAAAGGACAAACTATCCTGTCTAGAATGAAGAATGTAACTGTCCATGCATATGTGGTAAACTGTGTGAACAAAAGTGCAGCTGGTGAGAGAAATGATGCAAAATTGATGGTGTCTTTGGAAGCTCCAAGTGAAAAATTTATTAAATATGATCCAAGGTCATAGCTTTCTATGTAGAAAAGATATGAAAACAATAAAAAAAAGAACTTTGTTTGTTGTAAAGCACCCTGTATTTAGAGTGAATGTTCTTTCAAATAAAGGCTATTACAACTAATTGCTAGTTAGAGCCCTATCCTATCTCCAATTTGAGTAATTTTCTGTTATATTTCTTAGTCAAATTAAAAAAAAAAAAACACACTGAACAAATGTTTTGATTTCTTCCAAAACTGTCAACCCATCCCTTTTCTCTTAGAAAAAGCTGATTAAAGATTCCTAGACAAAGACTATAATTTCTTCTCTTCTGTAAAATCCTCAGTGAGGAATTTTACAAAAGCCAATTTCTTTTTATGCCTTCTTAACAACCTTCCTCAACTTTTTAAAAGCCCATCTATGTAAGATCCTTCTGATTTTAAATGTCTGGCTTAAGTGAGTCCAATATTTTGTGTCCCTTGCTGGGAAATAGTATAATCTTTTGTTTTAACATGCTGAGATTGAGAAATAAATTGCAGGGTTAAAGTACACAGGTAAGAGTGAGAAGGAAAAGAGAGGCTGTTGTACAGGAGAGCTATCTGTGTATATGTGGAATGGGAATAACCTCATGCAGTTAACTAAATCTGGAGGCTCAGTCAAAAATAAGTTTAGTGTTTACTCCTAGACCTTCTTTCACTTAAGGATCAATCAAATGAAAAAAGTGAAGGCATGTTTTTGGAAAAAAAATCTGTCAATGTAAAAGAGATTTAATATAAGGAACTTACACCTTTTTCAAAACTCATTTGCTGACTCCTTTTAAAACCAAATTTGCTGTGAATGAGTCACGGACATTTGATTCAATTAAATCTATTTGCTTTGGTGAGCAATCCACTATATACACCTACTGAAAAGTTATTTTCCTTCATGGGCAGCATCAGCAATGTAATTGTAGTTAACTCCAAACACATACCCAAATTTCTTTATGATCTATGTTTCAGAGGTAAGTAGCTTTACTATTGTTGGTATTATTTTCAACTAATAAAATATGTTTCAAAAAGAACAAGCAAAAATCACATAGAAGGAAGTTTGTAATATATTTTTATGATGAAACCCCTCTAACTGAAAGCTCCTATTGGGATTCATAGGGCTGAAGACAATATAAATCAGATTATTAAATTTTCAAGAATTTTTGCAATCAGAAACATCAAGCTGCTTTGTACTACAAATTTATCACTATATGAGTTTATTTTATTTTTAGTATTTAGGAATACCTTTTCTGGGGTGAAACTGTCACACACGTGTTTTGAATAAAAGTTCTGCATTTGGATCAAGACAATCAAAATGGTGAGTGCATGTTAAGGACTTGGTTGAAATCAGTATTGATCTGAAGATGAGCTAGGTTTTGTTACCTGGCTAAATTTTTACCTTGTAGAGCATGACACCATAATACAAAATAAGATAATAAAGACTACTAAAAGTTAATATATCTTTAACCAAGAATTAGTCTTTGCATAATAAATAAATGTCAGTACTTAAAAATCCAGAAGCCTTTCTGCATAATAAACTGTGGCTTAATGTCAAGGAGAATTGTCACTTAATTGTCACTGAGTAACATCAGTCATAATTTATACTGTAGCATGGATAACGCAATAATGCATGTGCTAATTTAAAGAATGTTTCTAAAGGTCTCTCTGTAAAATCTACTTTTCTTGTTGTTAATAAGAGGAAAAACAATGATTTCCCATGAAACATTTTAATAAGTAGCAAAATTTCTTTAACATATGATTTAACAACTTTGGATATATACTTTTAATGTTGTGTCCATAACAGCTGAAACAAAAAGCCTTTTGAAAAGACTTATGAATCACAAAATACTATAATAGCCCGTTGTGATCTGTGATGAGCTAATACTTTCCATGTAACCATGTACATCTCTGATAAAAACATGGGAAATGATAAATATATAATTGTGTGGGTGAGTTGGCTACAATAGATCATAATGAAGATTACATTAAAACATGTCCCCACACTGGTGTTCATTTCATTTGCTGATGTCCATTGTGTTCCTGGAGATCCTGGAGGTCACTTGTGGACACCAGTGGCAAGTGACTTTCCTCAGGGGTTGGTATTGGGACTCACACTGCTTAACACCTTTTCCAGTGACACAGACAGTGGGATCGAGGACACCCTCAGAGAGTTTGCCAATGATGCCAAGCTTTTTGGAGCAGCTTTTCCACACACTGGAGGGAAGGGATGCCATCCAGAGGGGCCTGGGCAGGCTAGAGAAGTGAATCTCATGGAGTTCAACATGGCCAAGTAGCAGGTCCTGCAGCTGGGTCAGGGCAACCCCAAGCACAAATATAGCCTGGGCAGAGAATGGACTCAGAGCAGCCCTGGAAAAGACTGCAGGTGTTGGTCTGCAAAGATCTTGCAGTGTACACTCGCAGCCCAGAAAACCAACGAAGTCCTTGGCTGCATCAAATGTGGGCAGAGGGCTGATTGGGGTGATTCTCTGGATTCTGTTCTCCTGAGACCCACCCTGGAGATCTGCATCCAGCTCTGGGACCCCCACCTTAAGATGGGGAAGGACCTGTTGAAGTGAGTCCAGAGGAGGCCACGAAGATTAGATGATGGGAGAAACTCTCCTATAGAGACAGGCAGGGACAGTTGGGTCTTTCCAGCCTGGAGAAGAGAAGGCACTGGGGGGACATTATAGCGTCTCCCAGGACTTTAAGGGAACCTACAGGAAAGCTGGAGAGGGATTTTTGACGAGGCCATGATGTCATAGGTAAAAGTCAGCCTTTAAACTGAAAGAGGTCATGTTTAGATTGGATATTAGAAAGAAATTCTCTACTGTGAGGGTGGTGTGGCACTGAAACATTGCCCAGAGAAGTTGTGGGTGACCCATCCCTGGGGGTGCTCAAGGCCAGGCTGAATGGGGCTTTGAGCAACCTGGTCCAGTGGAAGGTGTCCTCACCCATGGCAGGGGGCTGGGACTTTAAGGTCTCTTCTATCCCAAGCCAGTCTATGATTCTGTGAATTATTCAGTACTGAAAAGAAGAGCTGACAAAATGCCATAGAAATAACTGTCTCACAGTACATCATGTATTAACAACATCATGCTACAGTTTGGGTTCTGTTTCATGTCACTACAGATCAAAAGTATTCTAGCTTTTACTTGTGTAACTGAGATGCTTTAATGATAAATATATATATAAGGTACATATTTTCTTCCTAATCAAATTTTCAATTGTATTACATAGATACCTGTTAGCTACCATGTTAAAAATTATTAGTTATAAATTTTTATTAGCAACTAGGCCTTTCTATAACTCCTAATTCATGAGACTGTTCCTAAACATGTATAAGTCTACACATTTTGTTGTGTTCTGTTTCAAATATCATTTTTTACCATCTATGATATTTTTCCTTAGCTCTTTATGTCCTTCAGCAAATAAGACACACCATACAAACATTTAGCAAACAGCACCAGACTTGCCTATTTTGTCTGCACAGCAAAGGAAGATGAAATATCCTAAGTTTTTATTCAGCATAATGTTTATTTCCACTGGTACAAAGGGGTTTTTATATTCATTTCTCTGGCAATTTTAAAAAAAAAATCTTAGAGCCTGCATTAGTAACATGATACTGTGTACTATTTCAAAAGAGCACATAAAAGAGTCTTTGTAAAAGGGTCCTGTTATTCTAGTGCAATTCTGTAATGGTAGAACAAAAATACTTTGTGTGTTTCAACAAAATTCTACAGACTCCCAAACATGCTCTTTCAAATAAAGGCAAAATACCTGCTGCTGGAGGAGGTTAAATCATGGTGTGAGCCTCAAATGCTCCAAAACATCTTAATCACTAAAAAATTAATTGACTAAATAAGCACATAATTAAAAATGGAAGACTCCCTCCTGTTCTCCTTTCCCATCTCTCTCTTCCCAAAACAAATGGAAAAAATTAACAATGGAAAAATGTTAGCTGAAAGTGAACAGGATGTTTCATAGTTTTAAGTGGTGTTTATGCCAAGATAAACTGAAAAGGCAGAAAGAATAACGAAAGAAGGCATCTGCTGAAATAAAACCTGATGAACAAGATAAAGTTAATCTCACTACATCAGCTGCTGAATTCTTCATCAGTATATTTTATTATCCTGTATTTGATGTCTGGATATATGTGTATTATCCACACCATTCAGTAACAAGTAGTATTTTTTGCTCACAGATTGTTAAAGAGCCTCAAACAGTTTAAACATGGCATCAAGGTGAATTATATATCAGGTCAATTACTCTCATCTAATCAGTTCTTTATTGCTTTTTTAAGTGATATTTTCCATTTTCAAAATACATATGTATCGAGCTCTGGGTTCCTCCTTCTAGTGGTTTCCATCCACTACCCAGTAAACCTTAATATACATGCCAACATTCTGATGCACAGTTCTGTTTGCAACAGACTTTACAAAACTACTCATATGTTAAAAACAGGATCCACAGCGAAGGAATTTCACTGAATAAAAAAACCCCACTACATAGACAGACTGTATTGACATCATCCCTACACTGGTGGCCTAATTTTGAGGACTCTTCTTTCTACTGTAAATCTGGCTGAGCAAAGCTATTGATATCAATAACCATCTGTGCAAATAACAGCAGAAGTCCACAGTTCCTGGGATCTTTCATTCAACCTGCATTGCAACTCCCTTCTTTAATGCATTTCACTTTAAGCTTAATATGAACATTTAGTGAACTCCTCCTTTCAGGCCTTAGCAGCATTAGATGAATATGAGGATAGCCTAAAGCCTTTTCTTAGATTTATGCTGAATCTCTAACTGTATTGTATTTCAAAATAGCCAAAATATTTTTTTTTTCCATTTTATCCTACATCCTATATCTCATAAAGAAAATCATACTTGTGCTTAAATATATAAAGAAAAAGACAGCCTTCCTGTTGAAAATCTTATCCATAAATATCCTTTTAATCTAATAGGAGTCTGGTCTGTGATTGAAGGCTCATAACACTTCTTTTTCACTCATGACCAAGTTGCCTTTTACACGCTTTATCCAGTGCTGCTGCATCAGAATTGCAAAGCTGTTTAATATTGGTGTTGCAAGACCAGAGCTCAGACCTCTAGAATCAAATTTCTTCTTATATATAGAGGAAAAGAACAGGCAGTTTTAAAGACCAAATTAAATTTCAGCAAGCTCTTCTTTCAAACCAAACCAACTAATGAAATTTCATGTCTCAGTTCACCATTGTTTCAAGTGGTTTGCTAATATGGATGTCCCACCTTTACAGGCAGATTTTGTAAAGCTAGATTTCGACCTTCAAAAATAACCTAACCATATATATGTGCTTTATAAAATACTGAAATCTTATATAGAGGAGATTCTGATCAGTAAAAAATCTGGCACAACACTACAGTGAAGACCCTAAGTGGGTAACATTTATTCAAGCATTACCCAAGAGCTTCATCTAGGAATAGGATATATATTACCTATCCCTGTGAGATACTGAAAAAAGTCAGATTTCTATTATTTTGGGATATTGATTTCTCCCCATATATGGAAACCCAGAGAAACCAGTTTCACTACCTGTTTTCAAGCTAAGAGAGTCTAGCCCTAATATCAGAGTTTATGACATTTATTTTTAACTTCAGAAGGAAGTATGAGCACTCTCTAAAATGCAGCATCCTTAGTCAGAGCACACTGGCAACTGAAATTATAAACAGGTGATGATAATTAACAATTATCTTCAGTAAAGCATTGTCTGGGGTATTCATATTACAGATCCCAATTCCCCTTGATTGCAAGCTGCTAGGAAATTGCATCTATTTTTTTTCATTCTTTTTAGCAACACAATTTTACCTTTGATGGGATGGTGAAGGATCCTCAAATCTTAAGTAAGCAAGACCAGATTTTTACAAGTACCATGAAAGACAGACTTTCAAGAATGCTTAAAGGTATTATTGGTTGCAATCCTTTTCCCTTTTTAATTGAACCTGAAAACTTCTGAAAAGTTGGCTGTTTTGTTATAAGAATTCAACACTTACTATTTTACAAGATAGAAGTTGGTGGTTTGGGGTTTTTTGGTTTTTTGTTGAGTTGATTTGAGCTCATAAACAGGTTCTGTTGATAACTTCACTTTGTATAACTTTATATAGCTTTATATTTTGCATGTTCTGAACATATGCATAGGCAAATAAAAGAAGGAATTTCAATGTGTAGGAGAACAAATACTTCTAAATCTTTCAGGCATAGAAGGATAATTGACCTCTACTTAAAACCAAATACACATAGAAAATAATCACATTTTATAAGGAAACAGCGCTGAAGGACTAGCAAATGTAAATGTAACAGATATTGCCAAAATAGTGACAGAGAACAACAGAAGGAAATAAACTGATAACCTGAAAAACCTGTTACCTTCTTCCGGCTCTTGGACCTGCAGGGGCATTTAGTGCCATGAGCTGTCATGGTAACAGTGCTATCCTTGACCAAGAGGAATATATGTAGAGATTATTATCTTCATCTCCCTTTCAGACTCACTAAGGGACAGAGATGGCCCAATTAAGGTCTTGATCACTCCTTCAGGAGAGTGGAATTTAGTACACAGACTTAGTCCTATGATCTTGAGGAAACACCCAAGTTGGAGACCCTTAATAATCAAGAATGACCAGTTTCCATGAGAAATTCTATATTCATTTTTTCTGTCTTTTAAATAAGTATCCTTGTGTATTGACTTATAAGTTCCTTGGAGAAATTATCCTTTACTGTATGACTATGAAGCACTTGCTGTAATGAATTTACAGTATCAGTAAGGGCATCAAATATTATAACTGTGCACACTCTTTTGCAGATTACAAAACTACAGGAAATTACTCTTTTAAGCAATCTTAACAGCCATCAATTTTGTTCAGCTCAAATGCAGCTCAAATTGACCATATGCACCATAGGCGAATTGATGAAATTGCATCCATATGCATAGTGAAATCCTGCTGAATAGTTTGGAATTAGTTGAAAAGACAAACTTGAGGAATGACAACTATTGTTATTATAGATAAACCAGTTTTTATTCCTGTGTGTGAAGTCATTAGTTGTGGTCAGTTAGGTTCAGCAGTCCTGGCAGTGTCCCATCCCCGTTTCTGGTTCAACCCCAGCTTCCTCATGGGGATGGCAGCACAAGCAATAGGACAGACCTTGAGGCTGTGCAAGCACTGCTCAGCAGTAGATAAAAATCTCTGAGCTATCACCTGGGTTTTGGTCACAAGTCCAAAGCATAGAGCCATAGAGCTGCTATGATGAAAATTAACTCTGTCACAGACAGATCCAGTACAGGTATTTAACCTTATTCAAAAAGCAACAATATTAGTTCCTTTCTTAAGTCCACTACACAGCTGTGGTTTCATAATAAAAAAAAATAAAAATTAATAATTTATGCCTAATATGATGCATTTTTCCAAGTTTCCATTCATAAATTTTTCTTGAAATGACCTTAGAATGAAATCGGGTGATTTTACCTTAATTTGAAATTTATTTTCTCAGTGACCAATTTTGGCAACAAAGCAGTCACTTTGACTATTTGTCGACAGCTTGTACATAAAGTGTCTGAAAACCTGAAAAACTTTGCTTACATAAAGCAGATTTTCTTTTCAAACCTTCTTACAGCATCTTCAGCTTCCATTAAGATATACTGTGACAAAATGAGATTGAGAAGGAATTGCATGAAAAGTCAATGGCCTGTAGACAACGCATAACCCATTAACTCACAATTCAGGGAGTAGAAAAATCTTCTTGGCATTGCTGAAGGAACTGAAGTGCTTTGTATGCTTGCATCTTTTTTCTCAAAATTACGTGAAGTTATATCTTAGGGTAATTTTTGTTTACTGGTTCATTTTGAACAGACACCACAAAAGGACAGATAATGAAACATTGTTTAGAATGTGGAGAGTTTTCAATCAAAACTACAGAAAGCCTATGAAGATGAGATGGTACTGGAGATATATCCAACATGGAAATGTTGACATTTTCGGCAAACCAAACTGTAGACATTTGCACAAAATTTACTTGCCCACCAGTGGTGCAACTTGTTTGATTCAACATCTGCAGTGCAGCTTGTAGTTATCAACTACTTGCAGTGGATTCCTTCCATACTTACAGCTATAAATTTAGTGACATTCGACACACCAAGCACCGCTCACTTTAGGAGAGTGCATGTGTGCTGGATTTGCTATTCAGTAAATAACACCCAGAGTGCTGGTCAGCAGAGCAGGTATAATTGTCTGCCTCAGTCAGAAAGGCTCATTAGACACCTCTGACTCCACTGGTTGAATTGCATGGGTGTCCAGTGACAATGGGAGCTTTTGCTGACTTATAGAGACCTAAATTCTTGTGCATGAAGCGTAAAGAGTCCAACATATGAAATCTAGGACACAACTCATCCTAAAGAAAGCGTCAAAATAGGTCTAGCTGAACAGTACTCTGAAGTGACAGATTCTCTGTCCATGAAGTGAGTCTAGGTGATGGTTAGCTCAGACAACCATAGCTATGGGACAAATTCTTCCCTGGCTCATTATCCTGGACTTTAAATTGACATTTTTTTAGCCAATTCTTGGGGTTTTTTTAACTTTTCATACCCATCTTACTATATTTTTGAGTAGTAGATGCTCAAGACTTCTGAATCATAAACTGAACAAGAGCTTGAAATTGTCCAGATAAATTCTGCTTTTGGTCTCCAGGGTAACAGCAGTTTCCCAAAATGGCTATGTGAGATTCTTAACAAGTATATCAAACCACTGGTCATGTTTCATATTATGTCTAGTACGCCTCTAAGTAGAACACACAAGAAAAGCAATCTGAAATAATTTTAGCCTCCTGCAAGGCAATTTGTGGTTTTATAATACCAAGTTTTCTTCTTAACGTTGTACACTGTTATATTTATCCTGAAGTATCTAGTTAGGAGAAGAAGATACACAACATGTAATATTTTAATAGTTGAGAAAATTTGCACTGTATATAAAATTGCGAAAAACCACTTCCCTCACAAATCTATCCCATATTATTTGTTCAGTATTCCTAATGGTTTGGATAATATTTTTACTAATATACTTTGATTTTCACTCTTCTCTGCTGCTGTCCACCAAAGTACTCTAGGTGTCTGTAAGATGCTTCTAAAATGTATTTTACATCTTTTATGTACTGCAAAAGATTATTTCTTCTGCAGGAATCCTGTGATAAAATCCTTAGATTAGGTTAAGAGACAAATCCAAAGTATTCCTGATATCAAGCCCCTTAAGACTCGGATCAAACTTTGCAAATTTTTTTTAGTTACTAGTCAGTAGCCACACAGTGATGATTAAGCAATGGCATTGTCAACATTGTATGCTTGGCTAATCTTTTTTTTTATCGTAAAGGGAAGACAATCCCACGATGAATAGGCTATCTGGACAATAGCCACCAGGAGTGAAATCAGCAGAACTGAGCAGTAACTGGGGGGAAGGTAATTCCAGCAGTGGGACATCATGACACCAACTCATTGACCACCTACTGGAAACAGACCCCAGACTCAAAGGGAGAGAAGAGATGTGCATGTGGACTAATTAGCATGACACTTGAGAGGCATAACTAGCAAATAGGGTACTAATTAAAAAAAAAAAAACATAATTTGTAACCAATGAATGCTGATGCCTTTGTTTTTTAACAGTGTGAAGTTCTGATAATCAGGGATCCAGCCTTTCATGGGTTACCTCTCAGCTCCCTACTTTGCATAAACTAGAGTAAAAATCAAAATAACTCACCTCAGTGTGTGCATTGGCACTGCCCACAGGGTCACAAGCCCGTGTTTGGTGGCTACTACAGCAAGGTACAGCTCATAATGCACATACAAGATTGATCTTTGCAGACCACTGTGGTGGAAATCACAGTAAGTATAACCTATATGGAAGAGAATCTATTGGAAAACAAAGCAGTTCAGCCATAGCTCCACATGAAACTAGTGGCTTTAGAGAACAACAGTTCTGTTTCAGGTGAGCACCATTTAGTTCAATCTACTCTGAAAGGTTTGTGCTTTTCTATGTAAACTGTGCAATGGTAGGGGTGGGTGGATACAAACAGGTACTCACATGGACAAACTGACCATGTCTAACGAGGGAAACGAGACCAACTTTCATACAGTCATGATGAATAATGATGTAGCACAAAGTCATAGATCAGCTGTACTTTAATGTCAATATCATTAAGGGTATTGTGTTTTCAATTGATTATGCTTTCTAAAATATGAATTTAACCACCTTATTCACTTTTTGACTGCTGAGAGCTATTACTGTTGTTCTATCAGTCTGATTATACACATAGGACATTTATTATAAGTTGTTTTGCCCTTTTTTTTTTACTCCTTAATTGTACTGTAGGAGAATTTCAAGGATAATATGGAAAATCAAATGTGATTACATCAATAAATTGTGTAAAGCTTATCCAGTCATAGCTAGGGAAAGACAGTCATTCCATTCAGTTCTTTGTTGATCTCAAAGCTGGTTCTGGGAGTTGCACTTTTACACCAGAGTTTATACGGGGGGGAAAAACCCCTTTTCCAGGCAGGGATGTCAAATTCACAGCTTACAAAAGGACAGATAATAGGTGATTACTGAGGATTAGGACTCACATCAGATGGATGTTCAGTTTTCAAAACTTGTGGATGGTCCATTGTCATGATGTATGGACAAGAATGGAAACAAGATCCACAAATAGAAAATAGGTTTGACATTGCAGTTCTAGTCAAACAAGTTAAATAGGCAAGACATAGAAAAGGATATTCTGATAATTTAACAAAACTACTTAAAGTGTTTAAGCCAACTGACCCATTTATTAGGAAAAAAATTTACATGTTTTCCCTAAATAACTTTCTGCAGAAAAAAATACAGTTAAAAATAATGGATTCTATTCTTTCCAGGTTCAAATCTGCTGACAGCAGTGGAATTATGCTACTTTTAACTCTTTACATTAATTATAAGCTAAATAGAAAACTACAATTTTTACTAAGCTATGCTGCAATAAATTATGGAATTAAAATCCTTTACAAAATTACTTTAATGCTTCTTTATATATAGGGAATGCATAATGTTTATTTAATCTCTGACTGTGAAAAAAAGTTTGCTTGAGATCTGAGAAAGAAAAGTTTGCTTGACAAAGTCAATTCTTATTGTATTATCGTGTTATTTTAAGTTATTGAAACACTGCAACATTTTTAATACAGTTCATTAATTTTCAAAGTCTGCAGGTTAGAAGGGAGCAAATTCCTATAATCATGCATGTAGCGTTATTAGAATTTTTTACTTTTGCTGATTTCAGCATGCTTAAAGCCACACAACACAGCCCTAAGCAAAATGCATACAATCTAGCAGAAAAATGACAAATTATTATTTTTTCCAACTATGAACTTTCTGTTTCTGTAGCTGGAGCTCAAATGATTAATGGTAACACTTTTTTTTTTTTCACTTTGTAGTTTTAACATAAAGTCTGAGTCAACAATACTTGTGTAAAACAGGACCATTCTAAGGAATTTCACAGATTTAAATATGAAGTTATTAATGCACAGAACACTGAAGTCACTGTTTCATTGGTAAAGATATAGTACTTATGAGGATTTTCTTTTAAATTTCTTTTAAATTAAGTGTAAATACTATCGCTCAAAGTACATTGATTGACTTAGCCATTCTTTCACAACTTCTTTAAGCACATCTACCACTTCCCTAACTGCTCTAATGAGCTTGGAAAGCCTGGCACATACTCCGGATTTGATGTGTTTTTAAGCATAATACTGTGGTTTTGGGGGGGAAAAAAAGTAACTCCAAAATTCTCAACCTGACTGAATTGTTCTCAGTATGAATATGATGAGGGATCAGGGCAACGTGTCCTGTCACACTGATCTTTCTGCATTAGTACGAATAGGACGACCCAGGGATTGACTGGAGATCTCCCTGTGAGTACATTTGGAGGCAAACTGGCTGTCCTAGAGTATACAGACCCTCAGGGAACCTCACAGGGCTCCCGAGGCTCATCCTGGCAGCTGCTGGTCACGTGAAAACCTCCAGTGATGATGAGTGCATCGGCCTTAGGGGCCAAAAGAGCAAGGGAAGGATGACCATAACTCTGGGAAAAGGATAGAATGTAAAAAGTGTATGTTTTACAATGTTAACTACATTATTATTCTTTCTTTGTCTCTTACAATAATATTGAGAATAATAGTGAACAGACTCTTGAGAGATAAGTTTTATTAAATAAATTCTGTAATTTAGATACAAGCGTGCTTCCTCTTTGACCATAAACAGAATTTTGAGCCTAACACGTTGTCACATGAAATATCCTCCTTTAATTGCACATTGAAACCTTCTCGGTCATTACTGTAATCCCCAGAATGCAGTACCCATCGACTATTTTTTCACCACTTGGTTTCTATATTATATTATAAAAGTATTTCTCATAGGATGCTTTTCCTGCATTCACCATGGAAACATTTTCAGAGGTAACATTGCTGCAGGAATGCTGATGGTCATTTAACAAAATATAAATCAAAAAAATAACTGTAAGTATGCTATTCCACTTCAGTTTGGTATACTAAATGTTAGTTAACTTTATCAGAATTTATATTTCTGCCCTTTAACATCCTTAATAAGACAAAGGCAAAATAGTTATCATTTGTTCATTAATAGAACTTGGAGACCAAATCAGAAATTCCACTGAAGCTGATATTCCACTGGATACTATGGTGCCAAATGGAAAAGAAATACTGTCTTGCACTGTGTTTGAGACCTTGAGCTCACAGCAGGACTCGGGGAATGGCACCAGATCCTCATTAATGTATTGTAATTGCAATAGGCTATTGGTAACTGAAATTCCTTTAGTTGCTTGTCAGCGTGCCCAGCTTGAAGGGGAGAAGCTCAGATATAAGTCTGCAGAGAAAAATTTTTTCCTGCTTGAACATTCTTCTTTGTAGGAAGCTCTTAGCATTTACACTTTTTATACAGACTTGTTTTGTTTTGCTTTGCTTGCAGCTGAAAGTGGTACTTGGTAGGGATTATTTCTTACTCAGCTTGTCAAAAAATACAGTGAAAATTCAGGAAGGGTATACAAATTCTCAGTTAAGAAAAAAATTTCCCCAGGCTGTTTTTTTTTTTTCTCACTCTCATATAACAGTTCCATAGTCTTCTTCATTGCAAGACAGAGGAAATATAATTTATATTCGTATTATTGGTTTTCTGTGGATGACATTTTCTATGTATACACTAGTTTATATTGGTCATGTTTATTTCTCTGATGAGTATGTAAAGCATGTGGGATTTGAGTTTTAGAAATGGTTTAATTTTTCTTTTAGTTATACCTTTTCAATAAGAACAGAAATGAACCTTGTTGAGAAAGGATATTTCTTTCATGCACAATTCACAAAAGAGCATCAAGTGAAGCTTTTCATTGTCATCACAAAAACTAATTTACTAGCTGTTTTTCAGTGCCCATAACTAGAATTTCTGTACTTTAAATGATTGCATTCCATTTTTTAAGGGAATTATGATTTTTATATGCAACCTATGGCTAGTAATATATAGCTTCAGACTTTTGTGTCCACAGGAATTAGAGCTCATCTTGTTACACTAATTTGTTCATGCAGAATCAATTATCTGTTAAGGGCAAAAAGAAGGGGAGACACTGGATATTGATCATGTGTAAGTTTATGAGGTTATTTAATTGCTTAGTTAAGGCTGGTAAGTCTACCATACCTTTAGATAAAATCCAAATTTTATTGTCTGTCACAATTTTCCAGCTCAGAACTATCTGTTTCCTAAGGTACACGGTAGATCAGTTCAAGATATGGGAGGTGGTTCAACTTTAATTTATACTAGATAATTCTAAATTAAACCCAAGAAAAACACAGAAGGAATAAGGTAAATTAGTTATGGTGGAGATAAATAATAATTCTTCAGCAGAAGGTTTTGTATCAGACTCCTTTATTATATGATTCAAAATTAAATTTCCTCAGGGCCAGAATCTAGAATCTAGAAGCCAGAAAGCACTGTTTGGTGCTTGCCACATCCTCACAGACCACCACCAGGAATAACGAGTCTGAGAGCAGAAAGCAGAATGCAATTTTGTCAGGAAGACATCTTGAAGAAGAAATCAGAACTTTTTTACCAGAGATCAGACATCAAAAGGCTCTGCCATAAGAAAAGTTCTGCCTTAATTACAAACTTAATCAAATATATTTTGCAGCATTAATAGTACTTGATATTTACACAGTGCATTTAATTTGCAGCAGTGCAATTATAATCACAATATGACTTAAATTTAATGTCAGTGATCCATTTCATAGAATGATATAACAAGATACAAAATACTGCTACACATTAGAAAGTAGATAAAGTATAGTCCCTGATTTTTGAATCAGTCGTCATTTTGCTAAATGATGAAAGACATCAGCAGCATGTAGCCTTTCAAGCATCCATAACTCCAGGTATAGCCATTTTGAAAAGCTTTTTATTAATCATGTTTTTTCTATTCTTCAGCACTTTTTTCCTAATTGGTAAAACAACAGTAATAACATTGTGTTACAATTATTCTTGACTCATGTTAAATCTGCGCAAGAGAAGTGACTTTTAGGGACCTGTTTCTGGATTACCACAGTCTGACTGAGACTCTTTTCCCTAAAATACCTGTGTTACTGTTTCTTTTTTAAGAAATGGTTCTCTATTAAGCTTAAAATAAGAGAAAAAAAAAAAAGAAAAGAAAAAACGACCAAAACCCAGCCCAACACAGATGAAAAACTATCCCCCAAAACCTTCTATTAGAACATATAATTTTCATAAATCAAAAACATTCCACAAGAATATTGGAGGGTTTGTCCTATAAGCAGGTTTGCTTGCTTTAATCTTCCCAGAGTAGTGAAGTAAAGAAATCTGCTGAAGCACATGTTTCCTTAGGAGGAAATTTGCTAGGTAATAACAGATGGCTTTCTTGGACTCAGTACATCAGTCTTTGGGTGCAGGGAACAGGAACACCCTAGAGCATTACAGTCCTGTTTCCTCGAGGGCTGTGTTGGGTGTGTTCAGAGCTACAGGTAAGTCACAGTATGAGTTTCATTGATTAAGCATGAAAAGAGTAAAGGAAGTGGCATTGATCCCTGCAGCACTTACTGAAAAATCCCTTGGGATCTCCAGAAGGCCACTATTTGTTTTCCCTCTCGGGATTATCTTTAAACCAACTGCTCAATCACCACTGTCTTAAACAGCCACTTAACAGCTGTCTTCTAAGGCAAGGCATGAAAAGGAAATTTTTTTTCCAAGTTTAACACACAATTCTGGATCTAGTTCTAGTGTGATAAAGCTAGCAGTAGGTACTTGCAGCTGCAGTAGTTTGTAGCATAACTCAGTTTTGTTTTTCAAATAAATTTCATTTACATGTGACATAACTGATCTGTCCAAGAGGACAGTTGGCAATGTGCCTCATCTTTGGAGCAGTGTGCAAGAAACTCAGCAGCATATCAACAGTGCATATCAGGGTGGGAGGAAAATTATGTGAGGAGAACACTTCTCTGTAAGGGTTGTCCACAAGGTATCTCATCAGTTTTTCAAAAGATGAGGCTGGACATGGAAGAATATCAGGCTCCCATCATGCCACTGGTTCTGCAGTAGTGTCGTTGAAGGGCTTCAACATCAGTGTGGGAGCCCCAGAAATCTCTCCTCAAGGTTAGGCAACGAAATCAAATTAATATTTGCCTACATTTTGATTGTAAAACCCATTACAGTGTAGAAGGCAAATATTTATTTTATCAGAAACAAAAATCTGAACCTGACAAAATGAGGACCCCTACAGAAGTGGCTGGGAGGGATAAAGCTCTGTTGAGCTATTTTATAACCCTAAAGTTTTTAGTAATACAGCTAGAAAGTTGATCAAGCAAGATGATTTTTATGGTGACTAAAAATTTACTTTTCAGGAAGTCGTCCAGCCACAAAGCCAAAGAGCACACTGGATGAAATCATCAGCTACTGTATTTCATAGAATAGAATAGAATGGAATGGCATAGCTTTGATGGAAATTTTCCATCCACTCACAATTTATCTATGTATCTTGAAGGACTATTGAAGGACTTTACCCAGGGAAATTAAATTTGGAAATAATTTGAGGTTGACTAGGGAAATAACATTATGTCTGGAAACCAGAAAAGATCAGATTAAAGGAGTGCCAGTAGGCTTGGAAGAGTAGTTTATCCAAAACTTTTTCTTACCAGTAGTAAAAGTACTCAATATAACTAAAATACAAACAGCAAACTTCAGAAAAGACAAAGCCAGGAACTGCTTTTTTATAGGAGGTGTTTTCATTGCGATATTTGATTTTGGAGTTTTTATGTATTTCTTACTACATAATAGAATAAAAGACAATGTCATTTTTTTTTAATTACAGAACCAGTAAACATGCAACAGTTTTTTTAATTACAGAACCAGTAAACATGCAACCAGTAAACAACCAGTAAACATGCACCAGTAAACATGCAATTCACTGAGTGAAGCTAATCATTTCCTCTGGTAATTAAACCTTTTGACACTGTGGAAGGGAAAATTTTATACTGCTTGATTTGTTTTCAATCTGTCAGGAAAATCATGGAGTATTGTCCTTTCAGGATAGCTACCAGGAAGTCCCAGAACTGTTACTAAGGATGCTGTAAACATGACCAGCACTCTACCATAGGAGTTGTCTTTACTGTTTCTACTACGAACTCTAAAGCACAGCGATGGCAGTGAGAGATTGGGATTCACACTGTGTTTGTGACACACATTTCTGGACCATAATATGCAATTAAAACTCTCTTAAAAGAGGGTGTATAATTTATCTATCATATACCTATCACATACAAAATATGGATTATATATTCAGTGATGTAAAGAACTCAGTTAGGGTTTCAGAAAAACTGTTCTACCCAAATCATGATGAGCTCTTGGATGAAGCATCTCTTTCTTAAGGCCCTGAAAGTTGTCTGTGTCAGTAAGTGTCCCATGACCAGAATTTTAACTTCCTGTAATTCACAAAGAAAGGGATTTTTTTTTTTCCGATAAAGTGACACAGAGCACAAAGGAGTCTTTGGCAAGTTCTTAGCTCAGTTTTTACACTTCTAGAAGGACAACAAATAGACTGGACTTCAGGCAAATCCCCGAGGTGTTAGCACTCATCACATTACCTAGAGAGTCTATTGGAGAGAAACTCCTTGGAGATCAAAGAAAAAGAAGACCATAACAAAGTAAAGCCCTAGAAATTGTTTTGCCTCTGCCTTCTCCCCCTTATTCCCTATCTCCTCATCTGTGCATTTGTGAGAAAGCATGGATAAGTTATTTGCAAAGAGAAACAAGAGGAAAGTTGTTTTGAAATATGTAGCAAAGTTTGAAGCCATTGATACGGTAAATCCATGGTTTATTAAACAAATAAAAAGTATTAAAATACAATAAACAAGTTCCCAGTCTTGGAAATATTTATGCAGTTATTGAACTCCAAAGGTCTGATTACTCATAAGCTTAAAGTTAAGCATATAATTAAGTATTTCCACTCTTGAACTTTGAGTCATTCTGCTCACTGCTATTTCAAATACCTCCCTACATTTGACGTTAACATGAAGTGGTGTGAACTTTTTTTAAAAGCTGAAAATAATTTGAATAAATGAATTAATATTTCCTTAGATAAATAAACAAGCATTAGATAAGTATGAAGAGCTTAAAGGGCAAGTTTCTTATTTTATAGGAAATTATGACAATTAAAATGCAATTTGCCTTTTTTATCAAATTTTAAGGCATTTAATACCTACATATTAAATCTCTTTGCTAATGACTTACCAGTTTTAAATACTTTGCAGTAATGACTTATATAATTTCAAGTGGTTATTTTCCATACTTCATTACTTTCCCCCAAATGATCATTGATTTGATAATTAGTTGATATTTTAAAGGCTAAAGACGTGATGTCCTTGAAAATGTTTTAAGTGTCTTGTTCAGGGCAAAAATAAATTATCATCTTTGAAATGCCATTCAGCAGTAATTTTAGTGGGCTTTTTTTAGTCTATTACAGATTGAGAGAGTCTTTCATTTTATATTAATTAGTAGTTTGTGGCAAGTTACTCAGAAATCAACATATTGCACCAAAATTTCATGCAGTAAGATATCTCCCTGTACTCAGCGGGTAGCTGTAATGTATCTTTGAACAAAGCCCACATTTCACTTGATGCAAAAAGACTTCCAATTTTCACTGTGTCATTTCTCTTCTCCATAACAAATTAACACACTGCATAACTTTTATCCCCTTCCCAGCAGGCAGGATGCATTAGCACAAGATTTCTCAACCTCTTAGTGAGATTTTTTAAGTTGTTTCATAAATGTTTTCGCCAGACTCTAGGAATTCATCTGACCTCTTTCGAGAAGAACTTCTTGAAGGACAGTATCTGCCATACTACAGGATTTGGAGCACACTTCCTTTGAAATACCCCTTCTGTCTTCAGTGGACCTAAAGACACATTTAACTAAAATTTTAAATTGCATATGTGAGCCTAGAGACTTGAGGACTAAACTGGGGTTAAGATCTTATTCGGGAAGAATAAAAGCAGCAAAAGGTCAATATTTTTAACAAAAGACTAAAAAAGTTAAGCAAAGTAGTAGTGAAAAACTATTTTTAATTAAATACATGAATGTAGATTCTGATTAGGACTGAAAGACAATGATTAAACTACAGTGTTATACAGCTAAACTGACTAGGCATCAACTCTCAGGACAGGTAATGCAGGCTGTATTTGTTAGCAAAGGGTGGATGGTGTCCTTCTTTGCACTGGGGGGTGAAAAGTGACATTCATCCAGCACTGATGCTCTGTCACCTGCACTGGATGTTCTCAAGAGCCAGTTGTGGGTAGAGGATACATTATTGATACATCATTAAATCATAGAATGATTTCAGTCGGGAGAGACCTTAAACATCACTAGCTCCAGCCCTCCTGCCATAGCCAGGGACACCTTTCACTAGACCAGGCTGCTCAGAGCCTCTCCCAGCCTGGCCTGGAACACCTCCAGGGGTGGGGCAGCCACATTTTCTCTGGGAAACCTGTCCCAGTGTCTTACCAACCTCACAGGAGAGAATCTCTTCCTAAGATCTATTTTAAACCTACCTTCTTTCCATTTAAAGCCATTCCTCCTTGTCCTATCAGTCCATGTCCCTTCAAAAAGTCCCTCTGTTGCAGTGACTTTAGCTCAGATGAGCTTGGAGGCTGACATACCTGAGGAAGGCCCCTGGGTCTGAAGAGACCTTTAGCTCAGGGAGACAAAAAGATGTTCCCCCAAGACACCTTGCAGCCAGCCTCCTCAGTATGCATCAGGGAACAAGAGTATTTGTTTTTGGATTTCTCCTCCTCTTTATCACATTTAGAGTTAATAGCTAGAATGTTCTACTCTGTTCCTTCTACTCGAGTTTTATTATTGGTTTTCAAAGTTCTGTACCCTCCCTCCTTGTTTCCCCATGGTAGCAACGTGATTCTGCAAAGCTCCATGTGGCTTTTTCTTTGTTCCCCTGCACTGTATGTTATTGGCTGTTTTTGAAATATGCACCCTGCTTTACCCGAAACCTATTGGTGTGTTCCCCTTGCCTGTCTTCCCTTCCGACCTCCTGGGATAGGCTCTGGGGGAGCCAATCCCTCCCCCTTCTCTTCCCCTATAACCCAATGCCAGCAGGAGTTCGGGGTCACTATCTCCAAGCCTGCCTGCCAGCGCCCCTACTCCCATACCCTGCTTTCCTCCCACTTTCCCTCCCCTGCACCCCACCTAAGGACCTTAATATACCTCCCTGGCAGACCCGGAGATGGCGTCCAGTTCATTCTTTTGTCTCACCACATTTCCTGCTAGAATTTCTGTGGACGGAGTCTCGTGCCACGCTGAGCGCACCCCGGGGCCGCCTGGCCCGGACTTGGTGGAGATACACACCCTAGGGACCTCGTTTTGTGAGGCCGCCACCTCCTGCCGTCCTCCCGCAGAAAGAAATGTCACCCCATTCCCTGGCTTCCCTGCTAATCCTGCATCCCCCGCGTCCCAGCTGGTTCTCCCATGTTAACTCCTCCTATCCTGCACCCCCCTCTTAACCCCGATTTCGCTTCCGTTCTGTGCTCTGCGTGCTCGGATCCAGCTTGCTCCGTTCCCTCTGACCCATCCCGCCCCCACGCACCCACGCCACCCGGCTGCTTCTCAATAAACCCTGGATTTCGAGAACACAGAGACTACATGTCCTTAATCGCCATGTCTCCCGCCTGTCTCCATCTCGGGAACACTCTGCTCCCGCGCCCGCGGCACATCGGCAGTGCCCAGTCTGGATTCGTGTGTGAGGCTCGCCACGGCAGCCTTCTTTCATGGGGTTTCGGGGCTCGCCGCTTTTCCCAGAGTGAGAAATCACACCTCTCCACTGTTATAGGTTAAGTCCCAATAATCAATCAGAGACAATGTCTAATTAAGTATAATTTGATTTATTTAAAGCAAGCGAGTAATAAGCAAAGCAGCGCTGGGCGGCCGGTAGAGTCTTTGCTCTCTCACGACACCGCGCTGAGACAGTCCAAGTTCTCCCTTTTATGCAGTCTGTATTTCTTGGTCACGTATAACTTCCGGAGTTGATAACAGCGCCTGGTTGTTGGTGTTGCTAGGAGTCTTTTTCGGTGGTCGTAGAGGCAGGCACGTCCACAGCGTCCCCCCCCC
>VZRM01000020.1:103619-228547 GCA_013397955.1 Grantiella picta | reverse complement strand
CCCCACCCTTCGATTCTGCGAATCAGGTTTTTACTTATTACATCCACCTTTCCTGTAGTCCCCCTTTAAGTTCTGGAAAGCCATTCTGGAGTATTCTCTTCTCCAGGCTGAAACACCCCAATTTTCTGAGCCTGTGTTCATAGCAGAGGTGCTCCAGTCCTGTGATCATCATCAACTTGATGGAATTCTTTGCCACTGAAAGCTTGTGTGAGAAAATTCAGTCATCATCCAATACCAAACCCTTAATGATGACAAGTTTTCCATTTCTCTGTAATACATATTTGTATTTATAAAACTTTGTACCAGTTGTGATATGTAAATTTGCATTTGTCTGTTTAAAAAAGGAAATTAATCTTGTGAATAGTTCTAGCAAAATCTCTTGCAAAATAAATTACTTTTGAGTAAAACTGCTATTTTTTTTATTTCTATAAACTCTTTTAAATAAAAAAATGCAAGAAACTTCCTAGAAATTTTGTATTTTCTAGTAATTTAAAATAAGTAAGGATCCCAAGTCTTTGAGGTTTTCAGGTATCATGATGTTTTGCTAGAGACATGTATATATGAAAATAAAACAAGCAGACCAAATTAGAGGCAACACTTGTTGACTTTATCAAAGAAAGGAAAACAAAGATACGAACATTTACAAGTTAATTAAATACATTCTAGGTATCATTTACATGCCTAAGTCCTAATAAAAACAATAAGATCTATAGCCATGCTTAAAATGAAGTGTTTGCTTAAAGAAATTTGTTGTTTGGGCTAATAAAAGGTACTTGAGCACATTTTCTGCTACTGTGGATAACACAGATGTGCTCAAACTCACTAATCTAGAGCCTACATTCTCAGCAATGTATCAGTTAAAGAAAGCTGACTTTAATGGGGATCTGGCAGGATTGATCCATTGTTTTTTATTTACACTATGTGTAGACTTAACTTTTTATATATAAACATCTTCATTTCTTAATTCTTGTTTTATATGTTTGAGGGTTTTTTCTCAATTTTTTAAAAATTGCTTCTAAAGGGGCTAAAAGCAAACTTAACTTACTTGCCTTATTTTTCATTTTGAGATCAGGAAAATTTTAATCATTTAGTACACATCACATCATCTGTTTCTCAAAGGTAAAGTCCTTTTCCCTGTTGCAGCATTCCAAAACCATATGATAACTGGTAGAAAAATATGGCCTCTGTTGCTTTGATTGTAAATAAATGTTTTTTAAACTGCATATTTATTGTTTTAATTAGAATGACAGAGGGCTTTGTTATTTCTGTTGCAAGTCACTAAACATGACATGAAAAGAAAATTCAAGTAGAGTCACTTGGTTATTAAAGGACACTCCATCACATTATAAAGTCTCCTTACATAATCCCTTGACACAGTTTGCTTCTCACTGTTTCATCTTAGAGTGATCACCAGAGTAAGAGAAATCTAATTTATATCAACTTGATGTATTAGTGGGAGATTACAAAGAGTGAGTTTCCTGAGAAGCTAACTACCCACACTACTGAAATGGATGCTCTGGCTCTAGATTTCTATTTCCATCTGTTGAACCTCTGCTATAATAAAGAACAATTTACACCCGAAGATAAGTTCTCTCCATGACAGGGTAGGGATAGGGGACCTTCTAATAGTTTGGTTTTCCCTTTTCATTTGTTATCTTTTGCATGTGTATATAATAACTAAATACAGCATTCTGATAATCACGTCAGTAATATACAGACAATTGTGATAATTGTCCTTACTAGACTTTTCCTCATTTATGTCCCACCTTAAAAAGACAAGTTAAAAAGCCAGAAAGTTTGAGGGCTAGGACTGTAGAGAAGAAACAATGAAGGTTAAGGGATGTAGGAAAATGTGTGTGAGGGAGAGGAAGAAGCAGGAGAGGACAACACCAGTCAGAAGAACCTGAAACGTTTGGTTAGCACGAACAAGTGAAGACACAGAGCAATGTGAGAATTGAAGGAGAAAGCAAAGGAAACAAAGCTGAAGAAGTCCACTAGAGAAGGGCCATTTACTTGTAAATATTTGTATTATTTTTATATATCGTTGCTGTAGAGTATGAAACGCCAGTGATAATACCCCTGATGAATTATAAGGGCCTGTCATAATTCCTTATAATGTTTGTTATAGGCAAATTGCCCCAAATATAATGAATCTGTACTCATTGACAGGCAAAAAATGCTTTTTCTACCATTAATTCACTATAGAAGAACAACATTTATGCAGATCTAAGATGAACTGGGAATTTTAAAATTCACATTACTGCTAAGAAAAAAGAAACAAACCTATTATGGATCTGTGATATACAGGGATCTGTGATTGTGAATTCACTGCAATGCCTATGGCCCTTGTTTTTTAGAAGTCAATGTTCATGGCAATCAAAGTACAAGTTTTTTTACAGAAATTTGAAAAACCAAACTTTATTTACTAGTTAAATTGGATTATAGGTTATTTTTATACTTTTTTTATACTCCCTGAATTTTAGAATTGCTGTTGCCCTCTTTAGCAAACTGGTATTTAAACATTGCTTTCTTAGTGACTGCTTATAAAAGAATAATGCTTATCTAGTCTGAAAATGTCATTTTATGGATGTTGTTATCCTAGAGAACCTTGAAAGTCTCAGAGCTCCAACAATCTTAGCTCATCTCTGTAAAGTACAGGGTCAGCTATTTGGGTTGAAGCAAATGCAGTTGTTTAGCTACTAAAACAAATATATTACAGTCAAATGTTGAACTGATGTTTGAATACAAAGTCTTTCTGCTAAATAACCTTACTTACAACCCCCAGAAATTTGGGAAACTAGTTTGTAAGAGAAGCTACATAGAAACTCTCAGGTGTACATTTAAATCACAAACCCTGTGTGCTTGAAATTCTTCATTTCTCCTGTTTCAGTTCAAAGCCTGGCCTTAAGGCTCTCTTAATAAAATATTTTATTTCTTTAAGTTTTAATCAGGGTTAAAATGGGAAGTTAAGTTCTGCTTTTACATACCTAGCAAATCCAAAAAATACCAGTGAGTGGGCTCAGCCTGACCTGCCTGTGCTGTGGGACGTGTGGAGGGACTCAGTGCTGACCAAGCTCTCACAGACACCCTGAGCAGTGTAGAGGAGACTTGGGGGACACACCAGCTGTGACAGTCCCAAAAGGACACGGACAGACAAGGGCAGAAAGCAGCTTTCTCCAATTCTGAAGGGTTTAAAATATGGTCAGAGCATTTCTTGGAGATGGAACTGGGTCATCTATGATTATGCTTGTGAAAAAGGCAGCATGACAGGTTCAAAATTAGATCCTCTTATGTATGTGTGTGCACTTTCACTGTAAGGGCCAGTACGGGGGCTTACTGCTTTACCATTCTGTCTGGTTCTGGCACCATCCCTTCTTTTCCTCCTCTTCCTGTGTCCCCAGCATTTGCAGCTGCCAGAACTCTCCGCACCCATAAGCCATGGCTGAATGCTCCTCTAAACTGAGGTTTCTCAAGGTCTTACTAGGCTGTCTTCAGCACGTCCAGAAAAATGGGTTCAGGGTCCTTGTACATTTATTAATAGTGTTTTCCTTTTATAATGGTAACATTATTACATTAGCAAAGAGTCACCAAAGAGAAGAGAAATCAGTATGTGGTTAAATTCTAAATTGATATCAATACAAGTACTGGCACAAAGATCATCACAAGCAGGAGTCAGACAGTTCTGTCTATGAGGTCCAGTCCTAGTTTCTTGAATGATCCTGCTTTTCACTGAAGCAAAAATTCCTGTGAGATTTGAATAAATAAAGAAATAAAGAATTCTGTATGTTTGCCTCATGACAATGGCACGATGTGGTGACCTTTGTCTTCCCAATAATAATTGATTCTTCACAACACTGGCATATGTTGATCAATAATCTCACCTTCTACTCTAACTGTACTTTGAAGTACATGATACTACAACAATACACCCTCGCCCCCAAGCTATGATACAATTAAGTATATTTCCCTATCTGATCTAATAAACAAGCCAGGCTGTGTGGATTTGTGGGAAGAGAAAATGAGTACAAAATTAATTTGTTCTCATCAAGCATCAGGATAAAGACTGTCAATATTATTCAGAAATTCAGATTTCTGAAGGATCTCTCACTTCTATACCACAAAGAATGCTGTGAGACATTAAATTTACAGTGTGCAAGAGACAAAGAATAAAGGGCCATTCTCAAAAGCGTATTGCATTGTTGACAAAAATGACATCCAGAATTATATCTCATGTCACCTTGTGTTTGAGATCATCACAATGAACTGTGGGCAGCAACTTACTCTGCCAACATGAGTGAATTAAGAGTAGAAGCAGACAATTGCCCCATTTTACAGCTGGAGAAACTGAAGTTCAGATTGTCAGTTTTTGGGTTTTTTTTTAATAATTACCTGAAATAATAGCAAGGGAAGTGGCAGAACTTGGAAATGAGAGTAGATTTTATGAGTATGTTTTTTACCCCTGCTTTCATTTCAGATCTTCCCCTACTTGGAAAAGAACCCAAGCCCTGACTGAGCCTCTCCTTCACCACCATCCACAGCTCCTTTTCACACCACCCCAGGCCCTGACCTTGCTCTGTTGCACAGCTCCCCCATCTGCCATTTCACATTACTCAATGGATTTTAAACCACATGCACACATTTGTAGCTTTGAATCATCTTTCCACAGGTACAGAATGGAAGTAAATGAAGAGTGTGTGAACTCGTTCATTTTTAGATTATTGGAAAGTCTTTATATTAATCTCCTCATCTTCTCCTCCCACATTCTCACATATATTCTTCCTGGGAAGACATAGTCCCAGCAAGAAGCTATAAATATTCCATTTACTTATGACACACGTTAAAATTAATTTATGGAAGCAATCAGAAAATAGGAAAATCAGATTATTTAACTTCTTTTAGCATTGATAGTAAAATGTAATCCATTAAATTAAGCTTTTCTACAGTGGGCATATAAATCTGTAAAAAATATTATTTTAATAGCATATTTTTTAATGCCCAATTACAATAGGATCCTGATAGAATATGAACAATAGTAAATGAGATCATTAGTTCTTAAAGTTTTTACACAAAGAATAACAAATTGTTTCAGAATGTTGGTAAAAATATATGGTACTATCAGAAAATTAATCTTTATTGAATATTTGTGTGACTCTACTTCTGTGACTGAAGCTTTAAAATCTGAGCAGAATAGAAAGAGGGAAACTCTCTTCATATCTATTAGAAATTCTGGTTTATGAACAATAGAAAATGAAAGGATCACTTCATCCAGAAGAGACAAAAGATGGAAGAAACAGCACATTTTTCCATCCCAACTATTTATTTCTTTCTTGATTTGGAGAAATCATGCTGTGGAAATGTGGTGGACTGCAACACAGTTTATGCTTTATCATCTGGGTGTGTCATTTAAAGTAATAATTATTACGGCAGCTTTATTTTATTATTTTGCCATACTTGCAGTACAAAATATTAATACTTTTTTTTCTGAAGCATTGAGCTGCCATGATGTAACAACTACTTTTTAAGCCAAGTGAGGACATAAAAAGCAGAAGGCTGTACGTGTAGTTGTAAAACCCTCTTTAAGCCTTTATTTATTAAAGACTGTGGTCTCTGTGTGTGTGTGACTTTGAGGAACACTCACCTAACATTTCTGACTCTTCCTCATTCCTGATCTCGCTAGTTCATTGGTTTGGGTCTCACTTAAAGGATGGGAAAGGGTGTATGAAGTGTCCTGCTCTTGACAGCTGAATGCTGCTTATATCATTAAGATTTTATCTGTGCAAATAAAAATGCAGATTATGAGCTTTAGCATACTTTCCTACCACCTCAAAGCTAAAATAGGGCATCATTTTATGCCTAGCATTGAGCTAAATGCAAGGCAAAAAATGAATAAAAATGTTGACCTTCCTAAACTAATATTCCAATTTCCAGGTTAAGGACATCATAAGAGGAATGCAGAGAAGATATTTTAGAATGGTCATTTTGCCATTTCTTTCATCTTTATGAAAAAAATTTTGCATTTTGTGCTGAAAATAGAAACTTCAAGAAATTTTAATGATGCAAGTGTTTTTACTAAAATATTAATTGAGAGATTAAAACCTTTCTCATGAGCAGATAGCTTGAACAGCTTTTAAATAACTAAATGGTAACCATATTTTTATCCCAAATTATAAATTATCTTTATTTCAAATGATCACTTGCTACTCTTTAAGGACTATGCATAGTCTTGTCCTTTAATGAGAAATTCCATAAATTCTGAGTTAAGCATAGTAGGCCTCAGATAGATGTTCATTAAAAGCAAAAGAGATGTAATGAGCTGTGGAAACATTTTTAGGAACTAAAAATAATATTGAAAAGCATTTAGCAAGTTCTTTATTTGAATTGTCAAGTCTTTTACTTTGTTTTGAATTAAAGAAAAGCCAAATTTTAAGTATGCATTTATATTAATCCACATGCAGACATGTAAATCATTGATAGTCATGAATGACTAGCACAATTCTCATGTTCCACTTGTTTTTAAGGAAATTTCAGTCCTAAAAAAAGGATGTTAAATCAGATGAAAATCAATTTAGACATAAAAAACCCCAAACATACCTCTCATTGGGCTGATACTATTTTTAATTAGTGAAGGAACGTTACACCAAGAAGAACAAAGATGAAAATGAAAATGTTCTTGAGCAGTTTGACCTTCTACCCCTTACCATGTGTAATGAGTGAGACTCCCCTTACCATAGATGATGAATAAAGACTCCCTTTCGTTAGCAGAGGCTCTTAGAGACATCTGAGCTGGACCTTGGGTTTGAGAAAAATACTTCCAGACTTCTCCAAATAATTCACCAAACTGAGGTGAAAACCTCCTGTCTTTCATTTCTCTGTGGCACAGAGTCTCACTGATATTTACAGAAGCTTTAAGAACTTTAATTGTAGAGTCCAGCTCTTAGTTTCACATTATCAATATAGTATCAAGTCAGATCTTTTAAAATATCATAAAAATAGCATGAACACTGTGAACTGAAAATATTCAGAAGAGATTTCTGCAATTTATGAGCAAAAAGGCTTTTTGTTTCTAACTGGGGCCTCCTCTGTTTGAACACCACAAAATTCTCCAAGAAGGAGGATCGTAAATATTCCAGACCCCATATTTCTAGCACACACATTCTCTACTGCTTTCCACTCACATTCATGACTTGGCTGCCTTCAGACAGAGCTTTCCCGGATTTTCTCTTCAATCCCTGGAGCCACAAGGAAGGACCTACTGCAGTTACAACAAAAGACAGAGCTGAGATCAAGCATGGAGGACATTTGACATACAAATGATGGCATGAGATGCACCTGTGAAAGTATTAGCAGGGGATCCATAGGCACAGGGAATGATTATAACACTATTTAGAGTAAAGCGAGCTTAGAATTTAAAAGACTTATAAAATCTGTTTTACTGAAAAGGGGATTTTTCTTCATATTTTGCAGAGGAAAAACTTATACAAGTCAGAAAAATACAAGCAAAGAGGAAAAGAGCCAACTATAAACTTTATTGCAATTTTCTACAATATTCAAGATTGCTTGTATAGCATGCTGTAATTCATCATTTCAGGCTCCCCTGTCATGGTTGTACAACATAACTACGGGTTGTCCATCACCAAATGACTTCCACAGGTGAGCAATTATTACAATAATTAATACCTAGAAAGATTACCAGGACAACCCCGTAATGTTATTCATAAAGAAAACTTGCTCGTTATTGTGCGAATTTTGCATTGTCACTCAAACCACATACTTGCATTACTTCTTTTCCATATCAAAATTGTCTGCATAGTATCACATCCTGCTAAAAAGAGCATAATTTATTCCAAGGTTCTTCATATAAACAAATATTTCAGAGTAAACAATATCAGAAAGATCATTTGAGGCGTGCCAAAATAGAAAATGCAATACTTTACACAAAACTACAATAAACAGATTAGCTTGAAGCAACAACTTATGATGGGAGAATATAAATAAATTGTATATCTGAGACACAAGAGGAAAATATTTGCTGTTACATTTATTTATAAATGTTGCACACAGCTGTAACATGTACAGAAGAGTAAATGGGTTTATCCTCTATATTTTGATTCACACCAACTCATTCAATTACACTTGGAATGTTGCGATCTTTCTTTTCATCCTCTTACAGGTTTTGTGTTTCCTAACAGAAAGAAGAGACAACAAAAAACAAAACTATTATTCTTGTCTAACATTCAAGAGCCACTGTTTTAATTGAAAATGAGCTAATACTTTGAGGCCCTTTCCTCATCCTCCCAGACAGTAGCTTGTGTTGAAATAGCAGCTCCACCACACATATTCACCATTTTCTGAGTAACTTAGTTTTGCCTTCCCTAAAAGAAAGTCATGCAACCTCAGCCAGCATTTGATTTCCAGCAATAAGATATGAATCTAGGACCACACTGGCTTTCCTTCCAATCCAGAGTTTTTATGAAACACCTTTCTTACACATAATTTCCTAATGTGACAATATTCCTCTCCCCTTTGCCATTTTTAAGTTAGCCCACACCTCTGAGAAGGGAACCAGAGTTTAAGGCAGCCTTCCACAACAGCTGCTGTCTGACTTGCCCCCAACCACAGGGCAATAACAAAAAGATTTCAGGGTACCCAACATGAAAGATCAAATATCTGAATACTCTTGTATGCAGAAGAATGACATCCCTGCATGAATCTTACCTTTGTGGGCAATGTCTGAAGAATAGTAATAGAAATCGAAAAATCATAAGTGAATCAATGACTTTAGCTGGGACATCTACATATTAATGCAGTGGGGGGCAAAGTGCAGATGGTCTAAAAATGGGATCCTCATAAATATTTACTATGCTCAGGGAACATGGTTACAGGTATATACCAGCTGAACTCTTGTGCTTCAGCAGCAGCCAGTAATGCTACCAAACACGGAGTGTGATTTACATAACTTTTTAGTTTTATGAATTATGCTGGCAGCATTTGTGATATTCCCTATGAGACGTATCAGTATATTCTTGCATTTCTCAAGCTCTATGAATCTCCAGGGATTCAGAAGAGATTCAAACTCTTTCCTACTCGGGTACAGATTGGGATTTTTTTTTCACTACACACAGATTTTTCTAACTGTATCTCTCAGCTGACCCTCAAGTGATAGCAAAAAAAAGCAGCAGATAAGTGTACAACCATATAAATTAAAATGAGATTTTGCTTGGAGCTATTTAAGAAATCACACATAAGGCACTGGAGGTGTGAACATGGAAGCACAGCAGCCAGTCATGTCTATCATGCCCTGCACAGTAAAGCTGTGAGTTGGATAGTTTTTCTGCGAGGACAAGTCTTCTTTATGACTGCAAGACTAAAACAGCTTTCTTCCCATATCAAATTTCCCCTGTTACCCAGTGATTTCAATGGAATTTAATTAAAGGACCCAAGAAGTTTCACTGCTCTTACTCTACTTTTGGGGTTTTTTGTGTTCATGGCGGTGGCAGGGTTTCAGCAGTTTAGGCTGTCTGGGGAGAATCCCCTGTGAAATGAAACTTCCATTTCCCACTTTCCCAAATTAAAGTTCTCTAAGGGTTATTTACTGCAACACATATGAGGAAAAAACCAGATAAACACTTACCAAAAACAGCTGGCATTTGCAACAAAGTGCATTTCTAGGTTAAATCAAACCAAGCATATTTTGAACAGCAGAACTGTGTTTGAGAACAGGTCTATATATTTCTCTCTGACCAATAGGATATTTATATAGCAGTTTATTAATAATGTTCACCAACCTTTTATGCTTATTCTTATCCAGTGTAACTCGCTGATGTACTGTTATTAAACACTATAGTAGAATTCCTTTCTCCCTGAGTTTTAATCATATGAGAAATTAGATTGAATTTGCATTTACACAGCAAATTTCATGATGTAAGTTTCTAATATACTTGTTTGATACTGAAGTAAATTGTATTATCCCTAATGGGTCATCAGTTCTAAGGTTTAGTATTTGATCTTGCTTTATTATCTTCCCTAGCTATATTCCATACCTAATTTTTTCCTGAAATGAGCATTATTGATTTATTCATTAAATACTGTCTGTTTCATGTGAATTTTTCATCCAAGCAGTATGATGAATCCTTTTTAAAGTAATGATTATATGCTGCACAATACTTGAAATACTGTCTTCCTGAGACGGTTTTCAATGGATTGCAACTAAATACATTGTATACAAAAAACGTCTTGTACTCTTTCTGCAAAATGACATCCATTGATTATATCTCCACAAAAATGGAACAATCAATAAATTATTATATTTTTTAAAATTAAGCTCATTTCAGGGTGAAGGATTATTTTCTTGGTTTCATTTGAAGGTGGTGTTTTGTTTCTGTACTACTTCAGCTTAAAAGGCAACGTCATATCACAGAAAAGTGGTTAAAAAATTTAGAAATGTTTAAAAATGATAGTTTTATCATGCAAAAAGAAGGCAAAAGAAAGCAGATTGGGTAAAAAGAGACTCCAATAGTCCAACTTACTGACACACTATATTTTCTAGCTACTTAAATCTTCCAGCCCAGTGAGTAGGTCTGGAGACCTGAAGTTTTTTTCATGAGGGATCTTTCTGATATTATTCCTAAATGCCCAGTCCAAATGGGTTGGTTCAAAAGCAGTTGATTCTGCTACAGAAATGTATACAATTTCTCAAAAGTGTCCAATATTGAAGACGATATTGCATTCAAATTCAGCCACAGGAAAAAAACCGAACATTTCCATAAACTATAGAAATACTATGTAGTGTGTTTGATTCAGGTCAACATATTTTACCTTATTGATGAGCACAGAAATATTTTCAGACCATTTCAACCTTAAATATTTTGTTGTTTTATTCACTGGTATTCACCTAAGGAATCTAATGTTTTACAAATGAAACTATGTGGAAATGATGGAGAAAACCATCCCACGTGAAGTTGGTTAGGCTGTGGAACAGTCTGCCCAGCAAGCCTGTACTTCCTTTAGTCCTGACAGTTTTCCCTGTGCAAAAAAGTAAAACCCTGAGCAACGTTCTTTCAATGCTGGGGAAGGTGGAGACCACCTGAGCTCCCTTCCAATCTAAATTATTTTATAATTTGGTGATTCTCAATGCATAACTACCAAGTTAACAGGGCTGCTTTAGACAAAGTGTTTCATGGCATTTCCCATTATAAAGCATCAAAGTATGAGCAAAACACAATTTCATCAACTCTTTTTAGCACATTTGTTAGTAGGGAGGTAGTAATTCTTCTCAATGCCAGTTACAGGTGAAAAATGCAAAACTTTAGTTAAACAGTCTGAGCTTCCAGAAGTTCATTATATCAAGAAATAAAAACACTGGAGTGTCAGTAGGAAATGTTCTACCTTCTCAGTAGTATTTAACAACTTTTCATATGGCTGCACCAAACGAGTAATCAGCTTGTAATTATCTTGCCACAATGCTATGGAGGTGTGCATTATTCACTTTTGGATGCTGCTGCCACGAAATAAAGGAAGCAAAATCAGCGGTCCTTGCAATCTAATCCTGTGATATTAATTGCCAAACATCTGTGCCTGACATGGTTTTCATTTGTTTCTCAGTGAGAGTTATCTTATCAGCTGCCACTGAATACCTGATTACTGGAGACAGCCTCCAGACGTTCTTCTATCTTGAGTTGTTTGTGTCACTAATGGTAAACACAGGAAGGAGCTCTTCCCCTACATGGGCTGCATTTTAAAACCTGCTCATACATTTCTATTCTCATCTGTTTACTTCATGGACCAGTGGAGTCTGCTTGCTTAGCACAGCAGAAAGTGAGTTGTATAGAGTGTTCAAGTTAAAAATCATTCGTTTGGCTTTAAAAATTATGAGTTTTTATAAAGATTAGCTAGAACATACATGTGTACCAAGTAGCATTTTAGTCTCTAGAGTACTGTAACATCCTTCTTTGTTTTCTTTTCTTTTACCTGAATGATGAGTACCAGAAACAAACTTTCTCCTCACCAAATGTGCCAAAATAAGTATTTTATGAAAAAAATGTATCACTAAGTGTTTTGAAGCCTACAAAAAAATCAACATGTACAAGCTGGAGACAGCAGCCTGCATTTCACCATTTCATGTCTAGTACTCTGATTAGCAACAATGAGCCATGCTACTTTCCACCCTCATTTTCTCTTTCTCAAAAAGACTTGTAGACAAGTAACAAACAACAAGAAGGCTGGAGGGAGCTGAGTGGTGGTTCCTCGAGTTTTTGGGGGAAAGAGCTTGGAAATCCTCTGTTGCTGCACAGTGATGTGCACAAGGAGCAGAGGGAGGGGACTTTCTGTAGACTTCACCAAACACTGAGAACAGAAAGTAGCAGAGTCTCCTTCATTCCTGGTCTCTTTCTGGCCAAAAAACTCCGAAAAACTGATGATAATTTTCACTGCAGTTGCCAAGCATTGAGAAGATGAAGACACTTATGAATATGTGGTGTGGCTCCAGGAAGAAACACACACACACACATATATACATGTGGTCATTGCAAGTAGACAGTATAGAGAGCTGTCAATGCAATAAAATAACAGACCAAAGCATGCTATGCTGTAGGACAAAAGGGTTGAGACTGGAAAGAGACAAAAAACTTCCTGGATCAAATTTCATTTTGAAGTGACAAAATTACACAGTGCTCCTCCTTACACTAAACTCCAATTCAGGCCATCACAGAGACACATTGCTCCATGCTGTTAGTGCCTTGATGATGAGAAATGTTTCAGAATAACAAATTAAATTTATTCATAGAAAGTTCAGGTACATTTGTTCTCATGTTTTTTAACTCAAAGAGCTTTTTTTGCTATATAGTGCTCATTTCTTTGATGAACCAACTAATATCAAGTTCTAACCCATGATTATTTTTCTTTTGGCTAAATTAAAAAAGGTATTTCAGTGTCATCTTTATTATGATCATCCCCATAGTTCTTCAAACTCTTAGGTTAGGACTCATCCTTCCTGAGTGCCAGCAGTGATGGTTGGACCCAACATCAATTTGAGGTCTCACTGGTGCCTTGAACAGTAGTTTTAATGCACCTGTATCTCTGTACACTGATCTACCACTCATCAACTCACTTTCTCTTTGTATATTGTTTCCAAAAAATAACCTACCATCTTACAGCAGTAATTTCTTGATTTTGTAATCTTTGTTATTGAATTTAATTCTCTCACTGCCTTGCTTCCCACTTATTTTTTCTCCTCCAGGTGCCTTATCAAGAAGCTTTTGATATAATTCAGTTCATATATCTGAGTGTAATAAGGTATTTCTAAAAGGAAGTCCTAATGAAGGAAGACTTTTAATGGAACAAAAATCAGATCTATTAAACTCATATTAAATAGATAATGGACTCTAATAAAAAACAAGATATGTTCACAGGCCACAGGAGCAACAGAGAAAAGAGAAATCATTTGGAAAAATTGTGGGATTCTAAAACAACCTACAATCTCAAACCAGGACAAAAGATTCAAAACTCTAAAAATATTGTGAATTAAGAAATGCAAAAGAAATGCATATCCAATCAAATAATTCCAAAATATTTTTAAAACTTTCAATTTTTTATTTTCAGTTTCATATTATTTGTACTGAAGTTATTCCACATTTATCCTATATGAACAGACTTAATTGTGATGAAAAGACTGAAGTATTTTCCCCAAGCCTAGTAATTATATTATTCTTCCTGGAATTTTCAGACCTTTTACTCAACTATTTCCACATTATCACTAAAGTCTTACCCAAAAGCATTTTGGCTTGTCAACAAAGACAAATATAGTTTCTTCCAAAAAATATAGCACAGAGCTAGAAGCTCTGGAAGAAGATTTGTTTTCATTGCCCAACACATCAGGCTATGGCAGCCCTTCCCATCTCCGTCAGTCCAGTGATAGAATTTTATTACTTCCCATAGATGAGTCCTAATGAACGCAGAATAAGCTGCTCACACATCTCTTCTCAGTCACAGTATGGAATTTAGTCCCTCCTTTTAACCCAAAGAACTCAAATTGCATAGTGGCCAACTGAGACCCTAAATTAAATCTATATTTAAAAGCATTTCTATGGCATTGTTAGCAGTGGCAGCCAGAGCAATTATTTGGGATCATACCTGTGAGATTCCAGCAGTTCCTGAAAATTGTTAAAGTAAATTAAAACAAAGATTTTTGTAATACATTTTTTCTTTATTGTGGAGACTATCAAACTGTGCAGATACATTATTAGTCTGGTGTAAGTTTAAGTGGGTACTTAATAAAGCAGCCAAAGCTCCACAAAGATCATGGCAGGCTTATAATTCCAATTTATTTTGAATTGGAAACCTCCTGCTATTTCCTGAGAAATTTCTCTATTATCTCTGTGATATAGCACAGCTAACACTGGACCAATATCATTAAGGCTGTAGGCACAAATGCCATAAAATGCATGTGTTGAAACACATGTACATATATTTTCTGCATTTGCATGCTGAAAGTGAGACTGCTCCATACCCAGATGATTACTAACATGCTCATTTAGTTAATTATGTACTTAATTCAGGGTTAGACTCTCTAGGGAAGGATGGTGGGTTGCTGTGCTCAGTGCTGTTGGGTGTTGCTGCCTGCTGGGACCCCAAGGCAGGCTGGGCATCACAGCTCTGCCCACAAGGTGCTTCTGCCAACCCCTGAGGGGACTCTCTGTGGTCAGTGAGTCAAGGAAAAACTGGCCTGAGCTCAAAAGTGGGAAATGTCAAAAAGGTCACACCCTGCAGGTAAAAATGTGCTCAGTTTAAGAGAGGTGTTGCCTGCAGCCAGGTTTCACAACTGTGGAGCTTCAAAAGCCTGATGGGGAGGAGTTATTCCTATATATGCTGCTGCATCAATACGTGTGTTTCACAGAAGAGACAAGAAGACATGGTGTCAAGTCTAACAAAGCAAAACAGATATTTGATCCCACATCTTGGAGTTCAGCACGAATGGATTGAAGGACAGAGTCCGCTAATCCTAAGCCCGGGGCTGAACTACCTGTGCTCCATGGTCCAGGGAAGGACAGGAGACTGGAGGAAACCAACAATTATATTGCCAAGGTGTGAAAAAGCAGGTGAGCTGGATCCCCACAGGAGAAGAAAAGACACGGGCAAAAATGCCTTTATTGAGAGAGAAACAATTAGTGGCTCAGTGTTTCAAAAGGAAAAACAGAGGTGAGGAGGTAAAAACCCTGAGTGAAAAGAGCACTGAAGGGTGGCGGTTCAGTGGCACAGAAGATCAGCCTTTCAGGTACAAGAAAGCTGCAGAATAGTTCACAGTACAAAGTGCTAAACATATGTTTAACAGCATCTCTTGGGATTTACCATCAATAATTATAGAGTCACTGAGCAGGGTAACTACAGTGTTTGGTGAATGTTTAGTTGCTAGAGTCATAAAAGATTTACACAAATGTTAGCTTGAGATAAGTGAAGAAGTAATTTAAGACTCTGAGTTTCCTCTCTTTACAACATGTGCAAAATATTTATTCCATGTAATGTGTGCTATTTTTATGACTTGGAAATTGTTCTCTCTTCCTTAACAAATCTGGAACCATTGCACTAATTCTGCATATTTTCCAGTGCAAACCAAATGAAGGTTAAACTCAACTATTTGCAGGAAAGAAACTTTTAAAACCCAAACCTGACCTACCTGGTGCGTTGTGCTCTCAATTTCTTGCCTCTAAGTTAGAGGATAAGTTGCCTAATTTTTTTTTTTTTTAACTCAAAATTTTGCTACAGGCAAAAGGAACAAACTTGGTATGCAAAGCCAATAATTTATTAGTCTAATCTAGCTATATAAATAACTTAATCCATTAACAAGGATAAGAATGCTTATAGTTCAAAATTCATGCAATTAAAGCAAGATACTTTCCAGTATCTCCTTCTTTCTCTGATGTTACTTGCATTCCTGTTATAAGCAATGGCATCACAGTACTGACTGGGCTACAAGACTAGAGTCTGTACTGGCCCTGCAAGGCCTCTAAAAAGCAGTAGATTTAGTCTGTTATCATTTTTCCCAGACCATCCTATTAATGCTTTCATAATCCTGTGTCTTGTGATGGCACCAATGACTGCACTGGACTAGGGTGAATAATAGATTAGATAAAGGTGAATAAGACTTGTCCAAAACTTGAGAAAAAATTACACTGTCACTGAGTTAATATATACCTTTACTTTTCTTAATATCCACACAGTTTCAATGACTAAAATATTTTTAATAATATGTTTATTATGCAGAAACACACATATTCAGCCTTAAAATCTGTCTTTACTGGCTTATCTTTTCGTAAATACTTCATCACCTTATCCGTAGAGACATATAGGAACATATGCATAAGATATATGAGAAATTAGCAGCAGTAGCAGAACATCTCTGCAAGAAAAACCATGTGGATAAGCTTCACTACAGAGTTCATAAAAATAATTATTTGAAATTTTATTGATTTATGAGACATTTCTTCATCTAGTTATCACTATTTCAACTCCAGTGAAGCCAATGGAAATACACCTGAAATTTCACTCCACACAGCTAATTGACTCAGCTAAGACTATGGTATCAATTAAAAAATCTTAAATAGCAATTAGAGGTAATGCTTCCAAGATTTTATTTCTTATAGAAGAGAATCTTGGAAAAATAACAAATTAAATCAATCTGTGACAAGCTGCAGAGTGCAATTCATAATGCTGCAATTTAGAAAATCTGTGTTACTGCACAGCATTGTGCTAGAATGTCGTACCAAGTATATCATATAAGTGGTTTTTCATGCTTGATGATGGCCCTTACCATGTGTTTTAAAGAACTGGGGAGAGAGGTAGTGACGGAATTAACACACAAAATTATATCACAGGGAATACAATGAGACTGTTGTTTCCTTTCCTTCTTCCATTTTTCCTCCCCTGTCCTAAAATGTATGTATTTGAAAGCTTTCAGTTATTTATCTTTAAGAAATGGGAAGGATGCAACTCAGCTGAGCAGCAGTGCTGTCTGAGAAGAAAGCAAAGCTCAACATCTCCAGTAAAAAGTCAAGATTTCTTTTCCTTTGTGTAATGTCATAAGACCACGATGGTAGAATAAAATGCTCTTTGCTAGGGAGTCCTCCATAGAGCATCTGCAGACAGAGGTGCCTGAGGGATCTCACACTCTGCTTATTAACCAGTTTCCATAGTTGATATTTTCTTGTATGTAATACTTGGTGGGGAAAATGTTTAGGTACAAAAATGGATAACAGAATTCTGTAGCAAGTTCTCTTTGAAAAATAGTCATAAGGAGGTATTTGCAGCTGCTTTCAACCTCTTGTACCTTAAAGAGTTCTGCTGTTCTGGGTACCTCCTGAGCCTTCTACCTCCCATCGACATTCAAATATTTATGTCTTTGAAAACAGCACAAATTGTAGAATTACAGAAAATCTCACATTGAAAGGAACCCATAAGGATCATTGAGTGAACCCCCTTGCTTTTGCAGAAGTGCCCAGCACTAAGCTGTAACACTAAGAGAATCATCCAGACATTCTTTGAACTCTGTCAGGCTGGTGCTGTGACCACTTCCCTGGGGAGTTGTTCCAGTGCCCAACCACCCTCTGGGTGAAGAACCTTTTCCTGATATCCAAACTAAGCCTCCCCTGATTCAGCTTCAAGACATTTTCATGAGTCCTGTCACTGACCATAGGAATGAAGAGATTAGTGTCTGCTCCTCCACTCCCTCTCTGAAGCTGTTGATGACCACAGTGAGGTCTTCCCTCAGTCTTCTCCAGGCTGGACAGACCAAGTGCCCTCAGATGGTCCTTCTAAGACTTCTCCTCCAGAGCAGAGCAGGAAAATCCCCTCCCTTGCCCGGCTGGTGATGCTGTGCCTGATGCCCCCAGGACAGGGATGTCCCTCCTGGCTCCAGGACACTGTTGGCTCATGTTCAACTTGCCATCCACCAGGACCACCAGGTCCCTTTCTGCAGTGCTGCTCTCCAGCCTCTCATTCTCTGATTTATACACACAGCGAGGGTTGATTTATGCCAGGCGCCAAATCCAGCACTTGCCCGTGTTAAACTTCACGTGGTTATTGTCCATGTCTCATTCTCCAAAGTCTGTCTGCCCTGGAGGGAATCACCAGTTCTTCCCACTGCAGTGTCAGCATGATGACACTCTGTGCCATGACACTGTCCTGAGATTAGCTCGGTTGGTCACACCTTGGCACCAACAGCACCAAGTTTTTGATCCTGGTACAGGCCATTCACTTAAGTGTTGGACTTGATTATCCTTGTGGGTCCTTCCAGCTCAGAATAGTCTGTGATTCCATATGTCAGCCTGAAAAATATATGTTTTATCTCTCAAAGTGGATCCAGGCTGCCCTTTTTCCTTGGCATTAAACTCAGGCACACATTGTTTATTTTCCTTAAAAGTGTGAGTCTCACTCAAAAAGAAAATCAAACATCATTTTACCTATCTTGGAGGTGAGGCTGTACTTTTGGAAATACCAGTTATGTGAGGTCCCTTCACTCTTCATCTGCTTGTTCTGGATTCTGCTCTTCCTTGAAAAAGGAATATACATTTGTTAGGCCAGTGCTCTGCTCTAGTTCATTGTATAGTTGCACAAACATATTTTTCAAGATCTCAGTGTGGCTTGGTATCAAGAGGTAGAAAAAGGGGCTGGTGTGAAATGGCATTATCACCAAACCCATGAATGTACAAGCTTTAGACATTTTGACTGCTCTTCATTTTTTAGAGCGCATCTTACAATGCTGTGGTCATTTCCATGCTGCTTCTTGAAAACCTCTCAAAGTTATCAATATTCTGTTTGCTTTGTTCTATCAATATACTGTTTATGTTGCTTTATTATGATTATTATAATATCATAATATGTTTTAGTAAGGTATTTCCCTCTTAAGTTATTTGAAGAGCATTTTAGCTCTCTGCAGCCAGAGTGTTGATCTGGGAGCTTTTTTTGTTTAATCATGCACTTCTGTAGAATCAAAGATATACAAAGCTGAAAGCAACCTCAGGAGAGCACCATCTCCAATCCCCAGCAATCAGGCAGAATGAATGATTTACAATTCTTTTCTAAGTTACTCTCCCCAAGACCAAATCTCCCTGCACCATGAGTATCAGCATGACTTTTGTTCTTATTTGCTTGCATTTCGTTATGTATTTGTTATGTACTTGTTTATGCAAACTGTTTTCACATTTCCTCCTAAATCATTGCTAAAGTCTGAACAAGGTGAAAACCAAGTCTCTGAGAATTCACTGCTTATTAAAAATTCCATATTTATATTTATATTAATGTATTACATTTTTACAATAAACCTCAAAAATCATCACTTAGCAAATTTTTAATCCATTAAATATGCAACATTGATTTTTTTATCAATTTATTTTCTTTCTTTTGAAGCTAAATGTCATATACAGCATGAAGGGAGTAACAATATGGAATTGATTCAAATTGTGCTGCTTCTAATTTAATAATAAAATATGATACTATCTGCTGTACCTGTTATCAGCGTCCTTTTTTTTTTTAATTAGAAGTGAAGGATTTGCTTATCTCTTCAGCTGGCCTGTGACAGTCAGAATACCCCAAGCTGGCAAAGGGCAAACAAATGATCTGATTTAGAAAAAACATTCTAAATGTCAAATTTGTCATTTTCTCTCTCATATTCCAGCCTTGCCTTCAGCAGAGAGTAAGTTATAAGTGGCTAAGTCGATACTGTGGAGTTGCAACTGATTATAATTCTAAGGCAGAATTAAGCTATGAGGAAAAGTGGTGGAGCACATCACACCCTCTTGGAAGGCAGAGTGAGGTTCCTCTGTACTTCAGTTTGCTGCACAGACAGAAAGAAAACTTCAAAAGAAGAATGCACACATCAAAGACTTTCTACTTTTTTAAAAAAACATACACAATGCCCCCTTAATCTTTCATCTGCAGTCTCACAAATGTGCAGTTCTAATCAAAGACACAGTAATGTATGTCCCTGTAAATAAAAAATATGAAGACAAAAGGTTCTGGTGTGGATGGAAAGCTGCAGAAAAATTCTTGTATGCCTAGCCGTGAGTAGAGACCTGTTCATGAATATCTCCTCTTCACAGCAGATGGACCAGCAGCTGAATTAGCTCCACAGCTCCATCTCTGAAGGATACCTCAGAAGCAGCCCTGCATTAATTACAGGGTGTCCCTGTCAGGTGCAGGCTTAAAAACTATATATGAAATAAAACCTCAGCCTTGTGCTTTGCTAGATTGAATGTGGTTTTATTTCCTACTTTTAAAGTGGTGCAAACATACCTAAGGGGGAGGGAGACTCTTCCTGGTCATGGGTAAAAGTCCAAAGAAAACAGGACAGTGGCATCCTTCAGGGTACCTAAAACTGGAGACTCTAGAATAGAGTCCTCCTGTGTCAGGCTATGCAGGGTCAGTCTGGCTCTACTGTCAGCAGTGTCAAATATTAAGATTCAGTCTTGATGAGCTTTACCTACATGATCTCTTGGAAACAGATAGAAGGTACATGGCTCCAGGAAACTTGTATTTTCATAGATCCTCTTATCTTGTGTTGAATTTCTGCATGAACACAATGTCATAATATTAATTTTTAATTTAGGCAGTACATTCAGAACATATCTTGTTTCAAAGAAAAAAAAAATGGACTCTTAGACGAATAGTGTTAATTTTATAGATTCATAGAACCAGTCACAGAATCAGTCACAGAGTCAGTCATAGAATCACAGAATGGTTTTGGTTGGAAGGGACCTTAAAGACTATCTGGTTCCAACACCCCTGGCATAGGCAGAGACAACTTCCACTAGGCCAGATTGCTCAAACCCTTCCAACCTGACATGGAATGCTTCCATTGCCTCATCACCCTCACAGTAAAGAATTTCTTCCTTATATCTGACCTACCCCTACCCTCTTTCTGTTTAAGGCCATTCCCCCTTGTCCTGTCACTACATGCCCCTGTAAAGAGTTCTTTCCCAGCCTTCTTGTAGGTTCCTCTCAGGTACTGAAAGGCTGCAATAAGGTCACCCCACAGCTTTTTCTTCTTCAGGCTAAACTATCCAAATTCTCTCACACTTCCCTCAGGGGAGAGGGGCTCCATCCTTCTAATCATCTTCACGGTCTCCTCTGGACTCACTCAAACAGTACAAGGTACTCCTGTACTGAAGGCCCCAGAGCTAGGCACCACATTTGGGTGGGATGTAACCAGACCGAGTAGAGGGCAGAATCCCCTCCCTCACCTCCTGGCCACACTGCTTGTGATGTGGCCCAGGGCATATTTGGCTTTCTGGTCTGCAAGTGCACATTGCCAACTCATGTCAAGCCTCTCATCCACCAGTGCCCCCAGTCCTCTGTGATAATCCTCTATGATAGCTTTGAACTGCTCTCAGAATTTAACAAAAACATAATAACATTATCACATTGTTACATCAGATATTTACATGGTCAATTTATGACAAGCACTCATGTTTGTGTCTGTGTGTCTGTAAAACACCCGGTGATACTTTCATTTACTCATGCACCCAATATGTCTGGCTGTCTTGTCAGGAATATGAACTGTGTGTGCCTGGAGGAATTAACTACAATCCTTTTCATAAAGAATCCAGTCTCTCTGGCAACACACAAGCTTTAGTTCCATTATCTAAATCTTTTATCTTCCCTTCTTTGACTGAAGGATAGTTTTTCATCTTTATATTTGTCAGTGAATGAAGTGCACATGAAGTTCTCTTATGTGACAGAAATATTCCACCTTTTCTGTGAAATTGCCCTGAAGGCCTCATCAAAGACAACGCCCTCTGAATTATTAGGTGCATATGTTAAAAATAGACATTTGCATTCTATTAAAATAACACAGACCCTACTGTTAAAACTTCCATCCTGTTCTTTGAATTTATGTGCACTAAAAACAGCTCTTTTGTAAATATAATCATTATCCTTCTTTCTTAAAAGAATCGTAAGAAAAGATATTACCTCTTCCTATTTCTTTGATATTTCCTTCTTATGCATAAAGAAATACTGTGCCATTCTGCAAGTCATTCTTTTAGGATAAAAATTCTTATGAAAACTTCCTAAAACCTAAAGAACTGCAGTTATGTTAGGTATTCTTTTGGCCATTCTCTCCATTTTTATATTCACACAAATCTTTCCCACTCCTGATCTTTTTATCACATCTGTTGGTTTAGTTATGGTGGATCAGAAGTACTTTTAGTACTAAACTCACACTTTGTTTGCCAGAACAAAGGTGGCAGTCTGTCACTCAGTTTTGCCACATGGCTTGGTTGCTGTGCGTGCTGCCTTGAATGCATTTCCTTATCTTAGTTCCCTTAGTTCCTTCCACTTTCTCCTTCCTGCCCTCTTGCAGTCCTGCAGAGCCAGGACCATGATCCCAGCTATCCCTGCAGTATCCCTGTCCTCTTCCTCATGCAGGCTTAGGCCAACGTACGTCGGCTCATTTGTCAAAATCCAAACAGGCTGTCCTGGCTGCAGCAAATCAAGCTTTAGTTGCAGGTCTTTCACGTTGTAATTGCTTGTCTTTCTGGGAATAATGTCATGTCTTAAATGCCAGATCTTTGCAATCAAAATTTTGGCTTTGCAATGTGTGCTTTGTGCTGTGCCTGGATGCCTTTTCTTGCCCATGCTACACATCACTGCCTTAACAAGCTGCTGAGCTCCTGCAGAGCCATTAAATCTTTGTGCCTCATCTCTCCCTTTCTCCCTTCCGGGCTTGTCATAGCTGAATCACACAGCACGTGCACAGACAGTATTCCAAAACAGGGTTTCCAAATGAAGAAAGGAGAAGAAAGACATATTTTCCTTATCTAAAACCCAGTAAATTATTTTCTACTCATGGAGTGTAGGGTTTATAACCTAAACTCAACTTGAGGCAGCAAAGCAACCTATCCCTGCCACTGTCTTCAAAATCATCAAAAGCAGCAGCAGGATGTAATAATGAGCTTGCTATAATAACAGAACTCACTTTTCTCACAGTTACACTACTTTTCCCATTCCATACTTTATATCTGAGACCATAACAATTATTAATCATTATAATTGTTCTAATACCATTCCCAGGTAAAGCCAAAATATCTACCATGTGCAGGAGGAGTCTGATATTCTGTGGGTTTTTTTCTGGTTTAGGACTTTCTTTTAAAAAAGTTTTTGAAGATTTTTGGATAAAACAAATCTTCTTGGATTGTTTTATTTTTCCCCTTCTCAAGGATGAAAAATAGCTTCCATCTGATTTTCAGAAAATTTGTTAGTGCCAGACACCAGTCAAAGCAGTGAAATGCAAATTCTGAAAAAACTTTGTAAAATTCTGGGCATGCCGGTTAGCACTGTATAATTAATTTTTCTTTTATCCTGTAATTTGGGGCTGAGCTGCCATGCAGTATATGCTCCATCTTTGCCTATCTCCGCCAGCAGTAGCATGCACTTGCTTATCATCTTCCTTGATAAAGTCCATCCATCATTCTAATGTCATTATTTGTCTTATGATAAATTCTGTCAAGATTGGTAGAGTATGATCAGTTTTCCAAACTCTAAAATAGAGATAGAAATATCTCCTTAAAGCCTGCTGATAGCTAAACAGAAATTCCAGAAATCTCACCTTGTGTATTGAAGACAAAGAGGGTCAAACTCACCACAATAAGGTAGCTGGGCACGGAGTAGAAAGGTTGCCAGGGACACTGAACATGATTTTTTTAGCTTTGTCACTCCCTGCCTATTGATGCCTATTGCCTGCAAAATGAGACAATTCAAATTGTCAAAATTCAAGAATAAAAACATCCTCAATACAGAACTTCCTTAATAAAACTGTTAAAGGTTTTATTGACCTTCCAGTTAAGGTCAAACAGTTTCAAGTAAGAGGTAAACCCATCATTTGGTGTGACACACAGTGTAATTAAAGTCATATTTGTCAACTGAAACTTCCTCCATGATCACAGAAAAAATTCCACTATATTGGTCCTGGGTGGGATTGTGCCTTCTCCCATGCATGCTCCCATAGGGGTACACAAAATCATTTTGCCTTTCCCCTCTTTATCTCACCCTAATCTTCACTGGGTCTTCTGCTCTGGTAAAGGTGGGAGTCTCCTTCTGCAACTATATTTACTTGGTCAATACTCTACTTGGTCAAAGACACCAGGGTACGTGGTATCTGCCAAAGCCCTGAACCTTTTCACACAATGCATGGCAGCAGAAGATGCACACACTGGTAATTGCCCTATCCCATTTTGGCACACCAAGAACGAGATGCTCACATCACCCTTGCCCCTTTCTCTGTCCAGATGAGCAAATGAGAACCAGTTCATTTGCTGTGACTGTCAGTCAATTACAACTCTTGCTCTGAGCAAATATCAAACACTCGGCTCAAGAGATATTGTGCCTAAATGTTCTGGCTCACAATTACCAGCTTTAGTTATTAATTCTACGGTAGGTGAAGCTGAGAGATAAATTTGGTTATAGAAGATTTAACAGAGGTTATATTTATTAACCCTTATTTAATCATCTCAGCCAAGCAAACAGCTTTGATCTACAGCATAGAGCTGTAGTTCAATATTTACACCTTGCATGAAAATATGGCATTTAATCTAATCAAGTTGGCCAATGCTGAACATGCCACATTAAATGTTTGCTCTTCAAATCTGGAGTTCACTCATTCTGTCATTCTAATTCCCGAACCCAATTTGAAAATAGTTTGCATTACATGCTATCTTGCAGCTTTATGTGTTTGCCTACCAAACACAGGTTAAATGACCTTGTCGTGTGAATGTGACATTGTTAAAATCAAAGAATAAAAGCAACAGTATTATCTACTAAAAGAAAAACTGATACATTGCTAACAGCAAAAAGACAAAATATCTCTCTATTCTTAACAGTCCCTTTGCCACCAAAAATAACCTGTCTTTTTGTTCCTCAGCAGAACATTAGCAGCTTGTGTGATCATTGTAATTTTTTCTCGTCCTGCTCTAGTAAAATCCTTTAAACAGTAGGTTGAAAGATGTACAAACAAATGGGGAGGCAGCAAAAACAAACAGTGTAAAGTTAAAATCTCTAAAAAAAATGACAGTCTGAAACAAAGCAGTGAAGCCTGACTCTAATCTCACTCAAACCAGTTCCAGTAAAGCAGGAGCAATTCTAGTGATCTTTAAAGAGGGACAGTGGGAGAATTAGAGTACAGCTGAAGCCTTATTTCCTCATTTCTTCTTGTGTATTTTGTACTGGAACTGGGACAGCAAGGAAAAAAAAATGTGTTTAAAAACCAACCAACTAACTAATATCCTCCCTCTCACTGACCCCAAAAAATATAGTAGCGAAAGGGTATCACAGAGACAGAACTAATAAGAAATTTGCACAGAGCTAATTTTAAAATATCTGCATTTTTTACTTGCAGTAAGTTTTTAATGCAGGCTGCCCTCACAAATACACAATATCTGTGGCTGTGGAAAAACTGAACTAGTATAAAGAGGCAGAATTGTGCTGGTCTCCACTAGAGAGGAATATCCCTGTGTTTAAAATGTTTTTTCAAAGGACAGGTGACCACAGCAGGCGACTGAATTTATGGTAAGGGAGTGTCAGGACACAGCCACTCCATCAGGCCATAATGGCATCATGCTGTGCTGTGGGATGAAGCAGATCCTGGGCCCAGCACAGGTACCTCCTGCACTCTGAAACTGCAACACAGACTCAATCTTTGAAGCAGATCTTATAGTTTTCAGCCCTACTTTACTCTATTATCTGCAATGAAACACAGAAAACATTTCTGTAGCTCTTCTGCATACAAGCATAGCATTTGTTTTCTTCCAGTACACAATGTGTTACTGTTTCCCTCCCTTCTGTTTTTTTTCCTATATATGGATATATATATGTAAATACATACATATGGGATGTCATAGATGATTTAGAGAGGAGAATATCAATTTCACTGACAGAATAATAAAAAGATATTTTAATGGTAAACCAGATTATATATTACAGAAAGAAAATTCATTGGTTTTTCCATGTTCACAAAACCAGAGAAAGCAATATACATCCACACTTCAATTCACCTGGCCTAGCTTAGATAGCTCAAAGTTTCAATCCTGGAATCACAGCTACTCAGCCCATGTTCCTCTTAGGGACTAATGGAGATAAAAGATCAATTAAAGCAGCTTTCATCTCACCCTAAAACAAGCCTTGTTCTGGAGGTCTAATTCTCTCCGTCCAATATAGCGGTAATATCGTATTTCCAGTTCATCCATAGATAAATTTATATACTTAAAGTGATACAGATCCAGCCAGACCTCCTGATTCCTATGCTGTATATTAGATAGTGGTGTGCGTTGCTCGGAGGGAGACCTGGAGAGTTTGGTTCATGTTCCTCTGTACTTTTCCATTGCTTCCATTGGTATTTCGTTCTCTCCTTCCTTCCACTTACAAAATACCTGACTGTTAAACACGATGAACTATTTTATTGTTAAGCATTTAAGAGATAAATGATGGTTTGAATGTTAATGCACCTAGGTAGATCAGAATCTTAGCACTGTTAAATGGTTTCTGAGCCACTAGAGCATAGCATCAGTGCTATAAAGAAGCACTCCCTGATGGATGGTAAGCAATACTCTAACTCTTTTCAGGACAATAATATTGACTTCACATTAGATAAACATGAATCTTCTAAACAAGAGGTGAATACACAGGAATCAGCCTCTTTGTGTCTAGCAGCTAAAAGGTGTCAGGACACACTCTTTAGAGTTTAATTTTAACTGTAATTAGCTTTTGCAGTGAAGTGCAGTAAGGTAACAAATGAGGTACAGTGCTGCAACACAGCACTAAAGAGAGAATGGAGGAGGTCATACTCTTTACCTTGACAATTTTTGGTTTTCACAAAACCCATTATTAGTAAAACACAGACATAAAATTACAGTAATGCTTTCAAAGAGGTAGTTGTGTGGGAGAAAAAAAAGTAAAAAAACAGTGAGGTATTTAATCTGTAGTTGGAAGTTGCTCAAATGTGAATGCTGACACTTTTCTCTTTAGCTCTACACCATGTATTCTGACAAAGTAATGCATTGGCTCAGTAAATTGCTTGGCATTTACCAATGGTTTATGACCCCAGCAGAAGTTAGGTGCATCAGAGAATTTTTACATTTACATGTGCAATTTTCTGTCTGCTAATGAGAAACTGAACAACAGAATGCTACTATGGAATTTATTCACAGTTTAGAATCATAATTTTTGTTCTATTATAATTCCACAAAAAGGTAAAATCCAAAAATTTCATACTTTTGATAACCCAAAGTAGTCTTTAAATTGCAAGAATGTCGGAACTAAAAAACCAGAATTTGAGGCAATTATTTTCTCTCAGTCCCGCCACCACTTAATTCAGTACAAAAATTTGAGGGCTCTTACCAGTCTTCATCATGCCAAGAAATACAACAGAAAACATAGCTGGAATAGACCTCATGAAGCACCTGTGATCCAACCCCAAATCAACACTCTCCAAGCTCTTCTAGATGGATATTTGTCTAAATGAGTCTGCAGTCTTTTTATTTCAAAGATTAATCTCCTTATTAAAACAAAAAAAGAAAGAAAAAGAAAAAAAGAGGTGCATTCATGAATGCCATTCAAATTCTTAATATCTACAAGCTCATTAAGAGATCCTTTTCACGGAAAAACTGTGACGTAGTTAAAATATTCACTGGTTGCATATCTTTTCTATTCTCTACTTAGGTTTCATTTCAGCCTTGCTGGCACTTTGAAAAATTCTTACAGGTAAATCTGGATGTAATATCATTTATTCATACCTTGCCTCACAAATCTCACCCTCAAATACAGCATAGAAAGTATAAAGTTAATAAATAAACTAAACTATGAAAATATAACCATTGCCTTTCTTTGGAAATTCAAAACTGTCTTCACTGTATGTTTAGTTACTCTGACAAAAGACATGGAGTTGACAAGGCAAAAAAAGCCTCTATTTTCAAATGTCTGTCCCCAAAGCTATGATTTGCTTTAAAATTTAGGTGTAGAAAAACGATGAGCATTGGCCAAGAAAAAGAAAAATTCTGAAAGTTTATTTCAAAATTTGTCAAAAAGTTGTCACTAGTTTCATCACATCTTCAGAGGCCGAGTGCTTCTTTTTGTGGCTGCCAAACCACTGTTTCCCAGTTCTGCATTACAATTGCTCATCTTGCCTTCCCCTGAGCTGCATGGCTTCCATGGCAAACGGCCAAAGGGAATTTCCAAACCCCTGAAGGAAAAAAGTATTAAAAAAAAACAAGACAGAAAACAATTAGGTGTACCTATTCAGCACCAGCCACACAAGGATCTTGAAAACCCTTTAAAGATACTAATTATCTGAAGTTTGTAATGTCTAGGGATTACAGATTAGTACAGCATATAAAAATAAAATACATGTACTAGAATCATGTACCTTTTACTAAATATTGATGCATACATTGAATTGCTCTTTAAAATAAATGTCCCCTGATATTTACTTCGTTACTACTTTGCTCAGAGGTATTTTCTAGAATATTATGTTATATAAGGCTGTACCCTCAACTGAGATAAATCAGTATCATCCTAGTTTCAAATGAGCTGCGCCGAGTTTAAACCAGTAGAAAATCTAGCCAATTTTCTTCATCCTTTTACAAAAAGCCCCTGCATGTAGCACAGAACTTGTGTTTGAACACAAAGAAAAATAAGATTTTCAGTGTATGCACAGCAAGGAAAATTACTAGCTTTTGGATATTGCAGATTTAAGGGATATATGAGAAGCTTATGAGCTCTCAGACTCTACTATATTGCTTTGGAAGCTGGACTAGGGTAGGCATGATGAAGAGGTTTAGCTGAGTGCATATTAGAAATTTGAGTAAGCTGCAACCATGCAATAAAAATTATGGCAGACAATACAATATAATGATTTTAGGAAGCATTGGAAGTATCCGAAAGAGCTCATCTCAAGTTTTGCTTCGAAGTAAATTATTAACTTGGTTTCCAAGTACAGACAAGACTTCTTCCTCTCTTTCTCAGAGTTTTTTTCCCCCTTTCTTCCAGCCCATCAGTTTTGGCTTAAGATATGGTTCATAAAAATATATATGGAAACTCTTTTATAATTCATTTAATGTTTGGGAAAAACTGAACAGTGACTTCAAAACTTCAGAAAGTTTTTATTTTAATCCACTCCAGACTCAGAACAAGCACAACTTTTCTCAGTGGAGAGGGATGGGACAAGAGGGATTTGCTCTGCAACACGATAGAGAAAAGGGAAGCAGATCTCGAGAAACAACTAGTTAAAAAACAGGTGATTTAGAGCTGATGCCAAGTAAAGAGGTCACCTTGCTCTAAATGCAGTACTTCAGCCTGTCCTGCCTTCTTCACAGATTAAAAAAAAAAAAAAAAGCCAGACACAAACCTAGAATTTCCTTCAAAATGTAAATTTTAGATGGAATTATTAGAGTGCATGGAATTATTAGAGTGCTGCTAATGCAAGCCATCTTAGGAATGCTGAGAGTTTGACCTTAGCTTCCCAAGAGCTACAAGATGTGCTTTCCCAGGAATGGAAATTGCCAAAGCAAATGATGAAACTAAGACCAAAACCTGGGAGTGGGGATGTGTGCTCAGGTATTGCCTTTTCTCAGAAGCAGTGGCAATGGTAACACTGGCTTAGGAAGGGCATTCCACATGATTCAGTCTCCTCTGAGGCCATAACAGCTGCTGCTGATTCCATTTTTCAGGATGCTGGCTAAGACAAACTGTGCAGGTGGGTTGGACTGTGGTTCTTTGCTGCCCTAGCTAACATATAGACATATAAATGCAGGTATGTAAATAGAGCCACTTTCTGCCAGATGTTTATGGCCCTGTGTAATGGGTTTTGTGGTCAGGTCTTGGTAGCAGGGAGGCTACAGGGGCAGCATCTTTGAGAAGCTGCTGGCAGAGTCAATCCCAGCTGGCTCCAAGACAGCTGGCCAAGGCTGGGCCACTCAGGAATGGTGGTGATGCCTCTATGATAACAGATTTAAGCAGGTTAAAAAGTTCCTGCCCAGAAGTAATTGTGTCCAGAGAAGAGCAGAGGGAGAATATGTGAGAGGAACGACTCTGCAGACACCAAGATCAGTGGAGAATGAGGTGCAGGAGGTGCTCAAGATGCTGGAGTTGGGGTTCCTCCACAGCCCATGATGAAGCCCAGGGTGAGGCAGCTGTGCCCCTGCAGCCCATGGAGATCCACAGGGGTGCAGAGATCCACCTGCAGCCCATGCAGAAAACCCCCATGCTGGAGCAGATGGATGCCTGAGAGGAGGCTGTGACCCCATGGGAGGCCTGTGCTGGAGCAGGGTCCTGGCAGGGACCTGCAGACCCATGGAGAGAGGAACCCACACTAGAGAAGGTTTCCTGGTACTTGTGACCCTGTGGGAACCCCATGTTGGAGCAGGGGAAGGATTCCTCTCCCTGAGCAGCAGCAGTGTGATGAAATGACCGTAGCCACTTCCCATCTCCCTGAGGCACTGGGGGAGGAGGCAGAGCTGGAAATGAGGGGCAAGGGGGGAAGGTGTTTTTAAGGTATTCTTTTAATTTTCATTATCCTGCTCTGATTTTGTCAGTAATAATTTCAATTAATATCCCTAATTCTAGCCTGTTTTGCCCATGACAGTATTTTGTGAGTGATCTCTCCTGTTCCTTATCTCAGCTCATGAATTCTTTGCTATATTTTCTCTCCCCAGTCCAGCTGCAGAGGGGAGTGATAGAGAAGCTTTTATGTGTGCCTGGCATCCAGCCAGGGTGAACTCACTACACCCCATTATTCTTAATGGAAATCTAGGTAAAGTAGAACTCATGTCCAATTTAGGGTAAATTTTCTATGCATATTTGCTGTTCCAATGATAGCATTACTCTTTTTCCCCTTATCCTGAAAATGTATTGTAGTAAAAATATTAAAGAGTAGTAGATGCTCAGAACGTTTTGCTAAGACCATTACTTAGAATGTCCAAATCTCTCAGTCATGTTTTTCTTCTTTTGAGAAAATCTGGATTTACAGTATGGCAGTACAACTGAGCCGCTGAGAAAAACATCTGAGAAAATTCAGGAGGTACCCACTTCTGTTGTTGAACAGTTACAGCATTTTTGCAATGGAAGTCACTATCTGGCCAATATTCACTCTGAGGATAATCAAACAGATAACTGGTAATGATCACAGATAAAGGTAAGGTTTTCCACACAAGTGTGCTGTGGAATGTTGTGGCTATAGATTGTCAGTGGGAAATGTCACTGTCAACTGATATCAATTTGCTGTTTGCTAAGGGAAATTAAAGTAGACTTGAATGAATGGCTAAACTGGCGAGACAACGCCTGGCACAAAAATCAGGGAAGACAGATACAGTGCAGGCACTGAATAGCTCCATGACCGTAAACTGACCCAACAGCAGTTATGGAAATTTAGCTAATTACTTGTAAGGGGAAAAATGAGAATCCTGAGAGAAAAAGAATTCAAAATAGATTATGCTGCTTCTGCATTCACCAGCTGTAATATGTAATCTTTAAAAACTGCAAAATAAATTATCATTCTATAAAAATTTAATTCAAATGTGGTATTTACGATATGTATGTGGAAGCTCAAAAAATCTAAGTCAATAAAAAAGTGTATGAATTCTTTCAAGAGCAAAGGTCTTCTAAAAGATGCAAGGTGCCAAGTGGGCTCATTTTATAACAAATGTTAAAATGAGATTCAAAAATGTCTTCATTTCTAAAATAGCCCACAAAGAAAGATAGAAATGAAGTTAAAAATTTTAAAAAACTGTTTCATAATCATGTGCTATACTTCATAAAGAACAATAACTTTTTTGACAAACCAACAAAACAAAGTGCCATTGAAGAGAACTTGAAACAAGGAAAATAATTATCACTGAATATCAGGAAAATCATATGAGAATAACTAAGAGACAGGAAATTTGCTCTTTCCTGAATGAAGCTCTGATGGCAGATTGCAAAATTCGACTTCTGGAATTTAACTGTGCTACTGTACAAGTACTGCAACAAATGTTAGTGTGAAATATTCAGTGAACAGACATCCTCACTACCAGGTATTTGAATTTCAATTTGGAAAAAATAAAATACAGTATCCTGTGTTTTGTTTTCTTTTCCATTTCTCAGGATGGGAGTCTTTCCACCAATTCCCAGAAGCTGTGCAGGTCTCAAAAAGCCCCCAACAGAAAGGTTCCTCAAAAAGAAGCAAATGTCTTTGTCTCTCTTTTTTTTTTTTTTTTTTAAACAGCACTTTAAAAAGTACCCCTTCTGATACCTTCTCTGTGCTACTTAACAGACTCCTCGTTTTTTCCTGCCCAGAAGGTGCAGCTCAACCATCCCAGCTGGCACTAGCCAAGCTCCTGCTCCTCAGCAGCATTGGGATGGATGCAGTGCCATCCCTGAGCCCAGAACACACCCGGATACTCACACCTCAGCAGCATGGACTGGAGGGAAAACAGCTCCCAGAGCCAGACTTCTGTCTGCTTCAGCCCTTCCCTGCCAAAATCGTTCTCCTCACCGGTGTGCAGGTGGGTAAAGACACCAAAAGCACATCGCCCCTTCTACAGCCCAGGAAGATTTTAATTGTTGAGGGGGGCATTGTTTTTCCTTCTGGGGCTTAAGCCAATCTAGTTTTTCTCTTGCCCTTGAAACTAATTTTCTCCTTAAGAAAAGAGCTAAGCTACTCGAAGGATACATGCAGAAACAGGAGCAAAATAGTCTTTCTAGAGAATTACATTTCTGTTGCTTGGCACATTATTTTCAAATATGTAGGGGATCTTCAGAGTTTTAGTCCCCAGTATTTTTAATTCTGAATTATGAAAACACTTAGCAATTGCACTTCAGCTTGTGATAATGAAGTTACATTAAATGTACTTCAGTATTTACAGGATATGTTATTTACTGCCATTCTTCACTTCTTTTATGGTTGTTTTGAAGTTGTCTTCTATCTCTTCTATCTCAAATACTTGATGATTAGCCAGGTCATCACCATATCAGACATTGGATTTTACTTACTGATGATATTTCTACTGTTTTGGTTTGTGTGGATATGGTTTCAATGTAATATGGAAAAGACAGCCCATTTCCTGAAGTAAAGAAATTAAAAACAGTAGAAAGAAAATTCATTACATCTCCTTTATAGATACAGAACTGAATTACAGAGACTGAGCAATGTTGCCAACATTGAGCAGAGATTTAAGGGAGAGGTGGGAACCCAATCCAGACGTCCTGCATAGTCTGGGTATAGGCACATATTATGATTTTTTTAAAAGAGTTGAACCTTAGAGTACTTTTTTTTTAACCAGCCACAATCTGAAGTTCTCAGAGAGGTGCAACTAAACTTACGGTTTTTAAGAACATCCTCTCCAATGATTTTGCATGCTCTCCTTTGACTCTAGTAAAATCAACAGAAATAGTTTTAACAAGCCAAGTACAACTCTGCCTAACCTTATAAATAATTCTGGAGCAGTTCTGTTTGAGTTCCAAGGTAAGGTTAGAGTTGACTATCACTGCATTATATTGCATAAGAATATCCCATGATGTAAATTTTTTCCTTAATAGTCTGTGTGTTCTGGAAGCTAAGTCATAGGTGATTTACTCTCTAGTGAGAGTTGTTAGTGCAGCATATTACACACTTGGCTAGCCCCAGTTCTTATTCATGGCTTTTTATTTTTATTTTCAATGATTAGGCTAAACCACGCACAGAGGGTAGGTAAGAAATTTTATTCTCTTTCTTACTGCTGTGCTTGGAGATATGCAATGGAGAAACACATTAAAAAAAAAGTTAAAGCTTCAGGTTTTTTTTTTTACACAGATGCTCAGTACTAAAGAGAAATATACAAGGAGGTTGAACCCTTCAGCTCCTTTGAGTTTACATCTGTGACATGCTTTATGGATTGGAGAAAATTTTGCAAGTGTGAAGATGAGGAGTGGAGCTGTGAAATTCAATTGCTATGCTTTGCAAAATTTGGGAATCTGTGCTGACTATCTAATAATGCAAAATATAGTGACTGTCTCATTTTCTTTTTTCGCAAAATACATCTGATTTTTTCTCTTCCTGAAATAATTCATTTCTGTTATTAAAAAAAATCCAAAATCCTTCAGACATTTTCATCTGCCAAGAAAAGAAGAACTCTTTCTTCAAAGCAGATAAGAGATCTAAGAGACTATTTTTTAGAAAATTTGAAAATCTTAAACTTACTTTTTAACTTGCACAGAAAAAAAGCCCATCATTTCACGATAACTTTTTGGCTGATGTGAGGTAAAACAGGATGTGATTAGAATTGAAAGCTATCTGGTTTTATTTATCCCTGCTTCTCTGATTTAAAATGAAGCCTGGCTGTGTGCAGATGATAACTGTGAGCAAAGGTTGACATCAATTGGAGATGTAGGACGAGCTGTCTCTGTGTGGGGGAAAATATCACCTTTTTTAAAAGATGCCAAGTGACAGTGACAAAATAGACAAGGCAGTCTAGATCAATGACACAAAAATAGTTGTCGTATAATGATTAGTGAACTACCGCTCACAATAATCTCCTTCAATAGACTCCTCTGAGGATAATGTTTGATTATTTGAACACATCATAGTGTTAATTATGGCTAGGCTGAATTTTACAGTCTAATTTGTATTTTTACAGTATGTGACATTTGAAAGCTAGAGGTAATTTTCAGTATCTTATTAGGTGTTTGAAATTCAGTTTGTAGCTTTTGCTTCAAAAAGCAGCCTTTTAATTTAGCAGCTCTTTAGCAGAGTGGGCTTGATGTGGAACAGTCATTAAGGTAGTCACCATATCTATAGGGAGTCTCATGGGAAGGTGTCTATCAATTTACCCCTTTAAAGAAAAAAAGGTATTAACTGTCATAAATCTAGTTCAGTTCCTTTTTTAGCTGCAAAACAGAGGAGATTTATCTGACAGGAACCTGGGCTATTCTTAAAATCCTCTAAACTATGGATGAATAAACCAGTTCAAGTAAAATACTAAAACAGTAATATATTGAAGACACACAGCCTTATACATCAAAGGAGCCCAAATAATTTAACAAAAATTAATCTCATATATGCATCTGTCTGTCTTTCTCTATCCACCCATTCATCTAGGGTATTGTCCAGTGAATCATGATATTTGGATAGCACACAGTTAAGCCTTACCTTTCCCTCTGAAGATGAACAGCTATTATCACCTCTCCTATACAAAAGAGAAGTATAGAGTGAAATGTTAGTAAAGATATGTAGATGCATTCAAAATGTGTAGCACAAAACCTGAAAGTCAAGTATCCTGCTCTGTGTGGTGGGGCAGGGGTTTCATCTTATCTCATTTCAGGTGTCTGCAATAAGTCATCTTCTTCTTCCTTTATAGACAGTAAGGAGGAAGAGGCACTGATTCCTTTTGTCTGTTCTTTTAAGGGTCAGCTGCCCTGTGCTTTAGGGGGTTTATTGCTCTCTCCTGGCTGCAATGATACCAGAGGATCTGATCAAGTGGAGGTGTAAGGTGAAACCCTACTGCTGGCTTATTCAGGCCAGATGGGCTTCAAAGAGAGTGAATCTTGGTCCATTTTCAAATCTTCTGCTGAGGAACATTAGTTTATGACTTTCACTCTCCAGTCTTTACTAGAACTGTCAGTGCCAAGAGCAAAAAGCCTGCTCTCTGGAAATCTGCATACTCAAGCAATTCACTGTTTTACTTTGAATAATCTTTTTGACATTTCTTGGTTCCAAAACTCTCTAGCAGAACTATTCAATGTCTCTTGAGACAGATCTGAACTGGAAGACTTGGTGATATAAGATTAAATGATCCTTTTCTCCTACTGCAGATGCTTCAAGCTCATATGTTTCATGAGATCACAGAATAAATTCAATAATAATTGGATATGTTATTAATTACAGCTGGTAGTAGCTCATAGTCATTTTGCAGTTATCTATGTACTTACGTCTAAATAATCACAGTGTTTCTACCTTTCAAAGCAAAGCTGGTTTAAAACAACATTATATCAAGTGACAAAAAATCAAGGAGTGATAAATATCTACTTTGTTTTTTTATGAATTAAATAGCTTACCTATTCTAATATAACTATTTAGGATAGCCTCTAGATTAGCTAGTGAATAGTTGGAATGTTAAAGGCAGTCTGAACTACAAGACTGTGAGGTAAAAAATAAGTGTTTATTCTCTGGACTTTTTCTTTAGAATGACACTGTTGATGTAAGTGATGTTACTGATAAACAAGCTCCATCAATTTTGATTGTATGTAAATACACTATTAAATACACTGAAAAAATTATCTGAACAACTATGCAAAATGAAAGCTGAATTATTCATAATTCTTCCCTTTCTTTTAGTTATCATCATATCTTCTTTGTAGGCAATATTTCTCTCTCATAAAACAGATTAGCTCCTTTTTAATTGGATTGGATCCAATGGGCTCAGATTGATTTGCTTCAGTTCCACTTTGAGGAATCACAGTCATTCCCATTACCACCCAAACAATGCCTTTTAATTCTGATAATTAGAGGTGGGATTGGTAACACTCCTCATACTCACATTGCCCACACAATGGATCATGTCTGGCCACCAGCATGGACAATTCACTTTGCCCCACTGACACAAGCCATGTAGAGAATGATACCAAACTTCATTCATTTGCTCAAACATTCTCCCTTCAGGAAATTGTCCATATTTGCCTTGAATTAATTTTTTTAAAGTAGATTACCAGGCCAGCATAGCACTGTGAATAGATTTGACAGTCATAGCTGTGTGATCAAAGGTTTCATCTTCACAACTCTCTTGCCCTGTTTAGTACAAAGGAACTTGCTCAAGGAGCCAACTCACATGGACACATCTAATGAAGACCTCTCATGTACTGTTAATGTTACAGAAGTTGGAAGGCTAGCAAGGGCTGAGCTGAGGATTGTGGAAAAAGAAAGGAGGGCTCTTAGCTTTCATGGGTTAATTAAATTTGTGAAACAAAGCATGACCAGAACATTTTCATGAGTGGTCAGTTGGTGTCTGGCCTGAGATTTTTGGCAACTGATTTGAATAATGGTTTATCATTTACAGTTTAATTAGTAGGAAAATTGTAGGAAATGGTAAAACATTAAAAGCATGTAGATTGTGTCAAAATTGAGCATGTAATTTTGACTTTCTTATCTGGATATTTCAATTCTTCCCTTCTAAAAAAATTTGAATATTTCTCCCTATTTTAAATGTGCTGTTGTGAAAATAAATTAATATGTACTTGTGAGTCTCTCAGATACTTCAAAATTTTCTGTGAGAAAAGTGTGGATACTATATTAACTGTGGGTAGTTTAAACAGTGTATGACAAAGGAAGTCTGGCATTATGATGGGGTCACCCCACCAAACAAAGAGGAAAAAACAAAGTAGTGAAGAGCATGAAGAGTATATCCAGTGAGATGTGCCAAGCAAACATTCTCTGAAAAAAAATCAAGTGAGCATCTAATTACAGCTTGATTATCTCATGATGCACTAAATGGGCTGAAGTATGGAATGTTCATAAATGCCATTCTTAAAGCCAATCTTAAAGCAGCCATTCTTAAAGCTGCTTTAAGACTTCCTAACATTTCATACCTTAACTTAGTCACTCACTAATTTTTTTTTATTTAACCTACCTCTTTTTTCCTTTTTTTTTTCTTATTATTACATCAAGATGTAAAGTCAAGTTTCAGAAGGAAATGAAAGAAATTTAGATTATTTCTGTACCTTGTAACATTATGGCTTGAATGATATTGATGAAAGACACTGGTGAAGGACATCAGCAGTGTCTGCCTAAAGATAGGTCACAATTTACACTGAAAATTCTGCTTCTTCATGCATGCCTTCAAATTAGCAATGTGTTTCTCAGACTGTAGAGCCATGTCTGAGGTTACAGGTTGATACTTTGGAATCCCTTTTGTTTTGCTTCCTTTAAATATTCTGTCAAACAATTTTGTTGAAGCTAAAAAATTATGAGACTATTACAGAGCATTTAGAGAAGCATGTTTGGGATGGAGAACAACTTAGCAATACGGTTCAGATTCTAAAATTATGTACCTTACATAACCAGGGAACAAAAAATTTCAGTGTGACATCTATTATCATTCAAATGTCTTTAACTTTGAGTGCCAAGTTTGCCAATACTCTGCTTGATCAGAAATATTTGTAGAAAAAATTCAACACTATATCAAAAATATCCAAGAAAGTCCTCAAGTGTTAGCTCTCAAGTGTAATATTTATAGAGAAAGAAAAAAGGAAAGTAATATAGAGACAAATGTATTTTTTGAGATAATTACTAAGGTTTCTATACAATTTAAATCATTACATTTTTCTATAGGTTTTTATAGAGTGGAAGAAAAACTGGAAGGTAATTTAAAGGCCAAAATCCAGTGCAGTTCATTAAAAAGTTATCTAAGTCCCTTCTCTAGTAAGTAAATTAATTCCAATTTCTTTCAAAAGAAAAGTTACAAATCCTGCCTAAAAGCACCAGCAAGGTATCCAGATATCAAGCAGATGGAAGACGCTCAGTGTGTCAGGGTCATTTGTAGATACAGGCAAAGTTTCCTGGGAAATTTTCCTTTCAGAAAGTTCCAGTGTAGGAAACTGCCCCATTTTCTGGCTTTTCTCTGACTGTCCCAACCTGCCCTTTGCACACTGGGACCTTGCCTTCCAGCTGTAATTCAAAGTTGGAGTGAAGGTGCCTGACGCTGATCTATTCCTTGTGATGATCAGTGACAGGATCCGAGGGAATGGCCTGAAGTTGTGTTAGGAAATGTTCAGGTTGGATATTAGAGAAGAGTTTCTCACCCAGAGGGTGGTTGGGCACTGGAACAGCTCCCCAGGGCAGTGGTCATAGCCCCAGTCTGAGAGAGTTCAGGTAGTGTTTGGCCAATGCTCTCAGGCACGTGGTGAGGCTCTTGGGGATGGAGCTGTGCAGGGCCAGGAGCTGGACTTGATGATCCTTCTGGGTCCCTTTCAATCAGCTGCTTCTCAGATTCTGTGATCGTGTGACAAGAGCAAGATGACCCAGCAAGGGAGAAGCAAATGTATCTCCAAGTCTCTAATCATGCAGCTCATGAAGATCAGGATATTAATATATGAGAACTGTCTTACCCCATCCAGTATAACCTACATCCTTACCATCAGATGTACATGTATTTGCTCTCTTCAGGGAGAGCTAAAACAGCACTGGAAAAGAAAGAAAGATGAAAATTGACCTGAATGCCATCCACTGATGGACAAAAACAACAGCTTGGAGGTTTTTTTGCTTACTAGTGAAGGGATTTGGTTAACCTGTTAATAAATTGCACTGTTGGTGTTTCTATGGTGATAGGAAAACGGCGTTCTAAGAACAGACTCTGGACAGCTAAGAAGAGAATAACTAGGAGTTTTCTTATTTTAAAAAATCTGCTTTCAAAGAGAACTATTTATTTTGTTAAAAGCTGTTAATTAGATTTATGATTCCAGTGCTAAAGTGAAAAAGTTAATATGATAACATTCACTGCTGTGGACATTGATAGTAAACTGTAAATTCTAATTTCAGATTATTCCCCCAGGTAACTTGATTATTAGTATTATTAAATTGCAGGCTTGATTGGGATTTTTAACTGTTCTCTCCACAAAATTAGCTGAAAAAATATTCAAAAACACTGCTGAGTTTTCTTTATGCCTGTTACTTTTTTGTAAAAATGACATGAGTATTTTGGAGTCCCACAAATTTCTTTGCATTTCCGGTGTTTCCATGACAATGGACTAAATCAGGGCATTCTTAACCACAGTACATGGGAAGCTACAGCCAAATTTGAAAAGCTGTACTTGATATAATCTTTCTGTACAAACTCTTACCTTGAAGTCAATTGTGGGAAATTATTAAACTTGGTTGAATAAGAGCATTAAGACTGAAGTGATCCACGGGGACAGATCCATGATAGGAAAAACAGGAACTGCTAGCATTTTTATGTACTGATTAAAAAGCAAAGCTGGACTTGATAGTCTTCAAAAGATTCTTATCTTATCTTCAAAAGATAAGTCTATCTTTTTAATAACTATGGTGAATCTGCCTAACCCTCTAGGGAATTAAATTTATTTCAATTTATGTGGAAAAAGCCACCTGCATATCAATTCCTATCCCAGCTAGCAAACCTTCCACCAGTAACAAGCCAAAAACCTGGAGACAAGGAAATACAATTTTTGAATGGGGCGTTTTTCCATCTTTCACCATGCTTTCAGATCTACAACAACACAGGCAAGGACACATCCTGTTACAGGGAAACTATGGCTCAATTCTTTACATCCTAAAAAAGAAGGAGGTGAAGGAGATTATAGTTCTCTAGCAGCAATATCAGACTATTGAAGGATTTTGTTTAATTTTTTGCTGGAAAAATCAATGCTGCAGCACTCACCAGGGGTGAGGAAGAAGCATTTCTGTTGTGTTTGAAGAAAGAAGAGCAGAGACAGTGCTCCAACAGGTGGTTTTCCCATGCAATGCTTAGGTTATTTCCAAGTGATGTCTAGAGAGCAGCTGTACCTCTTACAGGTGAGTGCCACACTGCAGTGTTATACCCACCTGCCACAGCTCAGAGGACGACTTAACATTTGATTGATCTGAACAAACAACAGTTTTCCAAGGAGAAACTCCGAAAGCCTAAAAAACCCTACAGTTTGACAAGAAGTCTGAGATATTTGAGCTCAATAATGAAATTAACGTCTCCTTTCCAGTCATGAGCCACAGAATGTGAACAACTGCATAAAAAAATGGGCAGAAACATCTCCTAAATACTTATTGTCCAGTTTTTCCCAGATAGATCCGTAGTAGAAAGTTGGCCTAGCCTGACTCTTTAGGGTACTGAATCACAATGAGAGGTAACCTATATTACAGGAAAACAGTGCCACAGACACTGCTAAAATCCTTCTCCTCTTTATTTCCCACTGATTGCCTTCATTTCACCTCTACATCAATGCTTCAGCTATTAGGAGTTAACACTTGTTTCAGAGGTTCTATTCTTTGGCAGGATATCACAAATGTTTGTAACAGGCATTATAAAAGCTAAATTCTCTTGGGATTCGAGCAGACAGAATGGAAGATCCTCACTGTCAGAGACTGGAGATTTTCCTGTGCTATCAGGATTCACTGAGGACACAGACAGCAGGCTGGGGAAATTACCTACTATGAATGCATATTTGATTAAATTGGTTAAAAAGGGTCCCAGCCTTTCATTTCATTTGCATTAAGAGAGAGCAACTTTCAATGAACTTCTGTCCTGATGTTAGCTTATGGCATGGAGCACGTTAAGCTGTTGGATATACATGATATAATCAACTACATCTAGTTCAGTTCTGGCAGAGAATAAATATTTTTGCTGTCTGAAGGGAGGTCATCTGCAATCTCCAGAGATATTCAATTTCCAATGAAGAAGGGCTGTGAAAAACAGTTTTGGAGAGCACTGAATATTGATTTCCAGTAGATGCAGAAACTCTCATTGTGTCTTCTACAGAGTATACTTTATGGTTTGAAAATTCCTGGGTATTAACCCCCTCAAGTTCAGATTAGTAATATTTTGAGGAAAAAATGGGAATGAGAAAAATACCTTGAAAAATACACATTCTGCCTCATACCGGTGTATATCATACAGCTACAGTACAATGCTGGTATGATGCATAGCTATACAAACTGAAGGCTGGGCCCCCAAAATTCCAATTTTACTGACACAAGTGTTTCTTTGATTTAAGTAGAAATTTAGGTCCTCATCCTGAAGGACAGACCTGTAATGGATTTTCAGTGTCCAGAAACTCAAATGCTGGTTTAGCTATCCAGCAGAAAAATAAACATAGAACACAGCAGCTTTATTTAAAATTCACATTGGAGGAACTTCAGAGAGTTTAATTTTATGAGTTTACATATAATATCCATTAAAAATTACCAAAAAAAAGACCTTAATTTTAACTTTCCTTTAGTTTAAATTATTTACCAGTCCTAATGCATCACAAGTAACTTTGCAGCTGATGCTTCATCAGCAGTCACAGAGCTGCCCACATAGATTGCTAATGTTCGCTGTAATTACTACGAAAACTATTAAACATCCTTGAATGGGAGAGCATCACTAAGTTTCCCCCTGCAGAAAGGGTAGGCTGTGACATCTGGAACCTGGTTTAGAGCCTTTTGCTAGCAAATCATTCACTGTATGATAGACTTTTCTGTCTAAAAATCACAAAAGTCACGTCCTCTTTCCCCTCCAGATACTTTCTAAGCAGATTCCATACAAGAGCTTTGTCTCTGTAATGTTTTCATACAGTTTTTCATCCGAATTTCTCCTCCAGCTATCCCAGCCTCTCAAAGAGAATTCTCTGCTACCTGTATCTCTTTTCCTTGGGAAGAGCTTCAGCTGCTGTTGTTATCCTGAATAAGTTCCCAGCTGGTTTTGCAATTTTCTTTGCTCCCACCAGCACCTCTCTCTAAAGGAGCTACATTCATAACACATCTTTCTTAACATTAGACCCTAAGTGGACCTAGGCTATGCTGTGAAGGATATGCCCCAAAGACTTACTACAACTTAAATCAGGTGGAGGCAGGGAAATAGGAGCATAGTAACATGGAACCATTATGCAACAAAAAGACTAAAACAGATTAAAAGCAAATAAAAAAGGCAAAACACCCCAAGATATAAATTACTCTAATAGAGTTGCACTTTTCTATAAATAATTCACTGAAACACATTTTGGGGAGATGGAGTAAAACACTTTTTTTTTAAAATAGGACAGGGTACTAAGGATTGTGGCAGGACTGCATCTGGCATTCCCATCCATGAGCAAACACCATTTTCCTGTTGCTGGAGTGCACTGCTATATATTGGGGTGGGATCAAGGAAGGGATTAGAGATGTACTTAAAAGAATAAATTCTTCTCATGCTAACACAGGGCAGTAAAAGTGGCTGTTTATCTCTGCTGACTGTAAAGGCAGACTGGAGCAATTAGCTCAGGTGCTGGTATCTGTATTGCAAATATAGAAAGTAAGGTGAGCTGAGTGTCTTGGAGCCTTTTCACTGTTCTCGGGACATTTCTTTATGCTCCTGCAACCTATTTTATATTCAAAAGTTCTTTCTTATTTCAAACAGACTTAGAAGGGAAAAAAAAGATTAAGTTAGAGAAAAAATTTATCATTGTGTCATTTCTAAATATGTATTTTTGTATCAGTGCTAAGGAGAACTTTCTGAAAATCTTTCCTTGTTTTTACTTTATATTTTAAAATCTCCCCCTAATCTTGTGATACCGAAGATTAAAAGGTTAAATTGTCCATATTAAGGTAATCAGAAACTGTTTAATCGAGCCCATTATATTTTTCTTCCTTGCATGAGGCACTTGTAATCAGACCTGTGCTTTTCAGAGATCAAGGAAGGACAAAAGACTAGAGAGACAGAAAACAGCTACCAAGTAATTTCCAGGCACACCACTGGTAAATAATACATTTAAGGGAAAGGTATATTTATTTTTCTATCAGGATGGTGCTCTCATTGTTTTGATACTGCATGCACTTATGCAATTTACAGAGTAATTTTATGGTTGTTAGTAGAGATGAGATAAACCTGATGGGAAAAATAGGAACACCAAAGCTCTTCCCAAAACTCAGTCCAAATGCTGAATATTATCTAAGCATTTATAGTGTTCTAATATTATACATTTCAACTGCATGAAAGTATTATCCTTTAGATCTTAACCCACTCATTCCCCTGTTAGATTGATCAGATTTTCTGCTGACTGAGTTGTATAAGAGTAACTCTGGCTCTTGCTTTCAGATATTGACCTTACTGTAGCTCTGTAAAACATTTGGCTGTGTGTTTAGACTGGGGAAGAAAAGGCTGGAGAGCAGCACTGCAGAAAGGGACCTGGGGGTCCTGGTGGATGGCAAGTTGAACATGAGCCAGCAGTGCCCCGGAGCCAGGAGGGACAACTGTGTCCTGGGGGACATCAGGCACAGCATCACCAGCTGGGCAAGGGAGGGGATTGTCCTGCTCTGCTGTGCACTGGGGCAGCCTCACCTCGAGTGCTGGGGGCAGTTTTGGGCACCTCATTATAAAAAAAGACATTAAACTATTAGAGAGCATCTAAAGGAGGCCATGAGGATGGTGAAGGGCCTTGAGGAGAAGCTGTAGGAGGAGCTGCTGAGGTCACTTGGTCTGTTCAGCCTGGAGAAGAGGGGACTGAGGGGACACCTCATTGCAGTTACAACTCCTTGTGAGAGGAAGTGGAGGGTCAGGTACCAATTTCTTCACTCTCATGAGCAGTGACAGGAGTTGAGGAAATGGAACAAAGCTGAGTCCAGGTTAGGTTGGATATCAGCGAAAGGTTCTTCACCCAGAGTGGGGTCAGGCACTGAACAGGCTTTCCAGGGCAGTGGTCACAGCACCAAGCCTCACAGAGTTCAAGGAATCTTTGGACAATGCTCTCAGGCACATTGTGAGACTCTTTGGGTGTCCTGTGTAGGCCCAGGAGTTGGACTCAGTGCTCCTGATAGGTCCCTTCCAATTCAGCATATTCTGATTCTATGATTCACCATGCATCAGGATCTCAGAAAGGACCTTCTTATTTAAAGATTTAAATAAAGATATAAATCCCCAGCAATACATAAAATATGTAAGTAAGGTGTTCATCACTGGTGTGTTCCCACAGCTGGAACATCTGGATAAACATTGTTGTCATCTTTCCCCCTCAGCTTGGTGTGATGGCTCAGAAATATTGTGCCTTCATTATTGAACACTTGCAAGACATGGTTTTTCACCAGGTCTCACTAACTTTAACAGCAATTATGTACCAAACTCCATCAGTAAGCTGCTTTGAAAAGTTCCCATTTCTGCAGGTAGAGTGTTTTTCCTGAAAGCTGAGTGTTTCCCAGCACACACAGATCAGCCAGCTCTGTTACTGGCTGCCATTCCTAGTAATCCTCTCTGCTGCGACTGGAAAGCACCCACCTAGAATTATGAACTGCATGGAAGGTGATTTTAACATGCATTTTCCAGAGGATTTTTATGAAGTGATCTGAAGAGGAAACCATTAATTCGGCTGGAGATTAGCAATAGCAGCTGCACTACTGAGGGCAACATCAAGGATCCTCCCTTCGCAGCAGCCTGGCACAGACAGCCATGCAGAACTCGAAAGCTTCTTCTGCATCTCTAAAAAGCCTTTCATTTTTCTTTTGTGCAGGTGTCCTCAGTGTTTGGGGTTATAAATGAGCAGCCTGTGACCACCCCTCCTCTTGGCAGGAGCTCTCGTGTAGCTCCGGCACTTCCAGCATCTGCAGAGAGCCTCCTTGCCTGACCTGTACCCACCGAGATTACAGAAGCACATTATTTCCCTGTGCAGCTCTTTCACCTCTCACTGCAACCATTTCCTACACAGACACAGAATTTATATAAAAGGCTTTCCTCAGCTTTCATCAAATCTAGGTTGCAGGCCTATTTCGTAACATTAATTCTCTCCCTCACCAACCGCCACATCAATTCAGTACTTTATAAACTATTTCAGGGATCCGATTTATCAGGCCTGACAGAGCTTCACACTGAAATAAACAGCACTGCCTCTGCTGAGCTCGCTCAGTGGCTCCTATTTATCATTATTTAATTCAAGGGCCTAAAATTCTCTGACATTATTAATAGTAAGATGAATCACTGGAAAACTACAGAATCTGTGACCAACGAGGCTGAAATAATCCATTTTGGTGAAAATGTCTACGTGGAATTGCATTCCCTGATGGGTAGCTGCTCTGTCATTAGCGACTCCATATGCATGGGTGGTAGAGAACTGAAGCATGAAGTCCCCATAGAGTGGGATACTTCAACTGCCATTCTCTCCCCAACACTTAACACCAAAGCAGAAAATAAGGGAATGCAGCACAGCTCTAATGCCTCTGTCAGTTGAATTTAAATGTACTAATTTAATCCTTTTTGTACTTGATTAACTTTAACTTGTCTGAGGTTGAACTTTTGTGTTAACTGGACCTGCAAATCCATTAGTTCATTATGAGAACTGTATTACTTAGGCACCTTGATGAGAGATAATCAGCTGCCTGGAATGTATATGAGCACTTTCTGCCTTAATTTGTCACCTCATTAGTGATATTTTTCAATTTTGTTTAAATGAAAGGGATTGCACTGGGAGTTTGTCCGGGGTCTGCAATTTCCTTTATGAATAGCCAGCCTTATTCAGCAGCTGTATGACACAGTAAGAAGTTAAAGATTGCAGAATTTGTTTGGTTCTCTGTCAGGAGCATTCTGGGAACCTGAGGCAGCTGGAGAGGCTGATCCTGAACTCTTTCTTAAAGGGGCTGAGTGCTGTCACCCCACCCCCCTGACCAGAGGTGACCAAAATACTTTGACCAACAGGTAAAATTAATTTAAAAATTAAGAGTATCCAAAATAAAAAAAATTGTATATTAAAAAAATATTCTCTTTATTTCCCCTTCCAGAGGGGAAATATTGCTGTTTTGTTATTCACTATTATTTCCTTGAACTTTGGCAGTTGATTTCCTTATTAGTGCCTGGACAGAGACTGTAACTTTTGAAAAAAACAACCAAGGACAAAGGACCAAGCAGACACAAAATTATCCTCTGAAGAATTTCTGCAGTACTTCTTGTACAGGGGATTACCTGCTAGACAATTAATCATTCATCCAAGTTAGAACTCCCAGAGCTGAAATGCACACCTTCATCCTTGCCCAGAGTCTGTCTTCAGGCAAAAGTCTGTCTAGATGACACAACCAGTTTGGCTTTCTCTGTTTTACACAATTTCCCAGTGCTATGTTAACAGCATGACATCCTCAAACACCTACAGCATCATCCTGCTGTATCCCAAGGTGTGCAACTCCTTCAGCATTGTGGGATGAAAACACCATTCTGGAATGTTGCAACACAGTTTCCCATTATTTCAGATGCTTCAAAATGAAAAGGTGTAAAACCAACATTAACATTTTAGGATCAATATACAAGGCTGGAAGTGAGCAAAGCCAAGGGACACACAATATGAATGAGTCCAGTCTGCTGTAAGAACAATTATTCTTTTAGCAGCACAGCCACTCCATGCTATTTGGTTTTGACTCTTGGAAGCAATGTTTGCCTCCTGAGCCTTTTTATTTTGTAACACAGTGACACCCTAAGAGACCACGATTTGAACTCTTTTCCCAACATGTTAAAAAATAAATCAAGTCCTGGACTTTCATATCACACCCCCACCACAGTGGAGATTACAGATAGCTACAATTTTATTTCATGCTTTCCAGATGACTAATCTGGGAAATGTATGCCGGGTCAGGATCTATTGGTAAAATACAGAGATATTTAGTTTAATTATACAACTTCAGATGCAGAAAGTTGAGCAACATCAAGACCTATGATTTTTTGCTTTCTTTCCCCGAGAAACCTAGGTATTATTACTGGAAAAAACCATAGAAGCTTGGCAAATTCATAAATATAACAAGCTAGGGTTTGAGGATATTTTATGTTCTCATATAAAAAGTATAGTTACTTAAACTAGCAGCAACTTTGAGTATTCAGTCACCTTTGCGAAGCAGAATTAACTGAGCTATTGGGTACTCCTGTGATCTCAAATATCTTCTTAAGGAGATTTTCATGGAATCATAGAATAGTTTGGGTTGGAAGAGCTCCTTAGAGATCACCTAGTCCAACAACTCCTGCAGTCAACTACATCAGGGACTCAGAGCTCCACATTTTCAGGAACTGGGCATTTACCACCTCTCTGGGCAATCTGTACCAGTGTTTCACCACTCACATTGGAAAAAATTTCTCCTTTATATCTAGTCTAAATCTAACCTATTTCAGTTTTATCCCTTGTCCAGTGAAATTTGTTTGCAAAGGTTTTACTCCCAGACTCCATAGTCCATTTTCATCTATTTGGTCTCTGCTGAATTTGGGGTTGAATCCCACTGATTCCATCCACCAACCATTCCTCCACACCTTGCTCCATTCTGGGTTCCCAGAGCAGTGGTGTCAGATGCACAAAGGTTCATCAAGCTGTAAAACAGCAAGAAGCACATCCAGGCACAGTGTGTTTCTGTGTGTAAATCAATAGGTCACAAGGTCCCAGTTTATGATTTTCAAAGCATTTTATTAACAGGACTGGAAGAAGGAGCCAATGTATTTATTAGCTGTGTTTTCATGTTCTGTCACTACCATAATTTCAAAGAAACACAAATTCCTGATATATACAAATTATATATGGTGAACACACCATTTTTGCAGTATAGAATACTGTTGAAGAACTCCATTTTGGTTTCTTATCCATAGGAGAATTATTATGGTAATAATGTGTAAAATGGGGACTTTTGGCTTCAGTTAGGAACCACTGAATTCCCAAAAGTAGTTTAGCCTGTATGAAGATCCACATTCTACCTAATTTTAACCAACCAGTTCATTAATACTTCTGAGACTTACATGCAAACTACAGAGCCTTCTACAATTTCTCTTATCATCAATTAGGCTAATCCCTCTCCCAATCTGTGGAGCTTTTGGAATGTGTACATTAGTGGTAACTGCATGAGCAGTTTGAGGTGAGACTATTAGTCTTAGCACAGGGGCTTTGTGAACGTCTCAGTGAACATAATTGTAACTATGTCAATTTATAAAATTCTCTCACTATTTAATTAGAGGTGGGATTTTCTTCTCTTTTATTTTCTCTCCTAGGGAACGCAAGGTTAACTCCCTAAAACACAGGGAGGGAAGGAATTGTGTGAAGCTCCAGAAAGGATACCCACAGCAAGAATTTACAGGCAGCCGTAACTACAGTGCATGAAATTGTTCCGTTTTTGTCACGGCTCTGTCTTGCCATTATTCATAAAATTAGGTAGGGAGGGTTTTATTACCAGATAATTGCTTACAATGTTCTATGTCCAGGCAATAGTATTCAGTTTGACACACAGCAGATCAGTCACTGAAGGGGTGGAAACAAAAGGCTACATCATGGAAAGTATCTTGGGGCTGGTTTGGCCTGTCACGAACCTGTTCTGATGTGAATCCCTGTTAAGTTGTGCTAGTGAAGGAAAAGGCACTTTCTCCTTTTGGTCTTTTTTTTTTTTTCTGTATGTGCAAAACATATTTGTGTCTTTTTCACAGTGTTTGGATAATATCACAATAGGCCCATCTTTTCTCTTGTACCAAAAGAAGTGGTACACCTGTAGTATTATTAATAACCAAAGCTGGCTCGCAAACAGATCCTACTGCCACTGCCTAGTTCTGCCTGCTCTCCTGACCTGATTGTGGGCTGGGGATGTAGCTTGTTTTCCTCAGGATTCCCCAGCACAAAACACTGTCAGAGATTGCCCTCAGCTCAGACAGCCCAGTGACTGGGTCTGTAGCATTGTATCACAATGAAATGGGTGATCTTTTTTGGTTAGTGGTTCCCTGACTGCACCTGCTCTGAGAAATCAGTGATTTGAAAGAAGTTTGAGGTCACTAAGTCCATATGAGCAACTTATGAACTCCAGTCCATTGATTTCAATAGGGCATTTTGGACTGGGTTTCATTGTTTAATTTCTTCTTCTTCTTTCTACACAAGATGATTAAAAATGACTTTTCTTTCCTGCTTGGATGGCAGTAGAAGGAAGCCTTCTATTTGTTTCACTAGATCCAAGTATTTTGCTGTGGGGTGTTATTGTGACACCTTTATTCACACAAAATTTCATTCTACACTTCAAGTGAAACGATTGCAATCAATCATAATAATGCTAATCCTAAATAATAGGACAAAAGGCAACCTACTGGCAAGACAGTGCTTTGGACAGGTTTCATCAATCCATACTGGTATGCCATATTCATGCCACATTTTATGTTCAACTATCAGCAGCATCCAGAAGCATCAAGCACCATCTCAGCAGCAGAATCCCTCAGTGCAGCAAAAAAGGACATAAATTATGGGTAACATAGGCACTGAGCTGTTTTTGTTAAGATTACATGACTATTCTCTGTTCCTTCTCTCTGCCTAGCAGGTGTTGTCTGTCACTCCTGCTTCACTCCAGGTCCTGTTTTTTTGAGAGCACCTCAGCTTGCTCTGCTTTTGGTCAATGACATTGTCACACACCACCATCCTCACAGCAGGAAAACCTTCCAACATGATTCCAGCCAGGCACAGAGTTCTTCTCAGAGTTGTCCTAGCTCTGCACACCACAGAGTCAAACACATCTGTTCACATTAGCCCAGGAACCAGTTTTCCATGCACAGCTGTTCTACACAAAGGTGAAAATTGTCCCCAGTCCCAGTGCGGGTGGGTGGTGAATGAGTGGCTTTGTGGGGTTGCTTTGCTGGGCTGATCCCCAAAATTGTTTTTTCTGAGAAAATCTTAGAAGAATCACCTTGTAGTATATATAAAATAATAGTTTAAGTCAATCTGATGGATGAACATATATAAGAGAGTAAAATACTAGAATATGATGTTAGAAAGTGAGTTGCATATAAAATTATTTTTAAATTTCCAACACTGTTTCCATTTCTTTAAATAATTCAGCCAGCAGCAGACACTTGCAAAATTCCCCTCTAGGACTAAGGCTGGTTGTCCCTGTCAGATTTAAAGGATCTGGGAAAGAAGCTGAAGGCAAAAGGGAAAAGAATTTCAGAAGTCACAAACTATCAGGAGTTACTTTAGCTGTAATTTGGAACGAAAAGGGAGAATTGTGTAGAAATACTGTAAATTTCATGTAGGTCTTGGGATTTTGTAAAAAGTTCAAGGCAAGCCGAAGTGTTAAGATAAAGTTAAAATCTGTGATAAAATAACATTAACTGAAAATCCAATAATGATTGTGATGAATCAAAATGTTTTGATTTCAATCTCTTCTTTTTACCAAACTTTCTCCTTCTAGCCAAAATAAGTATGAAATTTTTTTGGAAAGCCACTTTAGGCAAATGTGAAATTCAGAGATTGGTTTACATTTGGACTCGATGACCTTAAGGGTCTTTTCCAAATCCAGTGAGTCTAGGATTTTATTCTGTAAAGCAGTTCCTGGTCCCAGGGACCTCTGGAGGTCACCTGGCCTTGCCTCCTGCTCCACTCAGGGCCACCTTGGGCAGGTTGCTCATGTCCTGTTGGGTTTTGAGTCACTTTGAGCAAGGAGACTCTTCCACATGTAAACCCATGCAAACACAAACACACAAATGTTTGCTTTACATACTTTATTTCGTTAATTCTAAAAATTCTTAAAAATATTTAAAAGAGAGGCAAGAATTCCAGTCTGCCTGGAAAATAAGAACTGAAACATTAACAGCTGTGTAATTTGCTGTTATTTATTGTCTAGATGTTTTAAAGGTCTAAGGAAAATCAGAAAATAGGCACCCAACATAAAATATTTAATTTCACTAAAAGACGGGAAATACTGAGATGCTTAGAGGAACCCTACTTAGGCAGGTGAATGTGTAACATAATGGCAGATAAAACCTCTGTTGAGAAATGCACAGCAATGCTCACTGGATAAAATAATTTGAAGACATTATTGTTGTATTACAGCTGAACTTAGAATTACAGATGAACTTAAAAACTTAGAGGGGTCGAATAAAGATAATAGGAACAGAATACAAAATAGTAAGATATCTATTATTTTCCTAGTAGAGAAAAGAATTATGAACTCCCACTTGGAATTCCATCTTCAGCTGAAGTCATCCTGTCATGAAAATAGCCCATGAGCATTAAAATTACCTGGAAAAGGAAAATAAGTGACATGAAGAGACTTTTGTACAAGGATAGACAGAAACTACTCCAGTTTCAGTTTAGAAAGAGACAACAAAGACATGACAATGAAAGAAAAATTAACTTTACTTAATATGCTATTATTTATGTAATTAACTTGTGAAACACATTCCTAAGTATATGGAATTTAGAAATTTAATAGACTTGTAAAAGGATTTCAGGTGAGTCCTCCAGTACAACCGTGAGTTAGGTTTTGAAACTGCTGAACTCTCTAATGCAGCTGTTTCTGGACTTCTAGACATTATCTTGGATTAAAAAACAAACAAACAAATAAACACCTTTCTAGGAACTTTTTAGTGTATATTTAGGGGAAAAGGGAAGAAGAAAAAGAAAAAAATAAGGAAAACATAAAAATACAAAAAACTTTGCTAGGGAGTAAGCTTGTTGAATCACCAGAGCAGGTGTCAGGCCTCAAGCTACATGTAAGTCTACTCACTGTGTGAGACTTGATGTTGACATTCACCCATTCTTTGCTAAAATTTAAGGGGTTCCCCCATGGTCTACAATTCACAGCATCTATTCTGTTCAGGTTCTCTCATTATGGTTAAGATAGCAGTATTGACATCAGCTTGAATAAGTATATTTACAAACAGCTGACATCTTAAGAATTACAGCTAATGACAGATAAATGAGAGAAGGCAGATTGGGCCACTAAGGCTTTCCCTCAGAGGAGCCCTGTCCCTGCACAGAGCACAGACAGGAATGTTTTTGCCATAGCTCTGGCTTGTAGCAACGTGATTTCCAGATCTCCATGTGGCTTCCCTTTGTTCCCCTGCTCTGTATGTTATTGGTTCTTTTTGAAATATGCATCCTGCTGTACCTGGAATCTATTGGTGTGTTCCCCTTGCCCATCTTGGCTTCAGCCCTCCCAGGACTGGCTCGGGGAGAGCCAGTCCCGCCCCCTTCCTTTCCCTTATAAGCCGATGTCTGCGTCAGTTTGGGGTCTCCATCTTCGAGCTGTCAGCCCCTCTGACCTAACCCCGCTTTCCTCCCCCTCTTCCCATCCCTGCAACCCTCCTCCCTCACCCCAGATAAACTTCCCTGGCAGAACGGAGATGGATCCAGTTCGTTATTTCGTCCCACTACATTTCCTGCAGAATTTCTGTGATCGGAGACCCACGCCATGCTGAGCACACCCCGGGAGCTGCCTGGCCCAGACTTGGTGGAGATATGCGCCCCAGCGACCTCAATTCGGGGGGCTGCCGGGTCTTGCCGCCCTCCTACAGCCAGCTACATCACTGGCTTTCTTACTCTCTGGACAACTGGCTCTAAACTGGGACAAATCCCATACACAGAAACAGCAGACATCATATAAGGGATTCTCCCCTCACCATCACAGGCACAGAGACTGCCTGGATCTTCCCAAAGAAAGTTCCCATTGTGCATTATGCAGAGCAAGCTCCTCTGAAATCATCCATCTCCCTTCACTGGAGCCATACTATTAGGAAAAAAGTTGCAGTGAGTGGGAAATGTCAAAACTACTCTGGGCAAAAAGAGCAACTGTAGAGGCATTCTCCCATCTCATCCTATTGATTTTCATGATGTGATAGATAACACTCCATATGCCCTAATTTAGCACCCATATGCCTCCATGCTTTTCATGACCAAATGTTCTTCAAAACCACTGCTAACGATTTCCTCTTTTCCATATGCCTTTTATTTTGTTTTGTTTCTCTAGCCCCTACCAGCTTCATCTCTGATTCTTTCCTGTTACTTTGATTTCATCCACCCGGTTACCCTATCTTCAATCTCCTTCACATCCTCTGTTTCTTATCTATGCCATCTTTCCAACCACCTCCAGCTCTCCAAATTTCTTGACCTAATCTGTGGTCCATTCTTTCTTTCAATATCTCCTCACAAAACACTACCTCTAAATATCTGTCTGCAAAAGAGTGCTGGCAGGGCAGAAGCCAGTAAACTGAAAAAGGAACAAAAATTATTGAAAAAACCCAAAGTTTGAATAAGAAATATTATGCAGCCATTTTGCCTCTCTTCCATCCTGCCTGATCCCAAAATAGCCTTCTTCACTGTTCCTGAGCACTCAATTTTTTTGTCAGGAAAAAAAAATAAATCAGAGCTTCAGGTTCTTCAAATACACTTCAGCTGCTTTGCTTTCCTGTGTAGCACTAGCATACTAATAAATCAGTGAATACTTCATAGTGCTAATAATTTTTTTTAGAAATAAGGTTTTAATGAACGCAACTTTTATTTTCTCATGCTTCCCAATAAGGAGTCCTTGGATGCTTAGCAATGCAGGAACAATTTTTAAGTTATGTTTTCTGATCAGTCTGAAACCATAAACTGCTCTGCTCTGAGCTGGTTCTGCATATAGTAGGATTAAGGCAAAGCAATTCATACTGCTCTACCTTTAATCTATATCAACAGGAGGGCCAATTTAGTTTGTCTAGGGCTGGTACTTAAAAAGCCTGATAGATGTAACCTGTGAGAGGCAAGCAAAATAAGAGCAAAGAGGGTATTAAAAAAAAAAAAAGAGAAAAAGGAGAGAATATGCATGAGAATTTCCAGGTTTGGGGAAGGGATATATTTGAGTGATGTGATGATGCTGTATTTTGTCTCCAAACTCCAAAAGGCTTTTTATATTTTTACATTAATAGACCAATGACCATGAATTGCTTGTGCTTGTAAACCAAAAAAAGTCTCACAATTTTTATTATTTTTAACTATTTCCATATTTTCAGTGTGCAAACATCATTTTTGCACTACAGAAAGAAAGTATTTGCAAAAATTTTTTTTTACAGCATAATTTATAAGAAAACTTGCATCATTTTAATATATTTTATTATGGAACCTTGCATAGTCATCTCTAAATCTTATACTTTAATTACACATTTGAAATTTTTAAAAATTATATCCATCTTATATCCATTTCTGTCAAACCTAATCTGTCCACCATTTTAGCAGGTGGTTCAATGAACCATTTTTTCAATGCTTCCGCAAGGTGTTACTTTATGTTATGTTATTCTTGCACATTAGAACAGTAGGCATTTGCTAGCAACTCGAGTTAATGGCATAGAGACAGAGTTTGCTACTTCATCTCTTCTTGCTGAGGCAGCTCTGAGTGATATGTCCTTACTAGCTAGATAATGACGACTTATTAGACCTGTGAAAATTAACACTATTTGTCTGGAAGTAATAGAAAGACAAGCCTGTGATTAAGTGCTTCACTTCCAAAATGCATCCTGCTGCATCTGAGAAGCATCTTTTGCAGCTGCTTGGCAAACAATGTTAAATATGGGGATTTTGCTGGGGCCTGAACACTGGAGCTTGCATTTATGGTAAAAGTGCAGACTGTGTTTATGTGGCAAGGTTTTAGTAGCAAAGGGTGCTGCAGGGGTGGCCTCCATGAGAAATTGTCCAAAGCTGCCAAAAACAAGACAGTTCCTTTTCCCAGAGCACCTGACACTTTGCCAGCTGGACAAGTATTTCAAATGCTGGCAAAGGAAACAGGCATTCTCCTCAAACACTCAGCACAAAGGGTACAAGTACCGCTCACCTCCACAAAAACAAACTCTCATACTTCCCAATGCAGACTGGCCATGGCCAAACTGCCTGTTGAGAATGACCAGTGGCCCATGGTAATTCTCAGACTCTTCTGCCAAATGCACAGGAGAGCAGTGGCTGAGCCAAACTCGGATCAGGTCAGACACTAACAGCCCCAGGTGAATAAGCAGTGTGGACAAACACAGCAGTGCTCAGGCCTGTGCCCTTCTAGATTATCAGTAGCCATAGCCCATGTTGATAAGGTTTAAGTTGCCATTGTCCTATGCTTTCAAATTCGAAATGTTAACTTCTAATTTATTTTTTATAATTTTTTTTGAGTGCGTTGTCTCATCATCTGTTTTGTATAACTGCGATGAGCACTTAAGCCCACTTTTTGGGGTGACAAAACTGTCACCTGTAGAGACAGTCACTCCCTGGCACATCTCTGTAGCTCCTCCTGGTAGCCAGCATGGCCAGTAGGACCTGAGATTAGAATTACAAAGCACCTCTTTCATCTGTATTTTCATTTTAATCAGTATTGGTGATCCATAGGATACCCGTCACAGTTTTTGCTCTAAAAAATACTACATTTCTAGAATGCCATGGAAGCACATAGATAATTTTGATCAGAAAGGACTTCTTGATGTCATCTAGTCTAAGCCCATCTTCAGAAAATATTTAATCCAAGTAGGTTGCTCATCTCCCAGTCAAGTCTTGAATGTTTCCATGGGAGGAGATTTACAGTATCTCTGGGCAACCTCTTCCAGTGTTTGGCCACCATCACAACAGATGAAAATGTCTTTTAACGCAAAACTGGACACAGTGCTCTATTAGCTACTCAGAAACTGGAGTAATTCCATAGAAATTTCCCTTCTGAAGAACATAATTAAGTCTTTACTTCAGACACCTGAGAAGTGGAATGCAGTTTCTAAGCCATGTCTATAAAATGCCACAGATGTTTTCTCCACTCAGCCTTTCCTTGGGCAAGTGGATATTAAATCCCAGTGGTGGAATCAGCATTTGCTCCTAAGAAGCAATATTTATCAAGTCATACAGTGCAGAAGGAGATTGTGATTTTTTCTTTCCTACTGATCTTGGATTCAATGTTCTAATTTTCTGTGTTGGGAAGAACCAGAAGTCCCACAAGTAAGCCTTTGTCCATAAGCCGTGAAATAAATTTAAACTACTACAGAAAAAAAATGGACATCTGTATCATAGTCCTTCAATTTCCCTTTTCCAATTTACTCAGTCTCTTTTCATGTGCAACCCAAGCTGTTTTAAGGGTGATCATTTCGTTCACTGTGAGCAGGTCTGGGAAGTAACCACGCCTCACTGCTCTTGATGCTCTTCAGAGGCTGTAATTGCCTGCCTGGGTGCTTAGACATTTGGAACAGAGAGTTCTGCCCCACACTTTCCCAGCACTGAACGAGCTAAGTTGGTCTGACCCAAATTACCACTCAGCAATCTATCTTTTTAGCACCTTCATAAGGGATCTCTAATCTCTGACAGGAGATTGAATTAATTTACTGAAGTATGTGACCATACTTAACAACCTTTCTAACTCACCCATTTTCTGGTTTGGAGCCAAGATTTACATAATTATTTCTATTTTTGAGCTGTCAGGATTGACACATTTCCCAAATGCCTACGTTTAGCCATTTTTAGCTTACACTTGCCCTAGCTGAAGTATAGTCCTTCATCTCTAGCTTTTCAAGTACTTGACGGACTTTTGTTCTTCAGGGATTGCAAAATATAATTTTGTCTAGATAGGCTAGCAGTCCACTGAGACCTTTAAATAACTCTGCTCTGATTATATCAAACACATCTAGGGATCTTTAATACTCTTTCTGATGTAAGGCAATTTCAAGAATTACAAAAAATAACAGGTAACATAATTTAGAACTATTTTTCTCTAATCAAATTTCTCAGAAATATTTTTAAAATTCTCTATTTGAAAACTAGAAAGGGGATACTGCCTTTTGTCCTTCCTATTTTTCATCATTTTTTTGACTTTTTTTTTTTAGAAGGTACCTGAAGAGTGCAAGGCGACACAATGGAGGTTGCCTTTCAAAAAGCGTGCACACACATAGACACATTTTCTCTAAATGTTTCAGAACGCTGTTATTCACAGAATAACTATAATTTAAGTGCAGAGGGTTTACTATCAAGGGGGAGCTTCTAAAATGCAATAGACTATGTATAAAAAAAAACCCAGCATAAACAAGACAGCCTTTCTCAGCAGCCCATGAACGTTTCATATCGAAGAACACAGAAACCTGGTGGCTGTCATTGTGTGGCACCTGCGGCAGATCCTGAAGTCACACTGAGCAGTACTTGCAGCACTTCACACACTGGCAGGTCACACCAGACCATGTGGATCCAATACAGTTCAAGAGCATTGAGGATTACACATTTCCCTGGTGTAGTAAAGTATTTAGTATTTTTCAGCACTTGTCTGCTATTGCTGTATAAAAGAAAAAATACAGAAAAGCTCGACTTTTTTGTTGGGGTCTTTTTGAATGCAATTTCTACCTAAAGCAGCTTCAACAGTTCCACTCTTCATTTAAGAACCTCTTTCACCAGTGGACTTTATTTGGGCAAGTGAAAAAGGCAGTAATACTCAATCTATGAGATGTCCTTCATCCTCCAAGCCAAAAGGCATCACATTTTTCAAGAAATCCTGTTACCATTTTTCCAGCTTCCTTTAGGACTGAAACTGAAAGAAGGATGAATTGAGGTTCCACAGAGAACTGCAGGTCAAATTTCTTCCTTTCTGGTTAAATTTGGGAATGAATATTTTTCAGATATACCTGACTCTTTGAAATACATTTATATCTATCTATTCTTTTATTTATATACAGTAATATATTTAGCCAAATACTATGTACAACATTTATTTTCCTTGCACATTTCAGGAACAAAAATTCTAATGAGACAAATTACTCTGTAAAGCTCCTTTGCATGGGGGAATAGAGCCAGATGCCAGAAAGCACTGTGGGGGAAATTAACATTGTGATGGTATGAGAGCACTTTAAATTGCTCTACTCTCCCAGGGTAGAAGAAAGGAATTTAACACTCTTCCTTCTCACTTCCATTTTTCTGAGTCTGAAACACTGACTGCTTTACTCTGTGGTAAATAATACTGTATGTTAGATATTTTTTTTTTTTTAAATAAGAAAAAAATACCATCAAGAAACAAAAACCTGTGAACTGGGAGATAAATATGGTCTTCAGTTTTAGTGCTGGCTCTGCCTCTGCCATTGGCAGAAAACACATGGATAATGGCAAAGGCAAGTAATGGAGAAGTCCATAATACAAAACAAAACCATGTCATTATATAGGACATAGGCAGAACATGGTTACACAATAAATTGGCAGTGTTCTTTCAGTTTGAATAAAGAATGAACACTTGTACTGTATTACAAAACTGATAAGTGCCTTCAAGCAAATTACTTCTTTACAGATCCATTCTGCCATCTGCGATGTTATGTAATTACCTCTAAGGGTGTTTTTTTCCCTAAGGTTTATGTTGCTAACATTCATAGAGTATTTGAGGTCCTTGTCTGCTTCAAGACTTGGGGTTTTTCTGAATGAAAAACTAAAAAAAGGAGAGAGAGAGCATCCAACAACTCCCCAATAAATAAGTTCTAAATGAACCTATTTAGACAGGGATACTTGTCACTGTCACATTTCAAACTTACCACGTAAACCCAGAGCCATGATCCAACATTTTAAAGTAATGGAAAGCTTGTCAATCTATTCTGTTGACCTCAAAGCTGACTCAAAACTTATTGATACACAATATTCAAATATGTAAGATACACAGAGGATTTGTTTCATTTACATGTATCATGGAAGTAAATTTTTATTTAAAGGGAGTTCCTTTTCTTTTTTTTAATGTCTCAGAAAATGTCACAATAAAGGCTTAATTTGATTTAAAATATCTTTCCAGGAAGAGTTGTTCCCACCCCAGTGTATTGATGTTAACCTTCTTCATCTTCCTCCTGTGCCAGCAGAAAGACATCCATGCTGTGCCCTTACCACTGGCCAGGAGATATCCCTGACAGAAACCAGCGTGCCAGGTGTGCCACTGGTGTGTCACTTCTGCACAGGACAGCAAACATTTCCCAGGCAGGATGGGAAAAGACATTTCCATGAAGCTCTTGGAGAGATATCATTGTCATAAATGTGCATAGGGATGGCTCAAAGCATAGGTTTTTAAATGAGGCAGGACTTTGCAAGAGTGGCCCTATCAGAATGATCCCCTGTGACCCGAGCAGAGTGAATCATTGCTCTTCCACATGCTGTCACCAAGCCAGGCCCTGCAGCCTCCACTTCATCCATTATCATGGAACAAACGTCTCCAATCCTGCTTGACAGATCCGATGACTCTGCAGGATCGCGGAATGTGCTCCGAGCCACAGGGGATCCTGCTCTTGGACAGCAACCCTCTGGACCACTGAATACCTCAGGTTAAGACCTTCAGTCTCAGTAAACTACACCTGGAATTTGATTCCCAGTGTGACAGAGGTTAAGGCCTACTTGGAATTTTCGTCTCCTGCATCATTAATCCCCCTCTCCCCACAAAATCACATCTTAAAATAAGTTTTAAGAAGAACTATTGAAATAAAACCACTCAGTATATTCCTGCTACTTGATCAGAATCACTGACCCAGGTTCTACTGTAGCTTCTCTGGGCTTTTTTATATTCGCCGGAGAGCAGGGAAGCTAGTTCAGGCTTTAATAAGAGAAAGGACCTATTTTTTGGACAAAAAAAAAAAATTAAATTTTCAAGAACTGTTTTCCTAATAATTTTTGAAGAAATGAGGAAAATAGAATAGAGAATGGCAAGTATTTAATCAGAAGAAGAAAATGTGAAGTGCTAAAAAAACATTTAACCACACAAAATACCAGTTTGCTGGAATATAATAGAGGAGTTATTCAGGATTAACTGTTTAGGCCCTGCTCTGCCGCATGACCCAGGGATGGAAAGACCAACATTGCTCTTTCTGGGTAGGACCAAAAGCAAACTTTAAACCCACATGCTCTTCCCATCAGGACATGATAAGCCAATGTTTGGCCTACCTAGCAACTTTATCTTTCATTATATGTGCAGCACACCTGCCCAAGTAAAAATGCCCACAGCTTGGGCAGCATGCTGGAAAAAGGCAGGCTGGGATCATGGGAATATGGCCATGGTATCAATCAAGCCTTCAATAGAAGCCACGCTGAGAAAAGTGAAAATGTTTTTGGAACCAGCTTGGGTTCATAAAAAAAGCTTAGGCTGTTTCAGGGAAAAAGCTTCTGCAACTATGAAATATGTTGGGAGAGCATAAAACTGAAAACTATAATAAGCCACTCATGGATTTAATCTGGGCATGTGTTCCATTTTGCCTCATACTGGTATGGAATTGTTTCCATGGGAAGGACAAACATTGAGGGATACTGGGACACCTTCTGAGCTTTTTCTGGCACAATGGCCAATTGCAAAAGAACTGCTTGGAGCAGCTTAACCAGGTATTTCTTTCTGTCATCTTACTTTATGGTGTACATTCTGCAACAGTGCGTTTAAAAACCCCACTGTGGCTTTGCTGGGTAGTCTTGATGGCTCTTGTGAACTTTCTCCCTGATTTTCACTTTTCCCTCTTCTGCAGATTTAGTTCAAAATCAGCAGGAAGTATGTTGTCCTGGCTTGTATGGATGCTACACTTCTGTTCCCAGAAATTCTGTTTGCTTTTTATTAAACCCACAAGACAGGCAAAGATGCCAAGGTTTTATTTCCTGATGAGGGGAAGCCCCCTGGTTCCTAGGCATATCTTCTAATGAAATACCAGAGTGTTTCACCCTTATGTATTCTTACAGACAGATTATTTTACTGACAATTTCCTAATTTTCAGCATAGACAGAGATTTAACTAGAATTAGAGTTGTTGCTTTTTTTTAAACACCAAGACTTTTTATGTTTTCTATGAATAGAAAGTGGGAAAGATCTCACAGACCATTAAACAAGCAGTTCAAGTCTTAAAGTGCTGCACTGGAGCACTCAGTTTAGAGGGGCAGTGGGTTTAATTTGCACTGATATGCGAACAAAACGAAGGGTAAAGCTTTTATTTAGCATTTTTTTGTGAAGTCTCAGGCAGCTCATCACACATAGGTTTTTGTGTTTTTTTTTTTTTTAGGTACTTGCAAAATAACTCCAGTGACAAGGTGCTGACTTTTGTGCTTTTCTTGAAGCAGTGGTGCCTTTGTTAACCTGTAGTCAATCTGGGAATTAGCTTATTGCAAACTCTGCAACTCATAAGCAAGAAAGTGCTCTGACAATACACAACCTTAGATCACTGCTTTGATCCTACCTCCCAGCTAGACCTCAGCAGCCATAAGAGTAGACCACTGAACTCAATATCAAAAAAAGATTTACAGTAACTAAGGACTTATTTCAGGATTTTAGTTATATATTTTCAATCAGTTCATATGGATTTAAAAATTTGCTTACAGACTTCTTTGAATCAAGGAATTATGGCCTTCATTATACAGCTGCATACATGTTAGGTTTGGTTGGAACTGTCCAAAAGATTTTAGAAGATTTTTTCTGGTCATTTCTATTCTCTGGTAACAGACTATGATGTCTCTAATTCTCAGAATATCTGGAAGACTAACCAAATAGAGACACGGCCAGAATCTTTTTAGACAAATGTTTGTCATCTGTAATACACAAAAATACTTCAGGGAAAGCATTTTATCCCAGGGAAGTAAGACAGTTACAAAACAGCCACCATCCATGGATAGAAAATGCCTCAAAATGTTAGAATCTGAGTTAGGATTTGAAAGCCTAAATAGTAGTGGTCTTTCTATGTTGGGCAATTTGTACAGAAATCAAAAGAAGAGATGCTGGATGCCAGCTGGCTCTTCTCTGTTCAGCTGTAGGCAGAATTATCTCATCTTAGCTGTTACCAAACACAGCAAAAGGACCTTCTTGCACTGAATATACAAGTCCTCACAGCTTGAGCTCAAGAGATAAAATCAAGAGTCAAGTGGCAATGCCCAAGCTCCTTAGTTTGGACACACGAAAACACATACCAGACTTTGGCCAGTGGGAGATGCAGGCAGCTGGGGAGGGATTCCCCTGAGTAAATCAATCATTTACCCCAGGGTGAGCTGGCACATCACTCAGGCTTCATTGACAGCACTGTCTCCTTTGACTGTAAGAGCTTAGACATGCAGCTCAAAGTTTGACACTTATGTTTTGGTATCTTTACCTGAATCTGAGCCCTAATTTTGAATTCAATCAATGGCTGGATCAGGACAGAGCTAAGGAAAGCTGAGTTACTGCACTGCCGCTGAAGAGAAAGTAGAAAATCAAGGCTGTAGGGAAAGCAGATGAACAATGTCAACATTCTGCTGATTAGTTAAAATCAAATGAAAAATGCAACAAACAACTCTCCATCCTCCCCAAGTCTGAGAGTTTTGACTTCCACAGGCCACAGTTCAGTCACTGTACAGAAAAAGTTGTAACTATGCATTCAGCTAAAAAAAGTAGGAAAAACATGTGGTAGAAAAACAGTGGCTTTAGTCATGCCCCAAAGAAATTATAAACTTGTAAAAACCTTACAGCAACTAGAAAACAAAAAGTGCACTCTCTGGGAAAAAGGAAAACTGGGAGTCCCAGTGATAAACTGACATGATTACTGAGTGCTGCTACCTCTGAATACAGAAAATCAGGGTGAGTTGGTTTGTTTTCAGTGTAATATTTTACATAAAAGGCAAAGTAATAATACCCAGATCCTGTAAGGCTGCTGTTAAGAAAGGTTTAAAACATCTTATACTAGTTTATAGATATTAAAAAATTACAAAAATTTAAAACTATTACCTTTTTTTGCAGGGTTTTGGTTTTTGGTTGTTTTGGTTTGGGTTGCTTTTTTTTCATAGCATGGCATGCTGCTGAGATCCTATCTGTATTCAGGATAATTTTAACTTGGCTATGTGACAATTTCAGTACACAATATGCTCATGCCTTGCACAAATGACTATATAATGTTTCATTAAGGACTGTAAATACCCATCAACCTAATCACAGAAATGCTGTTTCAGTGATTTTAGGGCCATTTAATCTGGGCTCTGATGGCAGGGATGAATAGCTTTATTTCATTAACAGTTGCCACTGCAATTACACTGAGGTAAATATTTTTGTGGAAAAATTAAGCAGCCTTTCCTGTTGCCCTGAAACATTTGAGCAATATGAGTATCCTTGTATGAAGAGTCTTTGCAAGTCAGAGGAGTGTTTTCCTTCAGAGAGCTTTCTATATCAGCTTTCTGCTCTGCTCAAACACCAAGAGCAGCTCCAACCATGTCTTGCTGATTTTTCACCTCTTGTTTGCAGCTCTGCTTGAATTTTTGGTGATGACCAAATTCTCTTTCCAAACTATTTTCTGCCATGGGATTTGTTCATTCTGGCATTACTAGTCAAAGACAAACTTGGCTGGTTCTTGGTCTTTGCTGAAGAAGGAACCAATTGAGGCTGTAGATAGGCTAATTATTTTGAAACTTGAGATTTCTTATGTTTGCTGCTTTAGTCAACTTCATCACTCAAATTAAGCACTTTTTCACCGTAAAAATACTTGTAGGAAACACTGAAGCAGGAAAAATGAGATTTTGCTTTCAAAAAGTATCAGGCTAGGAATAACTTCAAGGCACAGCATTAGAACAAGTGCATAGACAACAGGAAGGTGACTGGAGAAGGATGCATTGTCAAAGGTGGTCAGTCTTCCCTGGACATCTTTGGTCATGCTTTCTGCATGCATGGTCTTCACTTTGGCTTTTGAGGCGTTTCTAATAATTTCAAAAAAAATTATATTTCAATATGAACTTCGATCCTATAACAATTCTAGAAATGGCCACAAACTGATTTCAGAGGATTAGTTTCAAAATGAGGAGAAAGGAATCATTATCAGGGTACAGTGTCACAGAACAGGCTACCTAGGGAGTTGTGAAATTTCTGTCCTTGGAAGCTCTTCCAACTTGCTAAAACCAACCTGTGACTTACCAGTCTGGTGTTGGCAACAGTCCTACTTGAAAGGGCAGACCGCACTAGGTGATATCAGGAAGGTCCTTGTAATCTGTGTTTATATTAGTCCATGTCCAAAGTCTTGAATTAGTTNTATAAAGTAGGACATATTCAAGTTTTTTAGCTCTGATGTAGCTCTTCTGTTTTAACAGAACTGAAACACTGAACTTGACAAAAAAGTATTTGGTTTTAAATCATTTTGATAATAACCACAGTTATGAAAAGGCAGGGTTAGAAGAAACCTTGTGCAGCCATCCAACTATGGTTTACTCATCCACTAGAGATGCTGTATACTTACAACACTCATGACCTATTTTTTTCCTAACTTTATCTCTTATAATTCTTCTTTAATCTCAAGTTCTTCAAAGTGAAAAGAGCTTGGTGTTTCATGGGCTCTGTTTGCAGAAGAGGGAATAAGCTGCCTAATGAAGGGTTTAAGCCAATGATAGGACCACGTAGAATATATTCCTTCAGCACTATTAAAAAGAAAAATCTCCTTGATCTGATATTCACCAAATTCATAGGGAGTTTTTATGTAGATTTCAATAGATAATGGATGTGGTTATGAATGTCTTGAGTATATGCACAGCTAAAGTTACCCTGAGGTTTAGTATTAGATATATATTGGGTTAGAAATTCAAAGTGCTTTTTCAATAATTACTTTATAAAACTACAGTAATTACACCATGCAGATAGGAAGATTTTAATGTCCACACAGAATGCTAACAATGAACTATACAGTGGGTAGGGATACGGGGAAAAGAAAGTTTTTGAAAATATGACGTGTCTTAAGAATTTGCTATTGGGACTTTATCCTTTAAAGAAGCCAAGTTTAAAGATTTGTGACCATGAGAGGTACTACTGATGACTTTGGCTGCATTTTTAATAAAGACAAATCTGTATATGGTAGTGTAATCAAAGCAAAGGGATACAGCATATTGATTTTACCGTGGAAGAGCTAATGGAGACAAGTAAAGCCAAGACTGAAAATGTCCCAAGAAGAAGGGGGGCAACTCTGTATCATATTAACAAGAAAACCCATCCACACCTTGGGTACACCAGGGAAGTGTTCCTACACATTGAGTGAAATCTCTTGGGAGGGTAATAAATCCTACACAACAAATTATATACTAACAGCTTCTTAGGGGAATTGAAATAAATCCTCACCGCTGCTTAGTGCGTAATCTCCAGATCAGATTCCCATTCTTCTTTAGAGGAAAATAATATATTACTTCTTATACTCTCTGCCAGCCAAATGCTATATATCAAAGTTATGAATGTAGTTGAAATATTGATCCTGAGACAAACTGAAACTAAAGGAAAGTTTAATACATTCCCTGGATCAGAAAAAGAAAAAAAAGGCAAAAAATACTAAAAATATAATTTCTGGTCAAAGAAATAACAAACAAAATATATATATATATAATTTCTGGTCNAAATATAATTTCTGGTCAAAGAAAATCTAGATAAAAATGGAAGTTAAAATAGGAAACAGAATACACCCCTTGACACTTGTTTTTATTCCTGCAAGCTCAAGAATGAAAGCTCAGAATTTGATTGTTCTACATAAACAGCAATAACAAGAACTAAAGCATGGAGAAAAGATCGTTGCAGGGATTAAAGAAAATAGTGTTGTACACAAATGTGCTTAACAAAGAATTCCTTGAAAAAGCAGATAGAAGATTCCCAACATAAACTGGCAAGCAAAATAACTGGAGAGCAGGGAAGCACTGACTCTTGAAGACAAGCTCAGAAAGTGAGCAGATACATGCAAGAATGATTTTTGACTGCAAAAAGCTTGTTAGCTCATTCAGAGGGAAAGGTTTCCCTTCCAGAGGTATTGCAGCAAAAAAAAAAAAAAAACAAAATAATCTGGATCTTCTAACAGAAGCCTTCTACTGTGCTGTTTTTGGCTGGGATAGAGTTAAATTTCTTCACAGTGGCTGGTTTGGGGCTATGCTCCGGATTTGTGAGGAAAAGTGCTGTTAACATAGGGATGTTTTGGTTCCTGCTGAGCAGAGCTGAGACAGAGCCAAGGCTTTTTCTGCCTCCCAGGCCACCCCACCAGCGAGGAGACTGAGTCTGGGAGGGGACACAGCTTGGACAGCTGACCCCAGGTGACCCAAGTGATGTCCCACACCATGGGGCACCGTGCTCAGCAGTAACAGCTGAGGGGAAAAGAAAGAAGGGAGGAACATTCAGAGGGATGGGGTTTGTGTTCCCCAGTCNAATCTGGATCTTCTAACAGAAGCCTTCTACTGTGCTGTTTTTGGCTGGGATAGAGTTAAATTTCTTCACAGTGGCTGGTTTGGGGCTATGCTCCGGATTTGTGAGGAAAAGTGCTGTTAACATAGGGATGTTTTGGTTCCTGCTGAGCAGAGCTGACACAGAGCCAAGGCTTTTTCTGCCTCCCAGGCCACCCCACCAGCGAGGAGACTGAGTCTGGGAGGGGACACAGCTTGGACAGCTGCCCCCAGGTGACCCAAGTGATGTCCCACACCATGGGGCACCGTGCTCAGCAGTAACAGCTGAGGGAAAAAGAAAGAAGGGAGGAACATTCAGAGGGATGGGGTTTGTGTTCCCCAGTCACCATTTTGTGTGATGGAGCCCTGCTGGTCTGGGGAAGGCTGAACACCTCTCTGTCCATGGAAAATGATGAATGAATTCCTTGGTTTGCTTCGCTTCTCTGCATGGCTTTTGCTTTACCTGCTGAGCTGTCTTTATCTCTACCCACAAGTTTCCTCATTCTCACTCTTCCAATTCTCTCCCCCAGGGCATCGAGGGAGAGAGGTTCTAAACAAGACTTCACTAATTGGCTCTTTTGCCATACTGGCTCAGAGATTTTGGTCAGGTTCCTGCCAGTGCTGTTCCCTGGATAAGGACAACAGAGGTAAACATGGTGATAAGTTATGTTCACGTTTCCCCTGCAGGTCTGCCCTTACTTTATTTCAAGTTTTATCTTATGGTTTCCCCACATGGCCTGCAAGTTTCTGTAGAGGGATTGTTCCTTTGCTCTTTGGTGATAGCACTGAGATAATGGGAGAGAGCAGAGGCTTTGAAACCCTTACAGTGTTACACGTGGGGTGTCTTCTGAGGGCCAATTAAGCCTATTTTTAGATTTCAGAATGGAATAAAAAAGTCTTAGAGCTCCTGAAAAGCAAATTTAAAATATTCAGAAATAAAAATAAAGTGTCTTGTCAGAAGATTAACTAAAACAGGATAAAATGCCTGTTTTAAAGTTAAGCATTAACAGCTTTGGAAAGCAAACATCTATTTCTCCATCCCCCAGCAAAACCACTATCAGCTGGTCTGCTTCTGTGGGGTTAACTGGAAACAAAAAGTTGTTGCAGTAACAGAGATGGTGCTTGGGAAAAGAGAAGCATCTTTCTTTTCACCCATTGCTGTACAAAGTTTTTCACTTAGAGGAAATTGCTGATCTGTTCTCATGCAAAGAATTATGCTGAAAATAAAGGACTTGCCTACAGCAGAAAAGAATTAAGAAATGGATTTCAAAGAGAATAAATAAAATTCAGTATGAGTGAGGGAACCCTCTGTGATCTCTCTTAGTACTTTGTTTACTGACAAGAAAGGAAGTTGCTAAAGATGCTGCAGGGTAAAATGAAAGTAGGATAATCCCCTAATTGAAAAAAGGAAGGAAGGAAGGAAGGAAGGANAGGCAGGCAGGCAGGAAGGAAGGAAGGAAGGAAGGAAGGAAGGAAGGAAGGAAGGAAGGAAGGAAGGAAGGAAGGAAGGAAGGAAATACTGCTCAAATGGTTCATATTTCAGGCTTTCCAGACAGGAAGTGAGCAGAGCCACACAATTTGCAAACTTCTGCATATGAATCATAATTTGGGCTTTGGATTTATTCTGGATAACACAAGCAGGATCTAGAGAGTAAAGAGGGGCAGAAATTACCCCCAAACTCTGGGAATCTTGGTATCATCTGCCTAGTTCTTCTGTGCTCTTCAGGAAGATGATTTAAGTTCATGCATGAGGGGAAGGAAAGCTTTGTGAAAATATTAGAAGGCTAAATATTACAAGATTTCTTGTCAGTGAAGAATTTGCTAAGAAAATACAGTAACAACAGTGTTAGGTGGTAGAACATCCATTTCTATAAAGGGAAAATAAATAGAAATAATTTTGTTAGCAGTATCCTTTAGAGGTCCAGAAGTTTCAGAAGTATCATTTGGTTAGTTTACTTGAGATTCTGGGTAGCTCTGTGTTCTGTAATTTCTCAACTGTATTCATTCCCTACTGTCTAACTTTTTCAAAAGTTTATTCACATCAGCCTTCAAATCAACCTCATGTACAATTATTGCAGGATTACCTCAGCTGAGATGACTCGAAGTACTCCTCTGTGGGCCTTAACTCTGAAGATCTCAAGTTCTCAGAGATTAAAACATTTTTGAAAATTTTCCCCTTTTTTCTTCTCTACTTTGATGGTCACAATATACAAATAAGAATAATAGAACTTATTTAGAACTAGAATAGTTTTATTTTATTTTCATCTTGCCAAAATTTAAGGCTTTTAAGCAATCATTCGGTTACTGAGGATATGCAGTCACGTTACTCTTAAAAATGTTCTAGCACAATTCCATTCCTTTTAGACCAAGGAATTTGGAGGTGGGAGAGAGGGCTGTTGGATTTTAGTGGAGTGAATGTGTATATAAGGGGGCCAGTATGCACATTTGTGCTGTTTTTACACCAGTAGGTAAGAAAATTGTGCTGCTGTTCACTTGCAATTCATTATTATCTATCCTCCTCCTGCCTCTTTAGTTTCTGTTCCTTACATTCACTAATGAATCATGTTCATAACTCCTTCAGTGTCTCACCCAGCCATTTTCCCTAATGAAAAGAGAGAGAAATGACAGATGGTCTGAATGCACATTAACCCTTTCTCACAGTTTAACTCTGGCCAGCACCACCCGACCTTTACTCAGGGACATGGGGCAGGGGAGAGAATCAGAAGGACAAAAGTGAGAAAACTCGTGGGCAAAGATAAATACAATTTAACAAGCAAAGCAAAAACTGTGCAGACAAGCAAAGCAAACCAAGGGATTCATTTACCACTTCGCACGGGCAGGCAGATGTTCAGCAAAGAAAAGCAGGCTCCATCACACATTATGTGACAAATGGCATCATTCCAAACATCCTGGTTTTCCTTCTTTTCCCCACAGCTGTTATTGCTGAGCAGGATGCAATATGGGTTAGGATACCCTTTGGTCAGGTGGGGTCAGCTGTCCTGGCTGTGTCCCCTCTCAAGTCCTTGTGCACCCCCAGCCTCCTGGGAGTGGGGTGGGAAGCAGAGAAGGACTTGACTTTGTGTAAGCCCTGCTCAGCAATAGCTAAAGCATCCCTGTGTTATCAGCATTGTTTGCCTCACAAATCCAGAGCACAGAATAAAATTTATTCCATCCTGACCAAAACTGGTACATCCCTCTAAGCAGGCCCCTGATGCAACAGAGTTCAGTTGTTCTAAAAGTAGCACAATGCAAGTGAATATTTTATAAATTTTTACAAATGGGGCTCCACCAAGGCTTACAGAACTAAAAGAAAGAAAAAAAAAAAAAAAAAAAGGTCCTGGAGATGTAATCTGTACCATCAGAATTAGAGGAGAATAGAAAAACAATGCTAGAATAATTGCCTCACCAATCTTTTCATTGCTGCTGTGACTTATTCACTTCAGATCAGAGCTGAAAATCAGTCTCTTAAGATTTTGAATTGGAAAAATAACACTGGTGAGACTAAATCCATTCATCAACAATTTGTTATGGTCTGCCCTCTAATGGCTGCAAACCTGAAATGGGCAGTAGACAATGAAATCGTGGCTGTAACCTGCTAAAGTTGTGGAACAAAAGTTGTGGAAGTACCTTTTAGGCTTTCCAGTTCAAGTACAACAACTGCAGCCATTGCATAAGAACTGGGCTCCAAAGAGAGAAAAAATGCTAAATTAGGACCAGATGACTGTCAGCCTAAAGGTATTGATCATGGCAGTTCAAAGCAGTGTATCTTTGTTAAGTAAAGTACTTGCACAAGCTCAGCTCCATAATATCTGTGTTCCCTGTGCAGAATTTTCTGCCTCTTTGCAAACTTCATGTTCTTTGATCCAGTCCTCGATTTCAATTGTCTAGTTGAATGAGGGAAAGCCTTTTAATGTCCCTGGGTGCATCTGACTGCAGTTTGAAGGACCTCTTGTCAGATATAAAGTTCTTAGTTGTGAAAGGAACTGAAACAGCCTCAGGCTGCCCTGAAACTGGAATGTGTGTGTAAAAAGCTGTTGAATCATCACCTTTTGCCCTCCTTGATTCATCCCCTGAAGAAAGAAATGTTTAACCACAGAAAGAATCTAACCTAATGCTTGGACCTTTTTGATGTATCTTATAAACCTAGAGGGAATGCTAAAAGGAAAGCTTATGCTACCCTAGTCAGAGAGAAGCATATGAAAAATACCTGTTGTCATGTGCTAACTGCTTTATTCTTTCTTAGTTTAGAAAAAAGAAGATAGAAAATGTTCATGAAGATAAGTATCAGTGAACTGATACATTTCCTGTTAGTGGGCTTATCAGAAAAACATAGTGAATGTCCATAGGAGCTATATAATAATAATAAATACAGTCTATGCCTTTTACACTGCCTTAGGCTGAAATTGTGTATTTTTGGCTATGAAAATAACATGCTTTTGGATTTTTATTGCATACTTGTTTGTCTGAAAATGACAAACACACAGTGAAAACTCATCTCCACATGCATGTTCGCAAAGAGGATGTAGACATTTGCTGCTACCTCTGAATCCTTTTATTCTCAGTCACCCATTTAACTGAGAATTGCTTAGAAATCTTGGTGTTCATGTAGGAGGTAGACAGTCATGTAATCTAGTAACACTCACAGGTACAGGCTCTGTTTTGCACTGGCAGTGGGAGGGCACACACTTTTACACGAGTCTCTATGCAAAAAAATTACACTGCTTGAAAACTTATGTCATTAGGCAGGTCTAAACTGGATTTTATGTCCATGACAATTATGTTTTTATCAGCTCATCATCTATAAAAGTGGTAAAATAAAATATAAATCCAGCTAGCATATTTTGTGGGTAAATGAGAATTAATTGTGATATTACTATGCAAACCAGCATCACAGAAATTTTATAGCCAAAATGGGCTACAGTGATTGTAGTCTGAGCTTGACACAGGCTATTGGACTGGCATTATTTAATTCCTCCTTTCAGTTCTATGATTCTGTTTGAATCAGGGTAAACACTTTAGACAAATACTCAGATTTTGTTTCAAAGTTCTCAGTGAGGCTCTCCCACCATCCACGATGAGTTGCTGCCACCAATAGCTAATTAATCTGTTGCACAGTTCGTAGTTTTATTCTTGCTCTAGTTCAAAGTACTTACAAACTGTGCTTTTGTTATCCTTGAAATTCTCTGTCATTTACTGAACAAAGTGGACAGCTTCAGGAACTTGCCATAAGGGGTGTTTTCTGTTCCTCTGGCCATTCCCAAGGCTCTTTTGTGCAACACCAGAACACAAAGACAGCTCTGTCTCCAGACTCCTGCTCTGGGTTCCTTTTCTAAGGACCACACCTCTGCCACTGTTTCAGACCAGAAATTTATATTAGACTAGCTAAGTCCCACAGCCCCTAAGTCCTCTTTTAGAGTCACAGATTTCCAGGAAGGAGTAATCCATCCAGGGAATATGAACTCCATTTACAGCTTTAATACAACATTATATCTGCATATAATGAAATGTATATAATTTCCTTATGCTCTCTAACAACTGAATATCAACATTTCTGTTATTTGCCATTTAACCTATTTTTGTGCCAGTTACCATTGCTTCTGAGGAGAGCTTTATGTTTTTTTACTTGCCAGAGTTTAAAAATATATATGCTTAATGACAAAAAGACGTAGGCTCAAAAAACAGTCTGCAAATTTCAAAGCCACACTAGCATGATAACTCCCTATCGCGTGGCTGATAATGTGGTTTACAAATAGCATATGTTGATTTAGTACTGTCTGGGTTTCTTGGCACAGCAGAATGTCCAAAGCCATGTGGAAGCCTGAGAGAATCCTATCAACCAAGCCTGGATCTTTCCAAAAGCTGCTTTTTAGTGAGATCTGCTTTCCATAGACAGATGTTGATTGGCACCAATTGCACTGAAGTACTGCAAAGATTACTGCAAAGGGTTATTAGAAGGTTCTCTATTCAATATTGCTGGTTGATGATGATGGTGTTGGTACTCCAGTATTGATGCATATAACCACTATCAACATTGATAATGTTAAATGGGAAAATGAGGTTTCAATTCACATATCTTAAGAGAAAGGACGACATTTACTTTTTTCATACCAGCACAGACACAGTGTACAGCTGGAAAGTGACAATGAATATGATAGAAACACAGCCAAAATTAAGTGGGTTTAATGTAAACTAAGCATCTGAAACACTTGCATCTGCAATGCAAGGCCTGACAAGGTGAGACAAGCTTTGTGCAAAACTGCTGTCACTCCACATTCCCAATTCCAAACTGAAATGCTGAACCAGATTTTCAGATGCTGAAACTTGATGCAACTCCACTAAAGCCATCCACTTTGAGGCAAAAGTGCTAACACAATAAAGAGCTTCTGCTTGTAATGCAAACTTTAGGATTGTCATAAACAGATCTGAGAATATGGAGCTGGGAAAGTACAGCAGCCTTCCTCATGCAGAAAAGAAAATAATGTCCTCGTGTTCAGTAGTCAAGTACACAGAAGAATATAGGACAGAGAAGAATTAATATAAATTCTTGTTTCAGATGAAGTAGAATCGTTCTTAAATAGTTTGGAAGGAAAACCAGTTTAAAAAAATAAAGAGGTTAGATGCAGACAAGCAGGCAGTCAATTTTTTAAAATTTGTATTAAAGGAGAGCAACAATAATTTTTTTTTTAAATAGCATGTTTTTCAAATAATTAAAACTTTCCTTTTTCTTGGTTTAATGAGAGTTCCTGCTCCTCATCATGGGCACTGGACTGCAGAAACTTGCCCTTGCTTTTTTGTTTGCCTTTGGCCCTTGGTGATCGATCTTAATAAGAGCGTTTGAGTGTATTGCTCCCTTTGCACCTTTTCCTTCTTTCTCCGCACCTACTTTATGATCTGGTAGTGAGGGTATTCTTTTATAAAGTGGTAAACAGAAGTCTGATCCATCTCAGTATGAAGAGGAAATTGAGCTGAGGTCTAAAATAGCCCAGGCAAGTACAAAAGCTATTAAGCCAAAGACAGGCAGCAAAAACTTCTCCAGCAAACTTTTTCCTTTTTTTTTCGTAAAACAGGATGAGTTCAAACTTGGCAGGCTTCCTAGCATGGATTAGGAGTGATAGGAATGAAAATAAGTAACAAATATGCAGTCTTAAACCAAGTATCTCTGCTTTAAAGGCAGGCTGAAGCTTGACACACATTTCCTATGGATAACTTTAAGAAACCTTTGCTCACCATCTAGGTTTTCCAACTCGTTTTTGATTGTACTTATCCCTTTCCACTGTCTCTGAAAGGATGGGTAAGTATCTCAGATGTTCTGAGTCAACTTGCCAGCGCTGAATTTTTGGGTGTTGAGATTGCTAAATTTTAGGGTTCTAAAGCACATGTTGTGATGATTTTCCTTAGGGCTGAAATAACTTCTGTATCTGACATTTAGGTGTTTAAATCATATGAAGTCATATTTATGAACTAAAATCTCTGGGTTTAAATATATTAAAAAAAATCACTATGAATAAATTTCCTTTGTAACTTTTTGTCTTCTAAAGTACTTTTTCCATGATAGAGTTCAAAGTTGTTAGAGCAGCAAAATGAGCAAGATTTTCCCATTGCATGAGATGTGGCTCACTGGTCCAGCAACTAGCAGGCCTGCTGGAATCAACTTCTGCCACATGCTGTTGCTTTATCCATACAGGGTAAAGGAAATAATTTCTAAAGAGCCTCAGATGTTCTTAAATTATTTGGTTTACAGTCAATGTCAAAGTAATTATTTTCTTAAAAGTCTTTAGTGACATCATTCATGTACAGAGAAAGTGATTACAGTTGAGAGAGCGTCCTTTGGAAAAATATCAAGGAGCATTTCTTCCAGTATAATGCATTGCCTAATATGTCAGCTACTCAAATTTCATTAAAGCTGGTTCTATCTCCTGCCGAGGTTTATACAGAACCATGGCATGGCCAATGGTTACAAGAAAAGCAGCTGACAAAACTATTTAACTGCAATACACTGTGCAGCTACCAGAACTGCCATTAAATGTTCACAATGTTTCTTTGTCAACATCACTGCTCTTTTTTTTGCCTCTGACTTTTTTTCTGCCTGATGCTCTTACTGAATTGGGAATGTCCATATTTGCTCATATATTTAAAATGGCCAATCTGGATCTTTTGGGCATGAATCTTCTATAGTACAGGGGAAGTTCTGGAAGGCTGTATATATTATGTAGGGGCAAAGAATAAAATTTTTTTTTTTAATCTCTTCTTTTTAGTTGAATCATAGGCCCTTTCAAAAGCAATAGCAAGATGTCAGTATGGTTAACTTTGGGCTGCTCTTAATAGTCATAGAAAATTTATGGTTGGAAAAATGATAATAAAAATAATTAGAAAGTAATAAAAATAAAAAAAAATCAATCTCCTTCCTGTATTAATGAGAAGCAAAAAGTGGGTTCTCTCATCTTTCATGCCGGTGTAGCCTTCCTGTATTTTATCTAGTGACTCAGGAGATCCTTGTGAGCCTGAATAAATCTGGACTTCTCTGTGGGGGACATTTTCCCTGGAAACTTGAGGAAAAGATGAAAGAGCACCATGCAGAAAATGAAAATTTCTGAGATGTACATTATTCAAGAACCGCTTGTATTCATATAAGGGATTTTTCCTGAAAATAGATGTAAAGGACAAGAACAGAGCTGAATGGAGACTTGTGGACCTTTCTATGAACCACTTAGCCCCAAAGCTTAGTAAAGCATTTGTCCTCCTGGGAAAGTCTGACAAATATTTCAAGGACAGATATCCAAATTGTACAGTATCGCTATTCATTTTAAACTGTTGCTACTTTTACCCCAGAGTAAGAAGGACACATTACAGAACATTCTTTTTCATAAAGTGAGAAAGGAATTAAACAGACAATTGGGAAACTATCTGGACAAGGAGTGGGATATTACTTATTTTCTTCACATCCTTTTGGTTTTTTTTCAAGGTGTCCTGGTTCCAGTCAGAACAGGGTCAAATTTTGCAGTATCCAGGAGGGGTATGACCAAGACCTGGAGGTTATTCCATACCAGAGAGGGGGTCAGGAGTCCCTTCCAGGCAGGCAGTGGGAAGAGAGCAGCCAGGGTCAGTGTTGTGTCCCATGTGCTGGGTGTGAATCATTTGCCTCTTGTACACGCTGTTATCGATATTGCTGCTGTGACTGTTCCTTTCTTATCTCATCGCTGCTCCCAGGAAATTGTTCTTATCTCAGCCTGTGATCTTTTCCCCTTTCGTGCCTCCAGTTCTCCTCTCCAGCCACCCACGGGGAAGAGGGGAGTGAGCACCCAGGTTGGAGTGCATCACTGGGAACACTAAATGGGGAAACATCATTCCTAAACCATGACACATTTTTTTAATTTAGAAGGGTTTTTAAATAATTATAGACTACGTGAGAATTTGGGAACTTTCGCAGAAGAATGAGTGTTTAATTCTCCAGTGGTTGTGGACTGGAATTTAAACTACCCAGGCACTTGTTGAGAGGCACTGACTAAACTGGAGAGAGCTTGTGTGCCAAGAATGTTAATATCCAAGGCCATGGACATCAGATTGATATTGACTTTAACACATGCATGGTTTGGAAAAAGCAATTTTTGCTCCCTAGGATTTTTTTTTATGAGATTGTACAGGAATTTTACCAGAAAACACCAAGATTTCTAAATGAAAATATAATTTCTGTGTATTACAGATTCATTCAAGGCCTCTTCCTTTGCCACTGCAAAACACAATTTCTACTCTGGTTTGATCATGAGTTTTTAGACCTTTAGTCTGGAATAGACTAGAGGCCTTCCTTGACCATAGAGAAAGCAACTTTTTTTTCCCTAATTTAATGCCATTACTTCTTCAATTTTTATTTTCACAATTTTGGGCATTTTAATAATATAACATGTGGCAGTGTTGAAAACAAGGCTCCAGTTCAAGTCTAATTAACTAGTTAATATATAACTGACATATTGCTGTACTGAATCCATAGAAGCCTGAAGAAGGGCAAAAGGCAGAACATTCTGTATTTCATTCCCAAGAAGAAAACAATTTAATTTTTTTAGAAATAAAGATATAAGTAAGTAAGTGAGAATTTCTTTAGGGAAAAAAAAGTAATTAATTGATCTTTTTTTCCAAACAAGAGAAGTTTTCTGTGCTTTCAGTTCTCTTTAATCTGTGGTGGATTTTGGCTGTCATTGTTGGTCATTGCTTTTCCCTTGGTTTACAACTGGCCCCTGTGAATTACTTGATTACATTTCATTAGCTGAACTTCAGTAATTAACTACCTTGAACTCTACATATTGTTGCCACAAAGTACTTGTGTAAGAGCCTATAAATTACCTACTGAAGAAGACGAACTTGAAGTCAACAACTCGGAGGCTTGGTTGTTTCCACAGAGTCACATGGAACAGGATTTTCTCATTCAGCAGACTCCTCTCTCACTTTGGAATATTCCCAAGGTCTGTTATAAGGCTGCTCCACCTCACGTTTCCATCAATAAACTGCACTGAATATAGCAGACAACCAGGCTTAAAAGCAAGTCTCAGAGGATATCACTACTCACAACCAGCATCAGGAACACTATTTTTGGACTGTCAGTCACAATGACAAATCATATCTCCCCAGTCTCTCTTCTCTACTGCATTTTTATATCACTTCTTTTTCCGTGTAATTCATAAATCCTTACTTTATGGTAAGTCTTTTATGTGACACTTTATCAAGTGCCATTTTATGAGTCTGATAATATAACACATATCTTTGACTCCCTTCTATCAGGTATTTCTGTGACAGGAGAAGATTATTTTATTTATTTATTTCTTTTCAAAAATAAGCTAAACAGTCTGAGAAACAATTGGAAAAGGGGAAGGAGAAGGATAAGAAAGAAATTTCTTCCAAAGCAAATCCTGAAGGGACATGCTAATTTGAAAAGACAAATGTCTAACTGAGGAAAGTGTGAAGGAGGAGAGACAGACAACTTTAAAAAAACAAAACCAGAATCTATAAAGAGTACTTGGAAGGAAAAAAAAACACTAATAGAAACCACCTGAGAAAAATCTTCTTTCTTGCTAATACTGAGCTAATTTAAGATATTTTTACTTCTTCATCTGACATCTTTCCTCTATGGGAGTGCTAAGATAGCAATAAAAATGTTTTAGGATCATTCCATTTGATCATAACAAACACGTTTGTCTGAAAGAGGAAGGCAATTAAACAGATATGCTTGTTTATATTAATACAACTGTTCTCCTTGTCAAATAATCTTAGTCAAGTCAGCTAAATGATTTCACAGCTGAGTATTGGCTCTTTGAAAAAAAAATGGAGAAAGCCATAATATTAATGCATCTAAGAGTCAATACCTTTGGCTGAAGCCAGGCAAATTGCCAGCAGGTGCTGCACACATTTCTCTGCCTTCTCCCAGGAATGCCTCCAGCCTGAAACATGCCTGGTTTCCAGCTGGTGATCTCTGGAGGCTGCTGGCCTTAAGTTTTCCATGTGCCTGCCTGGTTTAATTCTAATTCCAGCCAGCAACTAAATAGCACACAGCTGCTGGCTCACATGCTCCTCAGCGGGATGGGGAGGAGAATCAGGGAAGGAAAAAACCATCATTGGTTGAGATATGAACAATTTAACAATTGAAATCAAATAGAATATAATAATACTAATTAAACTAAGATATAATAATACTAATAGTGACAATAATAGTAATAATAATTGTAATAAAAAAAAAAAACTATTAAAAAAACAAGTACTGCACAATGCAGTTCCTCCCCACCTGCTGTCTGATGCCCATGCTGTCCTGAGCAGTGGTTGGTGGCTTACAGCCAGCTCCCTCCAGATCACATGCTGAGCTTGGTATTGTGAGGTATGGAATATTCCTTTGGCCAGTTCAGGTCAGCTGTTCTGGCTGTACCTCCTCCAGGCTTTTTGTGCACCTCCTCGCTGGCAGAGCATGGGAAACTGAAAAGTTCTTGATTTAGAGTAAACCCTTCTTAGCAGCAGCTAAACCATCACTGTGTTATCAACATTATCCTCATTGAATCCAAAACACAGCACTGTGCCATCCACTAGAAAGAAGATTAACTCTATCCCAGCTGAAACCAGGACACTGGCCCAAGGCAGAGGTGTATCTTGGTCTCTGGAAAAAAGGAGCTGTCCTAGAGTTGTTGACACAAATAGGCTTTGAATATAACAGGAGAGGGCTCTGACCCCTTGTCTGTGTAACTCTGCAGTTGGCAATGTTGAGATAAATTAAAAATCCTTTCATGTGCAAACAAAACAAGTTTTATCTATTATTTTAGCAGAATTTCACCACAGTTAAAACTAACTTGATCAATACATTGTAAGCTAATGATTTAATAACTCATTATATGACACGTAATGAAGAATCACAAGGCTATTTCTAGAGTCAGAATAGATATTGTTTTAATCAAACTGCTGAATTGTTTGGTTTCAATATGTTTTTATTAAAACACCTTAATATTATTTCAAAATGGAACCTTAGTATATAATTTAATCCCAAGATCAATGTGAAAGGATAGAAATTGTTCTTTAATCCTGAGTTTTAATAATATTCTGAAATTAGCTGGCGGAGCACAACTATGAAGATGGATCAGGTAGGTAAAGAAAGGAAGAGAGCAAAAGTAACATGAAACACAGAAAGGAGAAAGGAGGAGTGGCTCCTCCTTTCCTATTTATTATTTCCCCTCCTAAATATTTGTTTATTTATTGAGATCAGCCAGTATTTGATCATATACAGAAAACACTTTATAAAAAATTGTTTTCCTCTCATCTGCAAAGAAAAGGCCCAATACTAAATGGAATTAGATAATGTGCCAGACATAAGCAGTATATAAAATCCTCAGTACTTACAAAAGAAAAGAAAAAACTTTAAATTTGCAAGAAAAACTACAGGAAAACCAACTTGAATTTCTCTGTTAAATTTCAATTATTTCTAGAAGAATCTACTACAACCACCTTTCTCTTAGATCACTATACCAACAATGACAAATTATTTCAATGGAATAACAGTTGCAATATGGCAATATGACAGTATATCAAGAATGAGCCAGTGCAGAACAAGTGTGATTAACTAGTATGCAACCAACATCAAAGAAATGCCACAGGCATGTCAACTATGAACTCTTTCTGAAAGGTCTGGCAAACTATGGTCCTGACCATGACAGAAGCCTCTAAGTGTTCTTAAGACATTTCTTTGGAAGGAAAGAATAAAAACACCCTTTGGTGAGGGTTTGTCTAGAAGCAGTGTCAGGAAAAAAAAATAAAACTTCCCTGAAAAAGCCCAACTTATCCGAACTTTCAGTATTACATTTTGGGCAGAATGGTTTTCATTTTTCTTCTTGTTAAAAGGAAAAAGACTAAAAAATAAAGAAAAAACTGTGAAAGAGAATAAGTGCTTTGAAAAATATGCAAAAATAGCCGAGTGGATGTGCTTCCAGGTTTGTGCGTGTTCCCTCAGTTAAGAATGATTTTACAGCCAGATGACAAAGACCCTGACAATAGGGCTTAATGACAAAGCACATGAAACCCTACCCAAGGCAGTTTGACTGGCATTTCAGCATTATTGTATGCAAGGAGAGCTTTCCAATCAGCCAGAACAGTGGGATCCACCAAGGAATCATGATCAAGTAGCTATTAGGCCAAACGGTATTGTCAGAATTCCACAATTTATGCAGCTTCTTTCAGAGAACTGAGTCCTGAAACTTCTAAATATCAAAAGGGTTCAATATCGAATAGAACATGTATTTAAGGAAAATTGGCCCCCAAATTGCTATGCTATTGTCATTTGTTCTTTTCCAGTTCACTTAGAGGGTAAAGTGGAGCCTATTTTTAAAATTCAATATGAAAAAAATTACAACTGAAGTTTCTTTAGAAAAAAAGTTCATTTAACCAGCTGCATCTTTCTTTTGTACTCTGCTCAGATGTTAACTTGGATTATAGCTTCAATGTTTCTCATGCTTTTTTGTTGTCTGTCATTTACGTTTTGGAAAATTTAGTACAATTTTAGGTTTGAACTGATTTGTACTCCTTTGGCCAAGCCTGAGGCCCTCCAAACTCTTCTGGAAAAATACCACATCCACAATCACTTTGGCAAAGGTCTGCCTGGATCCCTTTCAACTAACACAAAAGCTGTGCAGCATGTTATTTAATGCTTTATCCTTTTCTCATTGGAGTCTGCAGCAGAGCTCCAACTGACTTTGCTGGGAGCTAAAAAGAGCCCCAAGTGCCAAACTGATTTGACTACTGCTTCAATAAGAAGATTCTGCAGGATGCAGCACAATCCATCTTTGCCCAGGCTGAGCACTGGGACAAGCCTGCACTCTGATGCTCTGCCTGTCCCCTGTTCAGCTGGATCCCTGTCCCTGCATCCAGGGGATGTTGGCACTCAATTGCTCTCTCTGCAGCACTGCAAGTGTTTCAAACCAGAGCCACGAAAAGACCCTTGGATTGGAGAGAGACAACAATGTCTCACATGAGGGTAAATGAGCATCTCACACACAGGGTTTTTTTCTAGGCACTCATGTAGAAGCTTGTCACAAACTGCTGCTTCAATATTCAGCGAAAAGAGCTAAGCATTTTTTTACAACCCAAATTACAAATTGTGTTGTACAAGTTGGAGCTTTATTTGGCATAGGAGACTTATAAGCTGCTCATGATACCATCTATATTTTGCCTCTTAAATGACTGTGTATTTACAAGAATAGTAAGGGGAAAGGACCACATTTAGGGACAGTCCACAGTATATTTCTCATATTTAAATAGCTTGCCTGGGAATTCACTTATCCCAGCAGGAAACAGACCCATTAAAAGACAAAAGTAGTTCCCTCCTTGCATGGATCCATTTATATCTGTATCAACATGACAGCTAGAGAAGGTAGAAAGCCTGTGAGTGAAGCAAATGGAAAGGAGTGCCTCAAGATGGACCTTTTGTGCCCCCATCTGCAAGCCTGCACCTTTATCTTATGGAATCTGGGGGAGGAGATGTGAGTAAGGAGCACAGACTCAGAGAGAAGGCATCTTCCTTCTCAAGAGCCCCACTGTTTCTGCATGACTCCTGCAACAGAGCTGCAGTGTGAAGGAACTCTCTTCAATTGCCAGTTGACTAAAAGGAAGAAGGAAATCAGTTCGAGTTCTCGTAATGGAAAGCTAAAATTTTTGCAAAAAAATAAGCAACAATATTGAAAGAACTTTACCAATATGAGCAGATTATTTTATAGATTATTTCAATCATTTATGGCACTCAGCAGCTTTGAATTTCATACCTCGAATGCTGGGGCATTTTATCTCTGTATTCTGGCTTCCCATAAGGCCACATGCATTATCATAATTTATTAATCAGAAAAACTGTAGTAATAGACTCTCACAGAGATTCTCACTCTCGTTAATGAAACAAGTTTAATTTCTCTAAGAGAATTAAAATTACACAATTGCCTTCTAGACAGTTTTAACTATTCATTTAAAGAATCCTTCCCTCCATTAATACCTTATCCATTTTTTCAAAGCATTAGTTATTGTAAATTATACAGCTTTACTGAGTGTGGTTAAGATCCCCAAATGCTGTACAAATGTTACACTACCTAAGCATGTTAATTAATAATTGTATTTTTCAAATACTGTTCCTCCAAAGTGAATGATTTTTAGGGTGCTCTAAGGCACGTTTCTAAACCAGACTTTAAAATCAGCCAGATTGCTTCTGCAAGAAAAGATCAGTGGCAAATTCCCCTCTTTCCACCCCAGGGAATGTTCACTTCACACTCTGAAGCTGCCAGGGTTTTTACTTTTGAAAATGAAAGACAATATATATCAATTATTAATGAATGCAGAAAGACAAAAAGATCTTGCACCATTTCCCAAATAAAAGCCCAGAGAAGAATTCTGATTAAAAACCAATTCCAAGTGGAATTATCCCTTATTTTATTGGCCATTACTTATATAGATGTGTACAAAGCAGTTTCACGTTAAGTCTCCCAAAACCATCACAAAAGAGGCAAGTCTCCCTTGCAGTGGCAAGGTAATGCATTGCAGCACTGTGGTCATGAAGATTGTGCCATCAGTTACAGAAATGTTGTCTGCAGAGGGTATTATATCAATTGTCTTGTTTTCTTTATTAGCCTCATGCAAATATGAAATCAGAGACTGCTGATCCAGAGCTGCAAAGGCCCATCACTTACCCAAACGTGCAATAAAACCTACTTTAATTAATTTTATTGCCTGTCTCCTAGAGACACAATGAAAGGGTTAGAAAAATGTGAGCACCTCCAGTTAAAGAGGCACTTGCATGTCTACAAGGAGTAACACAGCCTGGTAACAACTGCCTGGGTGAGCTGGAACAGCTCAAATGGTGCTGGGCTTGCTCATGAGGTTCTCACTGGTGGCACAGGGCAGGAGTGGCAGACACAGGAAATGCTCGCTGGGGAACAGCTAAAGTAGGCTGTGGATTTGGGATCTGCTCGCTACCTGTTAAAGTAATTATTTTTCAGTGAAGACATCATCTCCAAAATGATTTTCTCTTCACTGGGATTCACTTTTCCTCTCCTCCAGTGCAGACAGCAGTGGGTGGTAACATTTTTGGAAACTGTATTGGTCTATTAATGAAAAGAATGAAATGGAAAGATCATAAATGAGGAAGCTAATTTTGCACAGGCTGTGCTGCTGGTCACAAGTTCTTTGTGAGAAGCACGATGTTATTGATATTCATGCAGAGACACTCAAAGGAGAGCTTGCCAAATGATGTGATTAATGAGGATGAAACAGGTAAGTAGCCATTACTTTTGTCAGTAATCACTGGTGTAAACAGCAGGAAGAAAGGACAATGTTTAGAATAGAAAAATACATAAAAGAGGACTCATGGAAAGAAATTAAGCAATTGCTTTTTTTTAATATACTTATTAGTAAGTGAATTTTGCTGGTCAAAACTCTTAGATGCAAATTCATGTGGGGCACTGATTGATATTTGTGTATACACAAAGCACCCCTGTCATTAAGGTAAGTGGATATTTCCCAAACTCAGAAGCAAAGTTTCCACCACATATGTGATTTCAACACAAGAAAAATAGTGTCAAAAGAATCATAAACTTCATATTTCAAAGAAGATTGCAGTAAGTTTTCTTTTAATCTTGTAGATGTAGTGCTGCAGCCTCTTCTTGCAACTTCCTCCAAGTCTTGATCTCCAAGCAGAAGTGCATGATGTGTGACTAAAGTGGCAATACTGGTTGGCATAAAAATAAAGCTAAATTATCTATCTGGTTTATCTCCTAGATGAACTCAAAAAATTATGAATTTGATGAATAGAGGAAAAGGAGGAGCTAAGATTGACAGTAACAGCACTGTTTGGTTGGAATATCACACTGTTCACTAATCACCATTTTGAAAGAAAGTGTAAGCGGATGAAGAAATAAAAAGTGATTGGCCTAGCAATTTTCAGTGCCCCATGGTGATCAAAAGGACCAGTTAAATTCCCTAACTCAGTAAGAATCAACTTTTCTAGTATGAAAGAGATTTATTAATTGAAAAAATTAAATAAACCATGAAGTTAAGAGTAGATCTTCATATAGGTTTGTGTTGGCCTCAAGAAAACTCACAGGTAAGGACCTTAGTGAAAAAGTCCCTTTCTGTCTCCACCTTAATGAGTACAATGTAATTCAATATTACTTTTTGCCTTTCAGTTGTCCCTTCCAAAAATATTAGCTACCTGTAAATAAAAGTAAGTTATCACAGAGCTGAAACATTAGAGGATGTGAAGATTAAAGTGGGATACAGGAAGGTCATTGTGTGCTGTGCTGTACAGAAATCTCTGCTGCTATATTGGTCCACTCCTATTCTTGTTACTTTTCCTAGTACTTTCACAGGAAATACATGTGAAGCAAGGAATATGTCTGCGTACCTATAAGAATTGCAAAGAATGTCATGCAATGATTAGAAACAATCTTTTCTATCTCAAATTAGCCAGATACATTTTAGCATATTCTGAACAGGACTGTATTTGGCAATGTGCATAGTCTGTTTGAAATGTCTCACCAAGTCTCCAACACAGAGTCTGAGAGATGATACAAATCTCACACAAAATTATTTATCTGTACTGCACAGACTGAAGCAAGCTTTGTCTTTTTTATTTGGGACAGTTTAATCAGATGTCTTTGAATATGCTGGGTAGAATAAAGTAAGCCTAATAAACATGCACTGGTTGAAAACTTCTTTGTAAGAGCTCAATATTTGTTTCCATTTCTTAATGCCTTTGAAAGAAACCATTTGAAGCCCTCTGGTGTCTGAACTTCTCCTGCACTGAAGTGCATACAGAGATGAGAAGAAAAGCCAAGCTGACTATTGTGATCATGCTTTTCTTTTTGGCTCGAGAGATAAGGCTCCACAGAAATCTGCCATGTGGTACTGAATTTAAGAAGATGAGCAAAGCAGTGGCATGAAGCTTCAGGCTTTCAATAACACTGCTATATTTATATGATGATACAATAATAGTACGGAAAAAGCCTCTGCCCCAGTAAAAAATAGAGGGACTAATCCTGTACCACTGAGTACAATGGGAGTTTGTTATTTACATATACAGAATGTACAGCACAGAGAATTCCATACTCTACTAAGTTCAGTACACTCAGATATGAAGGTTAAAATGACATTGAGTGCCAATGCTTCTAATACTCACATATCGAGATTTCATCAGCCTTTATACAGATTTTTTCTTACTCTCTACAGTTGAAAAATCTAAACTAAGCAATAATAGTCAGACCTTTTTTTTTAAGCAAATGAACCAGATTCTGACTTTATTTGCATTGTCATTCCCAAAAATGGCTTCACTAAAGTAAATGGTTCTACTTACATTTAAAAGAATTCATATCACTGCATATAGTTACATTTACAAAATTGCATATATACACACACATATTTTATTTATATATATAGTTTGATACACACATAGAGGAAATATTGAAAGTGAAATTTGTTATACATTGCCTGCCTTTTAGAGTTTGTAACCAGTGATACAACCAGAGGCAGTATATTAGAAATTAACATATTCTACCTATAGAAAGATGTTAGCTTTGGAGATCTAAATTAATATTTTAACAATTTCATAATTCATAAAATATGGAAACAGTCAATGAGTTAGCAGCAATTTCTTTCCCACATTGTTTGAATTATTATGGTCAAGTCCAGTGGGAGTAAACATATTAAAAAGGGTTAAAGCACTATACAGATCAGTTTGAACTCGGAACACTTCTTAGTCCTGCATGTGTAGCATCTTAAAAAGTCAGCCTAAGGAATTAACAAATAAACTACGATGAAAAACTGTACAAATTAAAATTCTTCTTTATAAGCAATCTATACACTTCCAGCTACCAGTGTATGACTAATTTCTTTTTTTAATGCAAATTGATTCTGCATATCAATTAAAACATTTGCTTTAAAGTTTCTTCACAAAATTATGAGAGAAGCATACAGGAATAAAGTAGCAATAGAAAGAGGAAGTGATATTTTTCCAGTTAGTACACCAGCCTAGTTTTGTTCAGCTATTCCTTAAGATTTCTTTCTCTAGATGTATTTCCTGAAAGGTAGGAAATTACACTTCAATACAAGAAAAAAACTTTTTTACTGTAAGAATGGTCAAGTTCTGAAGCTGGATTCTCAGAGATGTTCTGGAGTCTTCAACCTTGGAGATACTCGAAAGCTATCCAGATAAGGTCCTGAGCAACCCACTCCAGCTGTCCTTGCCTCGAGCTGGGACACTGGACTAGACAACCTCCTGAGGATCCTGAGGACCCTGCCAGCCTCACCCATCCTGTAATGTCATGATTTTTCAAAGTCAGTCTGGTGTGGTTCATGGCATTGGATGAAAACAACTAATTTTGTTGCTTTTTGGATGGATAAATCCATCTGAGTATTAAGATATCGAAGGGAAAGACAAGATTCCCTTCCTGGAGGGAAACAGGCAATGCATTCTATCCAAAGATGATAGCAAATGCTCGTTATGTGAATAAAGACACACTCCAGACATGACTATTTCTCTTAATAATCCTAAAGTCTGACATGAAATCAAATGAGCTCCAACCATTTTGGAGATGTTTGAGCTACAAGTTAGAAAGAACCTCCGTATTCAACAAGAAGTGAACCAAACTACAACTTCCAAAAATATCTGCAAAGCAAAATTTGGAATAGCCAAGGCAAATTAAGAATAATAAGGATTTAAAAACCCAAAATGAGTGATAACAAATAATGAAAGAAGACAACTGGCTTAGAAGAAATATGTGTGTGGAGTTTCAGAAAATGGGAAAGGGACATTTTGTTGAGAAAGACGTGCACAATTGGTGTGTGGAAGCAGGCTCTGGTCTGCTCTCTTTCAGTACTCAGGTACACAGGAAATGGGAAGAACACAGGGAATATAGGGCTACCCTTACTTCAGAGCACCCTCCCAAATCCATCATGGATGTATATGCTGAAAAATGGGTTCTAAAATATACTTTCCCTTTATCACCTGTAGAGATGCAAAAACTTCAGCTTTGCTTAAAGCAGGCATTAGAACTTTGTTGGAGTGGTTGGGCATAAACCACCAATGTATATGAACATATGAGCATAAGCCAATGTATATGAACTTAGTGCAAACAAGAACTGAATGTATGATTCTAAAATGTGAACAAAGTAACACTGGAGCACTGCTGACATATTTCTTCTCTGATAAAATTTATTTTCCATAACTTATCCAGGAAGTTTTTTGTTGTCCATAAACTATACAAATAGAGTTTGATTTCTATGTGCCAATTACACTATCCATAAGCCAAATAACAGCTTACCCTATAAATGGTCCCACTGCAGGGATGTGGTTCTTGGGGTGTCCTGCACACAACCAGGAGTTGGACTGAATGATCCTGATGGGTCCCTTCCAACTCAGTATATTTTATGAACCTATAATTCTGTGATTCTATTAGGAGAGCACAATGTTATCAGAATATTTATGTTGCAATCCCAAGGTCTGATGTACAGACAACATTGTTTTAATCCTGGATTTTTTTGATGCAGAATCACATCTGGGTGGAGATTTTATTTCAGCCAAGAGTGGGCAGAAGACTGTTTCTCTTTAACTTGCCAGACCACATAAATCCAGAGTTTATGCTTATTTTGTGTTCAGCATGAAATAACAAATAAGACCTGGGGAACAACAAATAGTATCTGTTTTGCCACAAAATTATAATAACATAGAGTACTACACCCAGGTTCTTCTGATGAAAAGTAAACATTTTCTTATTGACAACTCTAAAGAAATAAACTGAAATCCTGCCATGTGGATACTCATGTAGTTATTTGTTCAAATCTTGGGGTTTAAAATTGTATTTAATTTATTACTGAACACCTGCCTGTCTGTAAGTGGCAAGCAGAACCCAGCCAGAGTGGACAGTGCTGTCCAAGGAGAAGAGATGACAGAAGGTCTGAGCTTCTATCTGCATTGACCATCTCAGAAGCACTTCCTCAAGGGCCTCCCTCCCTCCACCCCAGAGCCATTCCAGCCTCCCAGGGATCAATCCCTGCTGCTGGTCTCCATCTCCCTACAGCCCTGCCCTGCCTGCAAACAGGCCTGCCAAGCTCAGCCCACCTGCAGGATGATGTCCCAGCCAGGGTTGGCCTGGCCCTGTCCCAAAGGAGATGTCCAATGCCTGGGGCTGCCCCCACAGCCCATCCTGCTCCTGGCTGGGCTGGGACACTCCCTGATAACACACTTCTCTCCACAAATTCCTCATGAACTGCTCGCTTCCCCTGACTTCTTACTTGTGGCTGTTTATTGCGCCACTGCTCCTTTGTGCCTGGATGACAAAGTGTCATCAGAACCAAGTTTGTCATCAAAGAATGACAGAAGCATTAAATAAGTCCTTCTTGCACACTCATTATGCCTTTGGTGTACAAACAGCCACTGTCCACATGGAGAAACACCTGGCCTCAAAGAATCACAGGAGTTCTGAAAATAATGTGAAAAGAAATATAAAGATGAGCAACTCAGGTGATTGACCCCAAAAACCCTGGGAAGCCACCAGAGCCCCTCCATGGATGAGCGTGGTGCTGGCATAGGGGCAGCAGCCAGTGGCCAGTGGCTAGTGCCCCAGAGAGTGTCAGCCTCGAGAGCAGCCAGACACTGCTGCTCTGCTGTAAAACCTGTTTGCCCAGGGCACAAGGAGCACGCTGCTCCAGGTTCTCAAGCTCTGTCTGCTGACAGAAATGCCTTCTGTATCCACTGAGAAAGAAAGTATATTTTGACTGCCAAGATGTGTAAGGTGTCTATTACGTAAGGAATGTGTTTTACCTCCTTCCACACTGGCATTTTATAAATAGAAGTTTTAGGAAAAGACTGCTTTTTAAAAGGGAATATCCAGTGAATGTTTAATGTTAGTTAAAATTGTTTTCAAATGTTTTTAATGAGACTACATAAATCACTCATGTTTTCTGCAAGGCAAATATATGTAATGGTACACAGAATTTATAAGCATTGAAAATCATCTGGAAATTCCACACAGAAAGAAACATCTGCTTCCTTGCAGGTGAAGACAAAAAGAGGTTTTAGACATGTTTATAGTACCCTCTGATGGAAATAGGAAGCATTACAACTCCTCCATAAAATTTATTTCCCTAGCAATAAAGATAGCAAAGATATATTTTGCAACCTTTTGTAGAATTTTAAAAATAAAATAGATAAAATAGTTTTTTTAAGAGATTAGGAGCTTTATACACACACACACACACACATATCTTAATCCATAGAATAACCTTTTATTTAGGTTTGGCCTCCTCAAGAAAACAAAAAAAACCACAATATGACTTCTTTCCAGTTAATCAGGGAGAAACCTTCCCAAAGATAGAATTATAATCTTTTCATTTTATACTACATCTATCGTTATTTCTGTTTCATAGGAATCAGAAATACCATGGTATTTTTAACATTCTGTGTATTAGATTACCCAATATTCATCCCATTTGTTTGTGCAGATGAATCACCAACATGCCTCAGAAACACTGGTCAAAAATACAGAATGTCAAGCAATTTTCAGTAAAATGCAAACTGAAATAATCAGAGAATTAGCTTTAACAAATAGTGCTCCTTTTAAGATCTAAAATATCAGAGCAAATGTGCCCTCGTTCCTTCTTTTCTTCTCACTGACTCATAAACCACTTCAGCTTTCATTACTAATTGGTAGGTCACTGAGAAGGTATTTTACACAGCAAGATTAAAAGGGTGAATATTTTCAAACCCTGACTAAAACTCCCATTCACTGTCTAGCAAAGCTTTTTTTTAAAAGAGTCAGTTTGTTATTTTTATTTGACTCAGCTGGATAAGCCCCACCCTAAAAAAGCATGCAAGCTGTTGCCTAATTTTTTTTTTCTCTTGAAAAACATCAAAAACAAATAACTAAATATCACTAGATTCTTATGAGCAACAGAAACTTTAAACATATTGTTAATTGTTGTTGAATTAGGAATTGTATTTATGACAAACCATAAATATCTGAAAATTGATAAATCCTGTTCAAGACTTGTTAGAGTGAAGAAAACAATTTCCTTTTGTTTAAGCTCATATCTGATCCAAAAAGAACTGTTAAAATTATTGCATCAATAAATGTAAATCTCCTTACCCACAAGACACTGAGAAAAAACAAAACAGGATGTATTCATTTTCTGCTGGCTTAGTGAGCAGACTCAGCTCTTCCAGGAGCTTGACAAGTACCAGGAATGGTGCAAAGGAAGAAGGGGAAGCCTCTGCCTGAGTTGAGCAGAGGGCAGTTGTCAGGCTCTAGCAGGGAAATGAGCTGTGAGATCAGGCAAAACACATTGCTAAATTCACCCTAACAGAATTACCCATCAGCATACATTCACCTCCATGTTTATGTTGTAAAAATTACACTGCAAGGTCTGTGAGAGGAAAGATCAATCATGATATGCATTCTACATGCTCACCAAATCCATTTGCAGGACAGCAGAAAAAGTAAAAGGCACTAAAGATTTACTTTATGTTATCAAGCACAGTTCCATGAAAAAGACTGTGACAGAAAATAAAGAAATAGGTGAGTGATCAAGTTCTTTTGGAAGTGGTCAGCAAAACTGCATTAACAGGAACTGCTATATTAGAATTAATGAAAATGGAGCATAGAGAAATCCTGGGAGCTCTGGAGTTCCTAGAGAGGGTAGAACTGTGACTTTATTCAGTCAACCTCAAGTCATTTAATCTTGGTTATGAGTTCATCACCATAGAATGTACATGTCTGGAAAATTAAATGAAGGAGATATATTGTCTGCGGAAGGACTTGTAAAGACCTTAGCAGAGCTAACCTACTGAAAGCTATAAGTATTTGGAAAGGCTCATCATTTTCAGTTATATGATAGGCATGTAAGAAAAGAAGTTACTCTACTGAAATACCTTCTAGGCTACAAAACATACCTATTCCTCCTCTGACATATTTCAGTCATGAAAGCACGTGGAAGCCACAGCTAAAAAAACTTCCATCAAAGTATGGAAGACCTGTAGAAACACACCATGGATTTGAAGAATGTGAACCATTGATAAACAAGGTGATATAAATTTGGGACAAAGGAAACACTTTCTCCATTTTACAGACAGGGGAATAAAGCAGGCAGTTTGAATGATTTGTTCAAGGTCTCAAAACGTATCTGTGGCAAAACTAGGATTTTAATGTAAAATCATGAGACTCATTGAAATTAATCTTACAGTTTGTAACAAACAAGTTATACAGGTAATTCCTTCTCTAATAGTACATTCTTTCAAGTTGCAGTTCTATCCCAAGAATAAAGGAAATATTCCTAATGAACTCAACAGGATTTACATCAGTCTTCTAAAAACTCCACCAGGAAAAACACATTCTTAATTTCACAGATTACTAGAGAACGGTTTCATTGCCATGTATTTAAATTGCAATCTAAATAATGGATAAGGGCACAAGTAGTTTTAAGACTGCTTGTAAAAACTGTTCCTAGGCATTTATAGAGGAAAACAGTGTTTTATTAAATTAACAGGTTTCATACTTCTAAAATAAGTGCCATATTTTATAATATATCCCTTAAAATCTTCATTTAGTGTGCAGTGCATAAAAATCAAAATTAATGTATACCATTCCCCTGGCTCTTGGTGTTGGTATGTTGCTATAACTGACATCCTCAAATTCCTAGCATAAATGCCAATTAAAACTATCTTGGAGAAATAGTCGCATAACACTTCAACTTTTACAGCTCAGAAGACAAAAGATTATTAATTCTTGTCTGAAGAAAAGGATCAGCTTTAGCTATCCAACTAACAAGTGACCTTTTATCTCCTAAGGTCTGAGGAAATTCTCCATCAAGACTTCTAGACTTGCACAAGTCACCTCTGTCACATAATGAAACACAAAATGCCATTTGCTACAGCAAGGACATGCAATTATAAATTCTTTTAAAAAGATGTATTTTCAAAACACAGTTGTCTAGAATTTGGAAGTGACGTAATCTCCAGCACAGATACTTTCTTTTTCTTATCCACATTTGAAAATTTAGGCTAAACTGTAGCACACTTTTTTCCCTGTGTTACCAAAAACATACATGCAAACCAAAAGAAGTCTTGGACAATAAACTAAGGCACAGTCACAGCCAGTGAAAGAGGGAAATGAGAAGAAATTATTTGTTATGGCTAACAGTGAAATCTTATTGAAATAATAGGTACAAAATTGGATCACAAGAAGCTTTCGGAATGTTGGTGTTGCTCAAAATCAGTGGTGGAAGATGAGAATCAGGTTTTCACAGGTTTATAATCTATTACATAGCAACTAATCCAAGTCACATTGTTTTTCTTCCCTAAGAGTGCTGATAAACTCTCCATTAGAACTGCAAGCCCCTCTAGGCTCTGTCAGTCCCATTATTTAATCTTAAATTAAGTATGTCTTATCAATTCATTCAATGCCATGACCCTGGTCAAGGTTAGATGAGGTTCTACCTATAAAAGTGCAGGAGGTAACAAAAGCATTATTTTTCTGTGACAGACTAAGAAAGCAGTGATGTGCACAGAGGTAAAAATTCTCCACTGTAAAGACATTTCCCCAAATGTGCTCCATTTACTCCCTAAGAGAATATTTTCATTCTTCAATAACATTCTAAAATGCTAGAACATCATAGTTGGCTTTTTCTTTCCTGTACTTTATAAGATGAGATAAAAGCAAGGGTTTTATTTTTTTTAGTAATTCCTGTTTATGGGAAATCTATTTAAATTAATGCCACTATTTTTTCAAATGTCTTTTAGAGTCAAAGAAGAAAGTGAGTCACATGGCAAAATTATCCTGCATGCTATTATCAGTAGAGATGAGTCAGCCCTCCCACTGTTTGTTGATGTATCTGTCTGGTGAAGAGGGGAAAAAAAAGGAGAAAAAAATCCCTTTTATCAGGAATTTATCAGATCACAATCGTTTGTAAACACCAAGAACTAGATAAAAATGACTTCTTGGGAAGAGTGTCAGAGTACTGCAACCCCACTATGCGCTTTCCTCTATTGCAATGAAAGCCTAAGCAAACCTCTATTCACGTTTTATTTCCTGATTATGCAGCTGTTGGGAGTAAATGTGTATTTTCAGGTGGCACATAGTGGATGCATACTGAAAAATACACTAAGTGGGCACACCACAAGGAAATATAATAAGCCCAGTAAACTGCTATAGCATTGCAACTTTTAAAAATATTGTCACTTTCTGCTGGAGGGGGAAACTATGACACCTTCACAGACCCTTGGGCTAAATTGCCACTTGAAAGATGTGGGATTATGATCAAATGTGTCAGAGGGATTTCACCAGGGGTACCTACTTTGTGTTAAACTACCTAGTGCAATTTTGTTGAGTTGTGCAACCAAACAGAAAGTAGAATAAAAGTTGTTTTGTTCACGACATATCCAGCATTACTAGGATCAGGGTTACTAGTTTTAAATTCTCTTAATTTGGGATTAGGTTATGCTGTCCTTAGTAACAAAAAAGTAGGTTTGATAAGTGGTTCTCTTCACACTTATTATAAGCTTCAATTTCTTGTTTGGATGTTAGCCAAAAATTTAATTTATTCCACACTCCTAGGTGACAAAGCTCTGTCAACAATGGAAATTAAGGGAAATGAGAGAAGGGTGATGCTAAGAAAAATTTCTAAAATTAATATTTTGCAAAAGCACTTACTGTGTTTCAACAGCTGCATAGTTTATAATTTTAATCTTAGCTGTCCTGACCATGTCTTACTACCAGGAACAAGTGGAAAGTGCTATCAGAATCTGAGCCCTGTGAACCAACCAGTCTTGCGAGTAAAGCAAAGCTTTCTACAATCTGATATTAGAACACCATGCAGTTCATTAAATGAACTGTTCTGGAAAAAATAAATGTTTTGAAGGAAAACAAACATCTGAAGCACTAGCAGTCATGGTAACTGGTTCCTTGAGCTTCCAAAAAATCAAGTCTCAGGACCAAAACCCCTTTACTTTTATTGGGCCTGTGACTGCCAGAGGACTTTGATCATCCTTTTAGAAAGATGGATTAAATTGTAACTCCTTGTCTTTTGCTGTCCTTCCTTCTTCAATCCTTATTTCTCAAATTTCCCAGATTTTGCCTCCAGACTCACACTTTGATTTACCTATTTTATGAAGAGGGAGTGGAAGGTCTATTTAATCCTGTTTGAGTTGTAGGTCCCCCCCGTGCACTGCCAGCACTAGTCCCTTTGTGAATCAATATTACAGAATCACAGTTGTCCAGTGGAGTTTTGGGCACATGAATGGCATTTACCAAGGAAATGTCTGTGTCATGGAATGAAGCACTGGAGAGATGTGGATTGTTATGACCACATGGCACAACACAGCATCACATGGGTTCAACCATTCCAAGTCAGGAAAACCCACAAGCAGCATTCACAGTTTTACTTATTCAGGGTCAGTAACCAGTTCATGAAATGGGAATGTCAGGGAGGACACATTGGAGAAGGAGCTCCCTCTTTGTGGGACACTATTGCAAAAAATCCTCATGTAACAACAAGCAGCTCCCTAGGGAAATTTAGGGAAAATAACTAACCATAACCGCACACCACTGTACAGGGCAGCGTCAGAGTTCAAAAATCCTACAAAACCTGCATCTGTTAACACATCATAACATAGCACTAAAAAGTGAAAGAAGAATTGGCACTATAATAGCTAAAGGTATATTCATATTTTCCCTGTATATTGACTTATTGCAGGAGATCTCTCCATGCAATCAGAAATGGTCAGAAAGGGAGACCCAGGACTGGCAGAGCCAGAGGACTTGGAGGGTGGGATGGAACCAGAACAGCATTGTCAAGACCCAGTAGTAATCTTGCAGCAGTTTTATCAGCCTCTCATTTACTCAAAGAATATTTAAAAATATATAAAATATTCAAATAAACATAAAAAATAATGAAAAAAATTAAACTACTCCTTCATGAAAAGCAAGTATTCAATCAAAAAGTGGTTTTGATGTTGTGCAGTAGAATATCATGATGAAATGCTTTAAAGAAATATAAATTATTCTATCTCAGCTCTTCAAATAGATGAAACTGGTGACAAAGCAGTACAGTAATGTCCATGCTATATAGAAGACAGCAATTAAATAACAAATCTGCTACTATAATTTTTTAAAAATTTTATGGTACAATTCTTGTTAAACCAGAAAAGGAAGAAAATCACTTTCCCTTCTCCTGTTTATAATGAATTTACTTATTTTTTATTCCATTTATATTCACTTCACAACTATGCAGTATGCATAGTAGCATGAAAATATTTTACTGACATAATTAAATGAACTCAATTGTTCTTAAAAGAGCTGCTTTGAAGAAAGAATAAAACAGATAAAGGCACCAGTGGGTCATAGTAATATTCTATCTAGATGCTACTTCTATCACCAAAACTCAGATTTTTTTTCCCATAAAAGCACCCATACCCATGGCAGGAACATACAGAGTAAGAAGTATTGTTATACATGATATGTAGCCACAGTTGGACTTTTTTTTTTAGCTATCTGCCTGAATTATTCACAGTGTCTATATATATATATAAAATTGTTGCAACATAAAAGTCTAAATTCTTTCATGAAAACGGTTGTCTAAATAAAATTTTTTAAGAGTGTGATTTTATAAACAATGTTTGATTCTATTAAAACACATAAAATATCTGTCTAAGGACGAAAATGTTGATTTACCAGAAACAGAAAACCAACACTGCTTCTTGGTCTCTTAAACATAGAGCATTACACAAGGGATGAATTAACTCTGTGTAAATATCTCTGTGTGTATATGTCTGTAATTAATATTTAATACCATGGAACATGAACTCTAGTGACTCTTCTTGCAACAGTTTAAGAAATCACTGCCTGTGACTGTTCCAAAGCTTATTGGAGAACACTGCCCTAATTGCAGAGTTGTCAGAAGGAAAAAACCGAGTCTGAGCTGCAGCAGCTCCAGCAGAGTCAGATGCTTTAGTTCAGTCCCACGTTGAGCAACACTCCATCCACAATGCCAGAGGAGGAAGGTCCTGAGGGCACAGATGTGCTCCTTCTCCAGCCCTTCTGGAGACACAACCTGCAGCAGATGTGTGACAACACACAGCTGAGCTGAAAAACACAAAAATCTTTAAAGGTCTTTTACCACAGCCCTTAAAGCAAGTTTCCAGATATCTCTCTCCCTTAAAGGTTAAGTCTAACTATACACATAAGAAGACATACAATAATATTTTGAGGGAAAATATTATTTATTTTTAAGAAGAGAAATCCCTCTCATTCCTTTCCCAGACTGGGTCCAGAGAAGGTATCTACATTACACTCTGTGCTTTCTGCACAGTTGATTAGTTGTTTCTGCACAGCTCAGACTGGCAGTTTGTATACATACAGCAGAAACTGCCATTGATTAAACACACACAATTATATCCAAATATAAGCCTAAAGCGAGAAGTTGAACATGGACATCAAATGAGCATTGCTCTGGATTTAGTTTCAAAATTTGGTCAAGTGAAGCATATGGTCCAATTTAAAACCAACATTAGAAATTAAAAAAATTAAATATAAAGGCTTTAAGATTGCTGAATTTGAAATAGAAGTGGAGCAAATGAAATAGAGATCAGTAAAGGGTAATAAGAAAATGAGGAAAGTGAGAGTGATTCACAACCAATGTTTGAGATTTTGGGTTGTTCATTAACAAAAAAATTTGGATTTTGTTTGCTTGTTCTCAGCCTTGGCAATCTGCAGAACACCCAGTTTGCAACTCCAGCAATCAGATTGTTACATACTGTTTTCAAATGCTCATGTCATGTATTTCACTGCTCAGACACTGTTCAGAGCAGTGTAAAGCAGACAGATTTGTGACATTCTGCCCACAAATCAAAGGGAACCCTTCTGTCCGAACACCTCCCTCTAACCTTCATTCACTCATCACTCTCAGGAGTTGCATTAGCACAAGGGAAATATGTTTATGACCTACTTTATTTTAGAGGAAGATGTATGGGCAATGCATAATATTAACTCTTTGACAGGACAAAGCTAATATTCTCTCTTCATTTCATGTTATTAAAACCATAATAAGAAGGTGGAATAATTTCTCTCATTCCAGCTGGAGGCAAATGCAAAAAAAAAAATAGTATTTTCCTATATAAGCTTGGGTCTTTGTCTTTCTTGAAGGTTTATTTTTGATAACTGTTTGTTTGTGTTGTTTTTTCTTTCCACAATTAGAATCAATATATTCTTTTTTAAAATCTGCTATTTTCTGTTTACAGAATTGCATCTCACTGCTGGACTAAGTGGACTAATTTGGGAGAAATATTTTAACACTTGCAAAAAAAAAAATCTGAAAAATCTAAATGTTTCAAACTTAAAATGCAGAATACAGAACTTTCACATGAATCTCAGCACTTATATAGGGATTACTGCATCTCAGCTGGGTGCAGCTGTTAGGAAATGCATTTCTGTGAAGCTATTTTATACTAACAAGGCTCTGCCAAGAGTTTGCAACACTTCTAAAGTTGCCTCAAGCAAGCAATTAGAATCGCAATTAGAATTTCCTTCTTTTTTTTTATTCATTTTCCCTAATGTCTTTCATTTTTCCTTCTTCTATGCTTTTTTTTTAATAATTTGTGCTTTACCTGCTGTCATAATGTAGTGCTTTTTTCAGCTCTGATTCCATTAATAAAGCTATGTGAAATCAGAAGCAAGTACTCACTTTTAAAAGCTGACAGAGAAGGAAATCAGCAAAACTGACTGTTAACCACAAACATACTCTGATGAATCACCATCTTCTGACCCAATTAAATACATGCAACTACTGTTTTGCCCAGTTCAAAAGTAGAAAAAAGAAGGGGAATTGTGGGCAGCAGCTGCTACATGATATTTCTTTCATGCCATTGTGGTAAGTTTCAGAGTTTTCAAGGTGGAAAGGCCTACCATCAACAAGGGATGAAAGGGGAATGAGCACAAGGAATTTGTAAAACACTGATGTGCTCATTATTTATGTATTTTATCATATCCACCTAAACTCCAAGTCATATAAATAGATCAAGGCAAAACAAGGAAGAGTTCTGCATGGGAAAGGGCAAGAGATCTAGATTATCTAAAATTATAGAATATTCACAAGACCCAAAGAAGAGCAGCAGGTCTGACAATAATCAGCATCATCAACCAGCCTGGTAATCTTCAGACAAGTCCTTAGGGATGAGGAAGGTCTACAGCCAAGACAAGGCAAGCCAGCAAAGTAAGGTCAGGATGAGCAATCAGACACAGGCATAACCCAGGCAAGGACCTCACCTGAGCTTCAGTGCAGCTCCTGAGCCAAGGGCAGATGCCGCATGGGTGCAGATCCCAGGTGAGACTCCTCAGATCTTTCTCACACAGCTCATTTCACAACAGCCTGACCCAAGCACCTGAGAAGACATTAAAGTACCTTGTCAGCTAAACTGTGAGCACTGGGGCTGCTGGTGCACACAGGGCCAGGGCAGAAATCCTGAAACTCCTGCTGCTGGAGATCAAGCTCCATGTTCTACAAGCCTCACTATCCAAGACCCACTTGGTTTCTAAGGTGCTGTTTGGAGTCAACTACAAGTGACTCTTGAGGGGTTCCCATGTCACCAGATAATGCTCTTTGAAGTGCTGCACTGACTTCACCAGCATTAGACCTGCTAGGCTTAGAGGCAAAGCTTTGTGAAGTATCCTATGCCATTACACCACATCTCTGAAGACATTATTCTGCTATGCATACCTGTAGGGAATTACAGCATTTCTGAAGGCAAGGTTAACTTTCTAAATGTGTACCTCTAAATTCTCCCTGAAGGAATGGTAAGAAAAGTTCATCTCTTGGTAATGGTATGTACCCAGAGACAGACCCTGGCAAAGTGAGGGTGCAGCACTATGAATCAACAGAGAGAAGAAAGGGCAAAATACAGATAGAGATGGGAATGTAATAATTGATATTATGTGTTCACATCTGAGAAATTATCCTCTAATCTCAATTTCCACCTGTGGACTTTTTTTAAGAAATAAATTACAGGTGCATAAAGATTCTAGCTAGTGATATGTATAATTGAACATGCTTATTGCTTGGTGAGAAGAGCAAAATCGACATCTGCAGTCTTAGCTGGAAACAACCTGAACATATCCAGAGTTCCAGCCTTCCATTAGGAGCAACAGAGGAGGCTTGGCACATGGCCCTCAATACTGTTACCACAGACATATGTTACTATTATAACGAACATAAAGCTTATTTACAAAGAAAATGACATTTATCAAAATTGAATGGGTTGCTGAATGTTTTCTTGCAAATGGTTTTTGGCCATTTAAATGTTACCAGCAAAATATCCACATATGTTATATAGATTGAGAGGTCTCTCCTAAGTCTGTCTATATAAGCAGTTATCCTATTCCCTCCCTTGCTGAAGACCAGAATTGGAAAAGGAAACATAAAAGCCTGGGAAGAGCACTGAGCTTTTGAAGCTATGTTACTTTTGGCTCACAGCAGGAGACATAATACCGATATTTTATGTGGCACTGTGCAGCATCAACAAGGTCAAAGCAGGGATTCTGCAGCAGGGAAATACTGGGGGTTGTTTCTGAAGCTCACTCTCCAGACACAACAGAAGCTCTCCAAAATCATTCCTTTTATCATTCTGCTCATCTTCTTTGTGCTCCTTATCCAAATAAATAAAACATGTCAGTGCTTGCTATCAGATATGAGTATTCATATACATCAATACTCATATCTAATATTTAAGTTTAGCATGTGCCTACGTGCTTTTCTGAATTGGATCAGAAAACTCTCTCCAGGGCAGATGAGCTGATTTTCTGCATGCTCAACAATTCCCCCATCGCCCCTGTCAATAGGAGTCAAAATTCAGGCAACACCAAGTCTACTGGCTTTGTTAAGAACACTACCATGCCTGGAAGTGTTCAAAGCCAATCTGGATGGAGCCCTGGGCAACCCAATCTAGTGGATGCCCTTCCTGCCCTTGGCAGGGGGATTGGAACTAGATGATCTTTAAGGTCACTTCCAACTCAAAGCATGCTGTGATTTTGTGACGATATAACAAAATGCAGAAATAGAGAGATCACCTGTTTGAGGTATGGGCTTTAAAAAATGAGCCAACGATTTTCCTTAAATTGGAAGAGATGATTTTACCTTTCTGCATTGATCTACTTAGCTTGTAGCACATGCACTGTATGAATGGAGAATTTCAGAGTGGCTACATATAAAGATGTCTTTGGACTGCCAAGACTTGAGATGCTTTACTAGTAGTGCACAAACTGGAATCAAATCACAAGAATGCGGAGGGGAATCCATGTCTTCATCAGACAGAGGTCTTAATCTGATGCAGCGTATTTGATGGATACAAACACATGATTTGCATCTAGAAGAAAACCTACAACATTCTCTCCTGAAAAATTTATCTGCATTGTTTTACCACAGCTGAACATAGTTTTCAACAGTGCTAGAAACAGTAACAACAGCAAAGTCCCTGTTGGACTTCAGGAAGACCCTAGAATATCTTTCATAGGGTCATAACTCAGCTTAGGGGAACACAGCTTTTGTGCTACATCATATGTGTGAATAGCAAAATGGGATTTCCAACTACAGAATATCATATTTTTTGTTTAAGCTTTATCTAATCTCCTGCTTTCAGTGGGTTTTGGCTCCAGTTCTCTTTTATCCTGTATAAAAAATCTGTTAATTAAAAGAACTCTGAACACAAATAGATCCAAAGTATTCCATCAGAAGTCAATGACTACAGCTTCTTCCTGATCCTTAATCATCTGCATTTTCTGCTGAATGAAATAGGGCATAGTTTGAATTCCAAAATAGACAAAGACTAATTTTTTACAGTTCTGGAAATGAGTGTTTTCAATTATTGAGCAAAGACATAACAATTTACATATTTCTGATTTTTTTAATTTTGATATGCATGTCTCAAATGATTTTTCATCTAGATAAGTTATTCACAAATGAAAAATGAGTGCCACTCAGTCACACTCAGTTCTTTGAAAGAGAGTTTAGTCATGCATATTAGCGTCTATGTATTCCTTGTCATCCACAGGCATTAAAGACAAATCCACTTCTACTTAGAATTCAAGGGTGGAAAACCCCTGCCCATGCAGTCCCTGCAGTTTCCAATCAGTAAACATCACAAGGAGTAACACTCTTGCTCCACGCCTCACTTTTCATATACACACACTCCTGGTCACTCATTGCTTAGGTCAAAGATCTGGTATGACACTTGCCATCGTTTTTAGATACCTACACAAAGAGTCTAACTTTCAATATCTACAATAAACCACATAGATTATGGTTAGGAGTAACTTCTCCGGAAAATTGATGTTTAGAAGATCATCTAAGATTCTTTTTTATTTTGTAAATTACAAAAATGCTTACTTTTGGATTAAGATCCTAAAAGAAACCCAGGTGGTTGATCCAGTGGGCAAAGAAGGGAAAGAGGTATGTCAAGATAAAGAGTAAAAAATTGTCATTTGTCATCAGTAAAACACCTGATCCATAAATGGTAAAACCCACTGTTCTCACAGCATTTCTACCCAAAAGGTCAACTGCATGCAGGATGCTAACTGAGTAATCAGCACGCCCTGGCATTTAAAAGAAGTAGCAGAAAAAGGCTTCATTGTTATACTCTTCATAATGAAATCATGGAAAGGCATTAGTCCAAAAATGATTACAAATAAGCTTTGCTGAACCGTGATAGGTGCAGGTTTTACCATGTGGAGAGATTAAAGTCGTGTGCAATCACTGCCTGGAGACTGCACGTCATTTCACATCAATTGGCATGATGAATCTTTTACATAATGTGAATCACAGTCTAATTGTGAGTTTGATTGCATCTTCTGTTCTGATCACACAACCTCAGCACATCGAGGCGAGCAGGGAACTAAGCTATTGTACGGAGTTAAAGGAAGAAAGAAAAGCTGTGTAGCATGAAATGAAAGTGACATCTCACAGGATATATATTACTAAAAGTTGCTGAGCAATTTAACAACTACGTGTAATATATATCTTGACAATATCAAAAAAGGCAATTAGAGGAGCATGTCTTCCACCAATAGAAATACATCACTTCTGAAATCAGCAGGCTGCTGCTAGGAAACTCAGACTGGAAGCCTTTTTGCCAAAGAAGATGCATTTAAGACAATAAACTCTCCATTAACTGCAATGCAGGCAGAATGTAACTAACCTAGGATTTTTACAAGACCTGGCAGAAAAATTGGTACTATATGCTCCAAAGGTATTTCTAAAGATCAGGTTCAGTCATGGATTTGTTGTAAATCATATTGCAAAATAAAGCAAAAATCGATCCTCTATGGAAATTATATGGCTTCTATTACCATAGGAGCTGAGGCATACAAAATCCGTAATGTATTTATTTCCCAATACCATCACGACTATTGTCTTCACTTTATAAAAGTGAAATGGAATATCAATTAATTAAAGAACTTGTCCTAGACACTACAGGAGATCTACAAAAGAGCAAGGGATGTTATCCAGATGGTCAGGTAGCAATTCAGTATGTTAGTTACTGGATAGATGCTGGACTGTAGCCCTTACCTGATTGTCAGGGAGCCATCTGGATGTGGGGAACAAGGCATTGTGACATTCACTGCTGACATGTCATTTTCCTCAGTCTTGTAGGAAAAGTGAGAATCATAAGTAATATCATAGGTTGGAAAAGACCCTTAGTATCATCAATCTACCCTAAATTTTTCAGCAACTCTCTCATCTTTTAAATACATTTTATATTTAGGACCACAGCACCTTTTTTTTTTTTTTTTTTTAATGTCATACAGTTTTTCTACAAGAAAACTCACTTTTCCTCTGAAATTCATTACAGCTAAAGATCAGGGAATCATTTCAAACTTGGATTATGTGTAGGTGGCTGGTTAGGGGCTTATGCTGCTTCAGTTTGATTTTAGATGAATGTGTAAAGCATTTGAAATGTTTCTAAAACAACAGATATCAATAAAATAAATACAAATCAAGGGTTGGTATATCAGTTGACATAAATCATAACTCCAGTGGTGGAACTGTGACATTTTACCTCAGCTAGACCACTGTTCCAATGATCCTGGAAATAAACTACCACTCAGTGAAGAAGTTTGCTATGCCAGCAATTTTTTCTCTTACCAAGTTGGTAGCTTAGGTCGAGGATAGGATAGCTCTAGGATAAGCTCTAAACGTTTACGGCGCCACTAAAAATATTTGCATTTAATTTACATATTTTTTAAAAATGAAACTCTTTTCTTGGATCTCTGTGCTAGGTGCCTCTGCTAAGGCATATCTCTGGCTTATGTTTTATAGTTTCTGATATGCTGACAGTCAGCACCCACTTTAACAATTTTTGACCCACTACAGAGTATAATGTAGTATAATTAAGTTGTGCAAATTTGAGAATGGAATTACCACTGCCTCTTGGGGATGTGGAGTCTATTTGTAAATAGGAAATTAAAACTAGCACATCTCTGTTGACACCACAGTGCACATTGATGTTTACCTGGGAATTATTTGACAAGAAAAAGAATCCAAATATTTAGCACATGGAACATACAAAATCTGGCAGATAAGAAGTTTCTGGAGTATTTGGACTCTTTTTTGTCTGAGATACTTCAAAAGAAGTCAGAAACTTCTGAAGTCCCTTACGGTGATGTCCTCTTTCACAGTTATCCTGCTATGAGGACAGCTTAAAACCCAGGAAAATGCATGTAACAAAAAAAATCACAGGATATGGTAAATACAAAAAGTATACTTTGGTCATGTCTCAGACAGAGGGAAGAAAAAAACTGGAACTGGGTAATTAGACTGCTATATGAATTTCCCCTCATTTGGTATCACAAATATTAAGCACTAGCTTGAATACTAAAGTTTAGCGATTCAAAGAATGAGTTTAAGATAAAAAAACATTGTTGCTACTGCGGATTTCATCAGGCAACAGCCTCTTTCCTCAATAATTACATTTGCCCTGTCCAAATTCCTGCAAGGATTTGGTGTCATGAAGAGATCTGAAAGCACCTGCCTTTATTAGGAGCAGAATACAGAATAGACTAACAAGTAGCATAAAGTACAGGTTTGCCAAAACCTATGGACTTAAAGAAAGCTCAAATTTCCCTGATGCACTTTCTATTTTCCTCATGTTAAAAAGACTCCTTTACTAGAAAACCCTCAGGAAAACATACAGATGTACCCTTATGATACAGAAAGATCATTTCTATAAAAGGTACTACTTGTAAATGCCATATGACTTGTCAGATATTGAAGGAAGATTCACAGCTCCAGCTGTAAACAAAGGACACTCATTAATTAGTTTTCCAATGCAAAACCAGAATGAGATGCAAAGACAAACCAGTGGCTCATGCTAGATGGCCAGGTAGCAAATCATAGAACTGGACACACCTGGAACCATCATTGCTGGCATAAAAGCCATGGAGTTTCTGAGAGGTAGTTAGTCAACCCAGACAGGCTCATTACTGCAAGTTGCATTAAATTAAACCGTGGCATAAGGAGTCACACAATATCTCAAACTCTAACACATTGATTAGCTGATTACTTAAGCAAAATACTGCAGAGGGCTGTGTGTGCCACTGTGCATGCATTTAAAGTACTACACATGCACAGGTCACTCACATGCCACATTAAAGTCAATAAATTAAACATGAATCGTTGGGCATGGTAAATGAATTGCAACCCATAATCATCTAAGTAGCAACAAGGCATTCATTTAACCTGACCTAGATGGATTATATAAAGAGTTATTAAATATAACAGGAATACAAATTGCAAGTTAGAATCCTTGGAACTCTTTTCTGGTTGAAGGGATTTTTATAGGAAGTCAGTAACTGAAACTATGCATATGTCTGGTATTTTTGGACCTACTTCACTAGACACTAGTTTATTGGGGTAGTTTATATGCAAATAAGATAACATGAGACTGTAAATAACACAGCTATGTGGTGGTCCACTCTGAAATCTCATGCCTTGTCTGGGAAAACAGGATGGTGGAATACAGTCAGTTGAGTCAGGTATCTCCAGAATTGCAAAGCAGGCATATTTGGCTTAACTAAGGGAAGAGGAAAAGGTTTATTTGAACTTATTCTGGAATGCACAACAGTTACTTAGATTTGTTTTATCTTCTTATTCAGAATGATTTCATGGTTCAGAGAGAAAAGCTTTAGTTCCTTCAGTCAAAAGATTTAGGGTGGAATTCATCTGATTAAATGCAAAGGCCTGCTCTTTGTCAGAGTCACCCCAGTCCCCATGTATAATCAGTAAAAATCTAGTCACTATAGACTACAAAGTCTAACTCTAAAATAGACATTTTAAACACATCCAATGGATTGAATCCTAAAAAGGTCTGTTTCTCTACAATGAAAATAAAGGGAGGTTCAGAAATAGCTGTTACGTAAGCTGTTTGTAAGGAAGGCGAGGTGACTACTATTCCTAGAACCTGCTCTTGGTTTTCCTGCTAACCTGCTGTATGGCTCTGGAAGCCTAAATGCAATTAAAAAAAATCAAGAATGCTATTTCAGATACTCTATTGATGACATCCATTAGGCAATATGTTTCAGGCACCTGTATTTACTCAGTGACTTAATTTTCATCCTTTTGTACCTGTGGTCTGACAACCAATCTGTGGGTTCTGCAGATACATTTGCATTTACAAATACAATATTTATACACATTTATATATTTATATAGTCTTTAAACAATAATGTCACATGAGATGCAACAGGACAGAACCTCAGTATCAAATATGCCTCTTTGTATAATATCATACAGGTAGTTAAAAATGAATTTTTTAACTGTTGGCATCATCTGAGGTTCGAAAATTTTCCATACCAGCTAATGTTAATAGACCATGAGCTTTAGAAACAAAAACCACCAAATTATTCTTTACAGTGTTACAAAAGAAAAATTCAATGCCTCACTGTATATCCCCAGCTGTACTTGGGAGGTGACACTGAATATAAATTTAATGGGAAGGCTACCTCTGGATAACAGCAAAAGGAATAAAATAAAAACCCTGCCTAAACTTACACTTGGAAAAATGCATTGTGGATTGCTAAATGTATTAAAAAAGCAACCAAACAACCAAACAACAAAAATCCCCGAAATAAACAAACAAAAAAAAACCACCCACAAAAAAAAAAATCAATGAAAACCAGAGCCATTTTAGACTTACAAGATGAGGATGGTGACGTCACGAACAGGAGCACAGACAAAGCAAGTGTTTAACACGTTTTTGCCTTTGTTTTCAACATGGATGATGGACCAAGGTGTTCTCAGTGCCCTGAGCTGAAGGACCATGACTGTAAGAAGATGAACTCCTAGTTTACCCTGCTCCAGTTGTATCCCTAAAAATCTATGGGGCCTGATGGGATTAATCCGAGAATCCTCAAAGAGCTGGGCGATGTCATTCCAAAACCTGTCTTGGTTATTTTTGAGCAGTCTTGGGAATCTGGAGAGGTCTCAGCTAACTGGAAGCTGGAAGAGCTTGTCCTGATTTTCAAGGAGGGCAAGAAGGAGGACCTCGGAAACTGCAGGCCTGTCAGTCTCACTCCAGGGTCTGGTAAAATCATGGAAATGATTATTCTGGGAAGTATCGAAAAACACCTGGAGAACAATTCAGTCATTGGTCACAGTCAGCACACAGCTGCATGAGGGAGAAGTCCTGCTTGTCCAACCTGATTCCCTTCTATGTCAGCGTTAACTTACCTCGTGGATATAAGAAAGTACATAGATGTAATCTTTTTGGACACCAGCAAAGCTCCTCCCAACCTCTCGTGTTCGCCCAGTGTTAGAATTCTGCAAGAATTTTGCAAGCTGTTTCTAAGATCATATCTATTGTATCTTAAAAGAGATTCAGAAGTGTTTGTTTTTAATTCATTTGCAAGAAAGTAAAGAAAACATGATTATTAGATTTAGAAGTGTTATCTGAAATCGGTTGTTACAAAATACACAGGGATTGACAGAGGATCACTGAAGGACCGTGTCTGTACACTGGTTTCTTTTTAATTTCTGTGACACCTTACAAGATTTTTACTTCTGAAAGTCTAATGAAAGGCCAAATTAAACTCCAAAGAAAAATCCCTGAATAAAAGAGAAAGGAGTATTGTTATAGAGAAAAAAATGAGAGGGCTATTTAGTCAATTTTCCAAACTGCCTGCAGTTTTGCATCACTAAAACAATTTATATTATTAATGATTTAGAATTAAAATATAAACATATTTGTAGAATCTTAGACCTTGGGAGGGACACCTTTCACTAGACAAGATTGCTCAAACCCCATCTTACCTGGCCTTGAACAATTTCAGGGATGGGGCATCCACAGTTTCTCTGGGCAACCTGATGCAGTGCTCACCATCCTCACAGGAAAGAATTTCTTCCTAATATCTAATCTAAACCTGCCCTCTGTCAGTTTTAAGCCAATTCCCCCTAGTCTTATCATTACAGACCCTGGTAAATGTCCCTCTCCATCTTTCTTATAAGCCCCTTTAAGCATAGAAAGGCTGCAATAAGGTCTCCCTGGAGCCTCTTCTTACCTATTACTAGAGAAGATCATAAAGAAAAGTGAATCAGGAAAGTACTCTGAAAGATAACAGAATATATGTTGTGGCAGCAACTCTAATGCTGCACATTTAAGGGAAGTATAACTTTGACTATTTGAATGCACTGTAAATTATTATTTAGCAGAAGCCAGCCATAATAATCAGCTATGTGCCACTGCACGACCTCATCCAAGTTCAATGTCCATGCAAGCAAATTAAGCAATATTACACAACGAAAAATAAAATAAAATTTATTATCATGTCATTATAGTATGCCATTCTTTCATAGTGTCCAGGAGTTTACCAGGCGAATTCATTAAATATCCCTAGCACTAACACACAAGGAATAAACACTTTTTGCATTAAGGTTACAGAGCACAGCTTGTCAAACAGCATGGTTACCAAATAACATTCCATTTAAGTTAATGCTAAAATTTTTATTATCCAGAGTAAAGTACTGCAGGTCTCCAAAATAGCCTATGCTGTAGCCACCTCCCTGCCAGGATATTATTCTGAGCTAAAATCTATGTTGCTGTGAAATTAGATTGGACTTATCCAAGCCATATGGTTTAAAGCTATCTTGAGTGTCTTTTTATTACAATATAGTCATCCTGAGTGGTACAGCTCACAGATTTAGACATTTAAAATTAGATGTTTACATGCAAGCTAAGGTCCCATTACAATCAAGAGAGTTCTAATCAGATAAATTTACTGAAACCTAGAGATCTATTCAGTCAACCCTAAAATAGACAGTTACTTTTGGATAGTTTTTTAGGCTATCCATAGAATTTTGCTCAGCATAATATGAGTGGAGCACTGCCTTGCACTGCAGTCTCAGGATCCTTAGTTAGGTGATGCCCAATGTAATTCCAGTAATATCACTGTGTCATCTAGGCTTTGAAATTTCTGTTATCTGGGCTTTGAAATTTCAGTCTTCATGGGTTGAAGTGCTATTATCTTAATTCCCTTGATTTGATTACCATACAGAGCACAAACAGACAATAGTTATTAATTTCAAACCCAGTTTGAAACCTCAGACTTGAAGCTCAGTTTATGCACAAGACATCAAGAAAAATGCAAACAATAATTGGGGAAATATGATACTATTTCCTGGATAAAGGTAAGTATCCTCGAGGGGAGACAGTCTGCTGTAATGTTTGGTGCATACAGCAAAGCCTGACATTTCCCAGTCCTTTACTCGCCCGGCTGTAGAAGGCACTGTAAATTCTCTCTCAGCCCTTCACAACAGGCCAGGCTGTCCAGGACTCACCTTCAGGCTGTCATGCTGGCCACAGCAAACACTAACACAGCTTCTTCTGCTTAGTTTACCAAGTTCTTATCGTACAACAGGAAGCTAAAAGATAGAAGACCTGTAAGACGGAATTAGAAGCTAAATTGATAGGAAAGGAAATGAAGCCATAATCTTAAATAAAGATCTCTGGACTTGCTCAGAACACAAATTGGTGATATCTTCTTGTCCTTTCATACTATTTTTTTGGCCCAGGAAAATGACGCAGAGATAATGGAAGTCATAGTCACAATAGCACTGTTATTAATATGTCCTGCTCTGTGTTGGACTTTTGAAGATCATGAAGATGAAGTCAGATCTGCCACAACAGACCACCAGTGTGCATGTGCTGCCTTCTGTATCAAACATGCCTAGATGTTGCTCTAACAATGCTTTACCATCCTCTGCATCCACTAGACTTTCCAATAAGAAGTGTCTTCTCTTGTGAGAAACTTCATCTCTTTCTGTCTTCTCTGACCCCTCTGCAGCTGTCAGCAAACATACAACAGATCTTAGCCGAATTCTCTGTACAAATCTGTGCTCACTGGAAGGCTTTGCAGATCTCCACAGAACTGTGGCATCATCTACTGCATCACACAAAATCTTAGCTGGCAAAGGTATACCTGTGCATGCTCCAGAGAGATAAAAAAGAAAAATACCTACTAACTTTGAAACAGTTTCTATAATGTGGCTTATGGGTGGTATGTGAATCTTTGATCTACTTGATGCACTTGCTCATTTTAGATAACTGACAGCATTAAACGGAAGTTTCTATGAAGCCAGTGGCATAGAACTTTGTCTCCACTAATAGGTGAATAAGCTCCTAAATTTAATCTGCTGGGAAAGTTGGGAATGACTATTTGGTAGTCTGGGAGATTAGGCCACAAAAATTTGAGTCTGGATAAAAAAATCCCACTAATCTATAGTAAGTTTCAAAATTTATCACAGAGTATAGCATTTCTGAAAATTTTAATACCATGCAAACCACTTCTATGTGAAATTTGAGAAGGAATAACTAATAATTATTTTGTAAATTCTGAATTGCCTTTAAGTAACACTGTATTTGTGATCATTTGTGATTCCTAGGTGATAATTTAAGACAGCTCATACATTCCACAGGACCTCAGGACCAAAGTTTGGTAAGGACCATCTATGAGTGTGCAGTCCAACCCTGCTGCTAACCAGAGGGTCAGCAAGAGCAGGAGTTAGGACCATGTCCAGACAGCTTTTGAATAGCTCCAAGGATGGAGACTCCACCAGCTCCCTGGGCACCCTGAGCCAGCACTGTCACACTCAGTGGGAAAGTTTCCTGATGTTCAGAGGGAACCTCCTGAGTCTCATTTGGTGCCTCTGGTCCTGACACTGGGCCTGGCTCCACCGTTTGAAACTCTCTCTTGGGATATTTATGTACATTGGTAAGATCTCCCCTGACCCTTTTTCACTGAACAGAATTCTACTAAATATTAACAACTAAAAGTTATAATTCTAGTTGAAACAAGCCATATCAACACCAAGTGCTTAGGTCTACTTTTCTCTGACAAAGTATTTCCTCAGCAGGGCAAAAAGCTAAAAAGCTTAAAAGAGAAGCTTAACAGGACATAGTGACTGAGTTCTTTATACAGGCTTGCAGCATTTAGGAATGGTAAGTGCATGTCAATATCGATTTTGGAAGAAAATAATTTCAGTCCTATAAATGCAATAACTCTATAATAAGATCAGTTTAAGAGAAAACCAATTTTGATAGCAGCTGTGAAGGCTACTGGAACCAACAGACCAAATCCATTTTCAATGAATAAGCATGGGGATAAAAAAAAAAATAAATTCTTACTTTGGTAGGATTTCTTCCTATATATATAAGAATATCAGTTAGACAAGTGACAAGTTATCAGGTGGTTAAGTCAGCAGGTGATTATCAGCTGAAGAGTTTTACCTAGTTAAGTCAAATGCACATTTCTCTGATTGCATTTAGAGCAGCATATTGTGCATATGATTGCCTGCCAATGATTCTGCTGGCAGAAGGATCAAGTCCTAATTTGCTTCAGAGGACTGCCAACAGGATGGCAATTGAGCCTTGTATCTTAGTATTGACTACAAGACTACCCTGACACCAGAAAAGGGTATTTCCCTAGCTATGTGCAAATCATTTACAATGCACTTTAAGTCACGTTTATATATACATTATATATTATACATTTTATCTCCCTGATTCATTGCTCCGCTTTCTCCTTGTTGGAAATTGTGGCAGCATTTTGCCTCCATCAGGGAGAGCAGGTGAACAGCTCCAGCCATTCTATGCACCTGCATTAATGCTAAATCAGCTCTCATGAATTGTGCATGAGATCCAATACGTTATAGTCATTAACTCTAGCACAAAGTAAAAAAAGCTTCTTTAGACAAGACTTTTCTTTACCATGTCAAGCCAGAAAAAAAACCTACATAAGGTAGTGAATCAGACCCTAAAGATTTTTTCCTTTTCCTTGTACTAAAGGATGAACATGTTAAATTAGGAAACATCAGCTGCAAGAGAAAGGAGAAAAAAGAAGAAACCGTGACATATAAGCATTACCTGTGATTAGTTTAATATATAAATTGCGCGGTTGTCCACGATCCGTAACAGTAACTAAAGTTTTAAACTACATTTATAGCCACTGCAGGAAGAACGAGCATCATAACCTACATTCATTCCCTTAGTCCACTAATTGTGTCTTCTCCCAGAAAAATGTTACTGTTGCCATTAAATGAAAGAGTCCATGATTACAAGGCAGTTCTATTTTCCCTTCAGCGCCAGGAACTGCTGTAGCTCAGTGATGTGCTTCCCTCTAGTGTCTGCAGCATCACACAGAACCTGCAAAACGCCAGGATATGGACTGGGCTACGTTAATTTTCAGTGGTGATTACACACTCATTTTACTCAATATCTCAGACTGAGCCTCCAGGTGAAGATTACATAGGATCAGTTTCGCAGATTAAATTATTCACACACCAAATTCCAATGTAACATTTCCACCTTCTCATATCTCAGTTATTATATGGAAAATTTACTGCTATTCATCTCTTTGTTTTTTAAATCTTTTGCTTCTTTGCTTCTCGTTTTGGTTTTTTTTCATTCTATTTTATTTTAGTGATGACAGCCACATGGATAACATCCCTTCTACTAAGTTTGTGGAGATCATTCAGGGTCCAGTTATATATACAACTAATATCATAGGCAACTTTACATAGCACAGTTAAGTAGCAGCCATGTCAACAAAAGCAGTGGACTGATTGTTATTTCTCCTGATTGCATATAAGCCCAGGAAAATCTATATTATTACACTTCAGAAAAAATAAAAAGTGCACCTTGTTTTGGTTATTGGATTAACATGGAATTTTGAGTCAGTTACACAACAAAACAATTTGCTCCATATTGACACCTTGTTTTTTCTGAATTTTATTTCAAATTTCCTTGTCCAGCTTTTTTCCAAGCTTACTTGCATTCTTCACTGAACATTGTGCAGCTGAGAGCGATATCTGTGTGCATCATTTCAACCCTCATTCTCCAGAAAGTCCTGTCAACAGAGCCAGTCTGGAAGCACAGTTGACAGCAGCTCACAGGCCATTTGCTGACAGAGCAATGTAACTGATTCATGTATTTTATTATCCTTTTTTCAAACTGACTCGTAATTATGCATTCATTGTCTCAGTTCAACAAGATGAAAAATATTCTGAATCAGATTAACAAAGTCAAAGCAATTTACATTATTAACATTTTCTCTTTAGAAAATAAAATTAATCTGGAAATGAGTAATTTCTTCTCTAGCTGAAAATTTCAAATGTGTAAAATTATGATTTTCAGTTGCAAAATTTGCTTTGGCAAAATATACTTGTGCATTTGAACACAACAATCCTCTCAGTAGCCATATATACTACGATCTCTTTTATGATAATGATTATTTAGCCTCTTAGCAGTTTTCTGGCAGCATACTGAGAATCCTTAGATCATAGTGCTCCTTCATACTCATAGTCTAGAGATACCAAGTTTGTGATGAAAGTATACGTGTTTGAGGAGGGGAGAAAAAATGTCTTTGAAATGTAGACTTGCCTTTAGGTAACACATTTCTGTCTTATTGGCCTTTCCTGTTTCTTTGTGTACTAGTCTGGGAATTTTATGAACTCAGTATTTTCCTGTACTTGCTGAAATAGCAAAGTTTCAGAGCTTCATAAAACACAAATGCCATTACACTGAAAAATGGTAAAAATGGATACAGGAGGCAAAGAATTTCAAGTCCCAGATCAAGTACCTAAGTTTTATCAGCTCAAGGGCATGATTCTGTGAGAGATTGTGAGAATGAGGGGAAAAGAGAGTTTACAACTTTAGGAAAGATTTTTCTTCTAATGATTCAACTGAGGTTTAAAAATACTACTGCAGGCTTAAGACTATTCAGAACAGAATTTTTCCAGTAGTAGTTCCAGTTATCTTTACAAACATTATCTTTCGCTCTAGAGCACAGTGCAAGGTGTGCTAGAGAAAGAACTATAGAAATAAACTACTGCTTTTTTGGTATAGATGGTTTTTCTTGGAGGTGGTTGTGTTTGGTTGGGTTTTTTAAGCATCACTTGTTTCTTCCTTGGTTCGAAAAATAAGGTTTATGTGACTTTACCATGTGGCAGTCCATCTGTCCATGTGGCAGTCCCCTGATAGTCACTTCAAGCCAATTTCAGCTAGTGAAAAGAAGAGGACTAAGAGATATGAAGAGCTTGTAAGCTTTGCAAAAAAATCAGTGGCTTGAGAAGAAAGAGAGAAAAATTGAATATCCTTCTAGAAGGAAAGACTAGCAAGCATGAGATATGTTGGATCATGAGCTCAAAAAATGTGTTCAAACAATCCATACGTGCAACCAGAGCTAAGCACAACATATCTGCCCAGGCAGTGTCTGGACAGTAGCTATGTGGGCAAGTACAGATATGGCAGAAACTAGCAGTTCTACAGAGTATTGCAAGACAGTGATAACTGTCATGGAAGAGCTGAGAAATTATGAAAAAGAATGTGCAAAAATCTGCAAAAGATCATGCTCATGGAACAACTCATTAGCAGTTTGCAACTTCCAGAAGAATGCTCGGTGGATGGCACAGCTTCTAGTGTCATTTATACTGCTTTCTAAACTGCATGAGGGTTTTTTTTTCAAATTCTTGTGAAAAACTTAGGAATGTAGGAAACCAGCCCTCATGAAGTCCACAACACAAAACTAGAGTCAACAGATATTGCTTTTATTTTTATTCTTATGGAGCTGCGAAATTTCCTTCCCCTAGGAGTGCCCATGAGTCGAGTACAGGATGAAGTCCAAGCACAGCTGCTCTGAAAACAAAAAGAACATAAAGAGAGAACTCTGTCTGTCTAGGGGAAGAAGAGGTTTAGGCCTTAACATGGGATATGGAATCTGTGCTCAGTTTCCATATGACTTTGAATATGTCCTAAGTCTCTGGATACCTATTTGCTTAAGAATGGCTGCTAGTTACACTCCTGCAGTATCTTTGAGGAGCCATGATTAAGATACCCATCCCTAAAATCAGAATAATAGCATTCTCTCTATCACAGGGATTATGTACAATAGGAAAAAAGATATGTTGATGATGATGAAGCAATCAGATACTGCAATAATCAGTACCTTAAATTGTATTTGGGATGGCTGACGTAGCTGCTCCAGAGGCAAGCAACAAAGAACTGTGAAAGACATTCTCTGTAAAAACATACTTTTAAAGCTACTGTTGGTTGTGGCGTGCGGATGGGGTCCCTCGGAGCCCACCGGCACCAGTCACGGTCTTGGAGTTCTTGTACGGTGGGATCTCCTCCACCACAGTCCCTACCGAAGCTCACGCAAGCACTGTCAGCACAGTCCGATTGCAAAGGAAGAGCTGTAGACTCTTGCCTCAGGTTAAAGTATTTATTGTTAAGAATCCGGGGGGCAGGGTGACGAGGGGTCAGGAGCAGTCGAGGAAGGGAGAGGCAAGAGCCGGGGAGAGGCAAGAGCAGGGGAGAGGCAAGAGCAGGGGGGGAGGCAAGAGCCTCGAGCACTGCTGTGCAGTGGGTTAAAAGGGGGAAAGGTTTGGGGAGGAGTTTTGGGGTACGGAACCAATGGGGGTACAATTCAAGGGGATTGACAATAAGGGGTACAAATCATATTATCTAAGGGGAGGAATAACTAGACTCAATAACCAATCAACGATACTCAATAGCTTAAACAAAGGCGAACTTTCTAGAATAAAACCATATAAGTAACGCAGGGGAGGGGAGAGCGCAGCCCAATCTGGTAGCTGAGATTTTAATATCAGCCTCAGCCCAGTGGGCTGCCACAGTTGGTGTCCCCAGGCAGGAGGTTATCTGAGTTTCTCTCTCACACAACACATACTTGTAAAGAGAGCCATCATAGCCCAGTGTTCTGTTGATAAGGGAACAGTATTCTGATTTTCTATGACCCCTTTTTGTTTCAGTAGCTCAAGTAGCCTAATTGCAGCTCTGCTGAGCTGCCCTGCCACCTCCACAAAGCAACAGCTTTTTTCTGTGTCCCACTGGTGCCTGGGCAGCCAGAGGCAGTTCAGAGCTGTGCACACAGGGTGCCTGGCAAGCACCCATGGGCTGGGGGTCACCTGGCAGCTAAGGACAACACAGACTTTTGTATCTCCTAGGCAGCAAGCCCAAAAGTAGTAAGGGAAGATCACTGTAACTCAGCAGCCCCCAAAATATATCACTGCCACTGCCAGTAACAGGCTATAGGCCTGAGCTAGCTTTTCAAGATCTCAGGACTGAGGCTCAGTAGGTTTGGTTTGAACTTGGCCTGCCTGGACTTTTCTTCCAGCTTGTTTAGACATAATAGCAATTTTTCTATGTGGAAGGGTTGCTATGCCTAATTTGTTTCATTTTTACTTGTCTTTCAATGGTAAACCATAGCTTTTCTATACACAGAGTAAAAAATAATTCTGCTGTGTAGAGAGAATTATTTCCCTTTTCCAGGATGATGCTGTAGTAGAGCAGCATAGGGATGGTATGACAGTGCTGGGAACACAGGATGCAATTTAGTGCAGAACAGGCATGGGGGTGCAAAGAAAGAGGTCACAGGGTAGCATTGGAGATCTCAGGGATGTAGGGAATTCTTTAGAAGTTAGTTAAGAAATGGACAGATGGAGCTGGACAAAACTGGTTTTAAGGATCACAAAAAAAGCAAAGAAAAAGTATCTAATATTTGTAAAACAGTTTTGTGGTGGTTTTGATTGGCCCAAAACATCAGCAAGGTATTTTTAACATCTAAGAGAAATTTAAACCCCTCAGAAGTTGTTGTAGTAGGTCTGGGGAGGTGTCTGAGGGGTGGGGAGTGGCACAAAGATAGCTCCTGTGTGTCCTGTGTGAAAGTTCTGGAAGTTTTTACATCAAGTCCAGCAGAGCCAATCTCTGATGGCTCTGAAGGTGATGGACATGCTGCTGGCCAAGTTTGGGCCAATTGGAGGTGCTGGTTACGCCTCTGTGAAAACATATTTAAGAAAAATTCAAAACAAGGTAGGCACGCATTTCTTTGTAGTTGGAGGAGGAGGAGGTGGAGGTAAAAATATGTGAAGGGAGAACAGCATGGAGACGCCAAGGTCAGTGAAGAAGGTGGGGGAGGAGGTGCCGGAGCTGAAATTCTCTGCTAGCCACGGTGAAGGGCATGGGGGCAGGAGGTCCCCCTGCAGCCCATGGAGTCCACAAGGATGCAGAAATCCACCCACAGCCCACTCCAGAGGAGTAGGTGGATGCCTGGAAAAGACTGTGAACCAGTAGGAGTCTCATTTAAGAGTTAAAACTGCAAAGGCCTTGCAAGGGAGAGAAAGGTCTTGCTCCTGGGATGGAAGCAGCCTGGCCTCGGTTCGGGAGAATCTGCACAGCACCCTGTGGACAAAAGGACTCACATTGCAGCAAAATTCGGGCGGGATGTTGCTCGTGAGATTGGACCCATGCCAAAGAAGTTCCCAGAGGACTGTCTCTTGTGGGAAAGACCCCATGGCTAAGTAGAGAACCCCTCTCCCTGACTGGACTGACCAGAAAACCCCTACCCTGCCCCCTGTCTGTGTTGCTGGATTGGAAAGAGGGAAGTGGGGTGAGCGGAGAGATTGCTTCTTAAGAGGGTGGGGTGAGAGCAGAGAAACTGCCTGAAGAGAGAGAGAGATAAGTAGAGATAAAGAGTATTTGTAGCAGAAGAACTGTGGTGATGAATAGATTTACGGACCTGCTCTATAGAATAAAAAATACCCCACACCCTGCTCCCCTATCTGAGCTGTTGGTTGGAAGGAGGAAAGGGGGTGAGTAGAAAATGCTGTCTTAGGAGGGAGGGGGTGAGTGAACAAAATGGTGTATGAAAAGATTATTTTTACCTCTCATTTATCCTCCAACTCTGTTAGAAACGAAATCATTTTGCAACTTTAGGTTTGGAGCCTGTCTGCCCTTTTCTTCTGTGCGTTCTCCTACCAGTGCCCTATCTCACTTAACTCCTGAGATTGGTGTGTGTTTTTACACTTTTTTTCTTTCCCCTCTCCTGCATGTCTGCAGCAGGAGAGCAGAAGTGCCTGGTATCTAGTCAGGGTCAAACCCCGACAAGTTTACATACAAAATTTGGATGCAGGATGGTGTTGCAGAAAACATAAAACCAGCTTAAAATGAAGAAGAAACCATCAACACGATACTTGCCTGACAAAGGGAAAGAAACCCCATCATCAACACCATTCATCCCAGCACAGAATGGGGTAGAAATGAACCTTATGCAACACCCTGCTCCCTGCTTTCTTGGTGAAAAAAAAATGGACCCTTTCCCTTTTTTTTTCCCCCACATTAATTAGATATAGCAATTCCTTTGATCATCCTGCTGAGATTTAAATTATATCAACATTAAATTCTTGGCTTTACTCAAAAGGTGTGTTTCGTTTTTTACATTATGAAATTTTGAATTTAGCAGACAGACAAACAAGTACAATGATTACATAAACTTTCTTTCTTTGGATGCCAGGCTTAGAATTGAGATCCAATTGCAACAACAAAGCAGAATCCACTCTCTTCTATCTTCTTTTTTTTTCCTTTGGTCATGATACAACACTGCTACAAAAGTCTTTTGTCAAAAGCTAAGCCTTCTTTTCACAGCATCAGTGTGGATACTTTCACATCAACAATCTAAATAGCAGCACTAATTCAGCAACAGACTAAGAGACTGGTGGGTTATTCTAATTTATTTAAAACTGAATTAAGGGAGATTTACTTCAGGACATAAGAGAAACCTTTATACAAAAAGAATAGTTGAGATTGAAACAGATTAGATGTGGAGGTTGTAGAAAAGCTTTGTAATTTGAGCTTTTTAATTACCAGTTAGCCAGGCTACTATGAATGAATAGCTCAAATGTAGTCAGGCCTGAGCTGGGACAGTGGCATGGAACAGATGGCCTCTTCAATCCTCTTCCTCCTGCTTTTCCTAAGATAATTCTATACTTAACGCATTAACACTTCCTAGTTCATTTTACTTTGTTTTTGTGCCTTGGACTAAGGCTAGAAGGTTTTTTTTCCTTCTTTTTTGTGGCACAGAATGCAAAAGGATGTACAAAAACACAGTGACAGACAGAGAAATCATCTCACCAGGAGCAAAGCAGCAGCTAATGCTAATGCCCAAATCAGCCAACTACTCCGGGATGTATAATTTCATTTCATTTTATTTCATAGGACCTGATGGGCTGTAGAATTTTTATGATTTCTTTGAGACTCTGAGCATCCTTGTAATGATAAGACAGACGAAGAATTTAGTTAGGGAGTTTCTTCTGCAGTGCATGTTTGGTTGGCATTTGCAGGGCAAGGTTATTGGGATTGCAAGGACAGGTGGTCCAGGAAGGTGTTTAGTTAATGACTATTCAATGCAGGTGACACAGTGAAGGAACAGAAAAAGTTATAAATTGACAGCAGAAGGACACAAAGTGTAACCAGCAGCAGGTAACTGAGACATTCAGGACCCACCTGCTCAGCCTATGAAAGGGTCAGCCAGCACTTTGCAACTGATGTGAAAGCAAACACTATGACTGAGGTCTCATAGCAAAGACCTTACAGAATATTTGAGGGGGCTTGTGGGGCTGCATGAGACTTATGGGGCATGTTGAGGGGATTGTAGGAATGTGAAGACCTTACTATGGGATACTCAGAGAAAGGACAAAGGTAGTGGTGAGGACCAAGGTGGATTGGGGAAGAGCAGGCATGGAAAATTGAAAAGGAGGGACTAAAAGAGGGCAAGTCACAGGTAAGCAGGTGGCAGGTCAGGACTGTTGTCCTGTACTTGACATGTCCCTTAAACTCTATCTCTACCTATCTTCTGTGCAAGCAGGCTCTGCTGCTCTCTGTTCTGTGGGTGTGCACATGCAACGCTGGGTTTGCAGGGGCAATGCTCAGCACCACCCACCAAATATAAGGTCAGCATCCAGACAGACCCAAGGACTGAGTGTTTGACAGCATGAATGGAAGAATTCTAGAGATGGATCGAGGATATTTAGGATTTAACTCTACGGGTGAAACTGCAAAAACCAGACACAAAATGTCTGAACATCCTATAGGCCTCACAATAGTCTTTTTCTGCACTGGATATAAGCACCAGGGTAGTCAAAATACAATATACAAAGCAGCTTGTACAGAGTTACTAAAATGATATATAAATCAATAGAAAAATGTTATATACTTCAGGTTTATGGTAATATCTTTAGTGTCTCCACAGGCTCCATTTTCATCTGATTAAAAAATATTTGAATTGTGTAAGAAAATACTTAAAATAAGCTTAGTAAAGGCAGCAGATTGTTACCTAGACAACTTGACTCATCTGCAGTGCTAAAACCAAACATTGAGTCTATCACAGCTGGGAGAGGTGTGACCAGCATAAATTCTTAGAGTCTTCTTTTAAAATTGACAGTTAAAATGTAGGCTCTAGATTTCAAACATGAAAACATGCAAGATAAGACTGGTCTAACCAATGGGTACATAAATAGGTAGTTTTTAAATTTCATTTATAGACTGTTGAATTCATATTTAAGATTCTTTTTAATTCTATAAAATATATTTCTCTAGTACAACAGCCTGTTTCCTGTAATTTACAGTTTTTCCTAAGACAGGGAAAAACCCTAAGCACTTTTTTTTACAAGTTACATGCTATTTTGAAATATAGTATGTAACAGTTTAATTTTCATGTAGATTGAAAAAGGCAAAAATTTGTGTGAGAACAAAATACTCGTACAGGAACAAAAGACTTAGAAACACATGTGCATTATAAGGTATGAGGGGTCCCTCTGCTGGGATTTTATGTTATTCCAGGCCTGAGTTGCAATGCACACAAAAGCTCACACTGTATAGTTCAAACTAATTTTGGAGGAGGTGGCAAAGAAATTAACACTCCTGATAGCCTAATTAGAATAATCCTTAAACTGATAGGCAAGACAATAAACTGTGTCACAGACACTTCTGAGGAAAATATATCAGCCAGAGTCACACACATCTAAGATGCTGCAGAGGCATCTAGATTTCCACTGCAGGAAAAGTTGTACAAGTTGTAATACTCCTAAGATACCATTGTTAGGAAATCTGTGCTAGATGAGCACCAAAGATCTATCAGAGATTTAGCATTTAGTTCTTCAGAATGTTATAAAAGCCTACACAGAAAAACAGGCAGATTACAAAGTCTCCTTTCAAACTACTCCAAATCTTAATCCCAGGTTGTTTTCAACATTACAACGTGTAAGCATATACAATTTTCAGAATAAAATAAATATAAAATAAAGTAAGATAATGTGGATGTAGCAGGCTGCTCTGCCTACAAGGAGGTAAAACAGCTCCAAAAATACCCTATTTGCAAAAATTACTGGTGATGGGTGGAGAATGGGGGTCACACTGCTGTTGGCGTTGAAGAAGGCTGAGACCAGCATAGCTCATTATTCCCAAAGTTAGACATTCTGAGAACGAAGTTTCCTGACAGAAGCTGGCACCAAACAGGGTGTGCCAGACAAAGTTCCTGATAAAGGAACCAATATGTGACAGCACTGATAACTTATTTAAAGCCCCTGAGCTGACACAGCTGGCCCAGTGATATATGAGTGATAAATAAATCACTTTATCCTATAAAAGCCCAGTACCACTTTTAAATAGCAGGGTCTTCTAACATACCTGTTCTTGGAGTGTGTGTGGAAATTACTCCCTTGAGTGAGGATGTCCCTCAAGGCTACCCCTTGAGTCTGAGTGACAGAGATTTGCCCACAGTCACTGGTACGGGTGAGTGACATCAACCTCTAATTAATAATTATTTTTATAGATTTAACAACACTGCTTCAATATTGCTTCAATACTTAGTATATTATAGTTAGTTATAGCTACCTATACTGTGTAATAAATAATGCTGACTAAGATCTTCTAGTCTAACCATTATAACCATCAATTTAAATCAGTAATTTATTTTATTGTTATAAATGCATTTGGTTTGCCATCCTTAATCCTGTGGAATTAAGGAGTATAAAGGCTCCATCAAACCTATATAATACTTTAGATCTAAATTTTTTATTTAGTCTGTGGCTAAGACTGAATTCAGCTGCACCTAAGCTCCTGTTTGAGAAAGAATTCAGAAATCAAGGACGTCCTTTCTGCACCCTGTGACTCAATGGGAGCTTCTCAAATAAACTGTCTCTGAAGTTCCTCTTCTGGCTGTGACAATGGGTTAAGGCAATCTGCACCAAAATTCTTTTCTAAGTAGGTTTGTAAAGGATTTGCCTGGCATAGTACGACTCACAGGGTTGAACATAGGAACAGAGATAATAGCCCATAATGCTATCAAATAGCCCATAATGCTATCAAACCGAGCCATTCTGCTGGGAATTGTGTCATAATGGGAGGCAAGGAAACATAATAGACATAATAAACAAAAGTGGTCAAGAACAGAAGATTTATAAACAGTGATCCAAGGAATTAGCCAAACTTAGGACTTCAGAGGCCTGAGGGTGGAGGTGTCTTGTTTCAGTTAGCAGGAACTCTGTGTGATGTCTGAGACACACAAGTGAAGCACTGAATCTACTGACTCCCTGCAGTGACAGAACCTGAAAGCACACACTGAACAGGAAAAGGAAAAACTGTGCACTTGAAACAAAGAACCAAGAGGAATTCTGTTCTGTGTGCATCTGAGTTCTTCCAGACAGTGACAGTTCCTGAAGTGCTCCTCCACAAAACCTCCCTGATCTAGGGCAGGTTGTGTATTCCCAGTGACCATTCCCTGCAATAGAAATATCAGATTTCATCTGCATGTTTCAACATACTAGGCTGAGGTTTTCCCTTTGTACAACAGCTTGATCCTAATTTCCTCATTTTTTCTTGTCATTTCAGGAATAACGGGTTCTCTCCTATAAACAATTTCTGGTTCTCTTTGTGCTGCAACAAACATGATGAAATATCTTACAAGGTCAAATTTCCTGTTGGATGTTGAATGTTTTATTCATTTCAGCTTGCACAATTTTTTGCTAGAGAGGCAAAGTGGAAAGAAGAAATGAACAGAAAACCTGGTGGATGCAAACAAAAACCCCTCACTTAAGACCTGGACTTAGCATTTTGATGCCTTTTTGTGGGGTTAATATAGCATGGTTCATGTGGGGAATAGGGTGATGAAGTCCTCAAGAAAATGTCATTGAAGAACAGTCTGTTGTTCAAAAAAAACATTTTGCCTATTCAGCTAGAAAATACCCTCTATTCCCTTTTTCCTTTTCAGTCAGAGGCAGCTAGGTAAAATATTTGTATTTAATTTGGATTCTTTGTAGCAAAAAGATAACTTGGAGAAGTCTTTAGGTCAGTACATCTAATGCTCAGGGTGTGCAGTATAGGACTAGTTTAGAGAATAAGACACCTTATTTCCAGGAGCACTTCACAAAAATGCCAAAAGGAACATACTGCAGAAACAGTCTTGGCTGTTTGCTGGGCAGTTCTCATCTGGACTATTATCAGTGTAAACTTGTTCAGGTTTACTGTGAGTTACTTCTTTTCCCACATATGTATAATATGAGTTTTGCAATATTCAAAAAGACTATTTCATATCTACTCCAAGTTATTAGTCAGAATATATTCTTTATTATACCCATTCATAAATATTCCCTTATTTGTTATTTAAAAACCTAACAATCAAAACACTCAAATCAACCCCTAAGAGATAGAGAAAAAGAACTTTTAAGTACTGCTGTAGGGAAAAAAAAATATATTTGATCATTCTTGTAAGTTAGTGGCTACACAGGGAATTTACAGCTATGTAGGACAAGGTGTTTGTGTATCTTCCTAGACCGAAAAAAAAAATGTTCAGATCTTGCCCCTCTTGGGTTAAAAATGTCAAGCAAGAGCAGGAGATTCTCTTTGCCATAACAAACCATCCCCTCACACAGGGCTTGCTTATTGTTACTGCACCAACATGGCAAACAAATGCAGTTTTGAGGCAGGCTGGGTCCTCAGCTGGCCTCTAACACCATTCTGGCTTCTGTGAATACATTTTCTTCAAATAGGAACAAGGGTACAGAAACAGGAATGGAAATGGTGTTGCTTCATCCCAACACAGATTCACTTCTTGTCCCAACATGGTCAGGGCATGCACTAAGAGGTAATAACAAATAATTACTGTGAGGTGTCTGAACACAGCCTAAGAGAAACAAGAGCACAAGTTCCATAGAAAATGTGTTCACTTGAAATATAAAATAGGCCTTTTAAATACTAAAGCTTTATTTTTTGTAAATTCAGTTCTGTAGTCTTAGTTAATCTGAGGACATTTATTGAAACATATGGGACATTATCATGTTTTTAATTAAATATAAGAATACCCCAGCCTAGTGAGATTCAAACCCTAATTCACTAGGTCCAAATATAAAAGAAAATTATTTCCTGACTGAAACTATTGTGCACTTGCCTGGAATGCATATTCCACATTTAACATATCCAGAGAAGGGAAAACAGCTGTTATACAAAAGGGTATAACACTCAGAGTAAATATTGGGAGCTGCAAGATGAAACAAGTATGAAGATTAATCATCAGGAATGTTTTGCTGAGCCTTTGAAGTTGTATTCCCATTTATCTAGAGCACTCAAATGGCAAAAAGCACAATGACCATGTGATAGTTTCAAACTGGCAAGTTGCATTCAAAGTTAAAATGTTTGATCTTATATTTTTCAGCTCTCTCTGATGACACTGTTGGGCTTGTAGATTTCCAGACCTTTGACTAAAATCTCTGTCTCTGTGTTTTTGTAACTCATTCAACTAATTTTAATATCTTAGCAAGGCTTTACATGTGGTGTTCCAACCTAGCCTTTAATCAAGCTGGTGAAATACAGTTTCAATACCTAGGCTATAAGATAAGTGGAAAATTGACTGGGCAAGGAATAGGGTTGCAATCAACAGCACAGAGGGTAACTGACAGTGAATTCCCAACACTTCCTCAGGAGTCATGGGATCATAGAATTGTGGAACCATTTCTGGTGGCTGTGGGGCAGCAGCCTATGCTGGGATCACTGCTTCCAGTGTGGTTTTTAATGACCTGAGCAAAGGAAGTGAATATACTCCCAGCAGGTTTGTAGAGAATATCAAGGCAGAGGGAAGGGGCCAGCACACTGGACAGACAGAATTCCATTCAGTGGAATTCCAATGGGCTAGAGGCATGGACTGATATCAAGCTCAACAAAGGCAAATGGAAAGTCCTGTATTTGGGATGAAATAACCCCACTCAAATGCACACACTGAGTGCTACCAGCTAGAAAGGAGCTGTGCAAAACACACCTGTGGTCCTGGGGGACATGGAAATGAGTCAACACTGCACCCTTCCAGTGGAAAACATCCTGGCCTCTATTAGCAAGGGCTGGCAAGCAGTTCCAATGAAATAATTACTCTCTTCTACTCAGCACTTGTGAGAACTCACCTGGAGCTATGTGTNCTATTAGCAAGGGCTGGCAAGCAGGTCTAATGAAATAATTATTCTCTTCTACTCAGCACTTTTGAGAACTCACCTGAAGCTATGTGTCCAGCACAA
>VZRM01000020.1:71655-103595 GCA_013397955.1 Grantiella picta | reverse complement strand
ATATTGTCACACTGGAGCAAGTTCAGCAGAAGGGTCACCAAGAGGATTAGGAGGCTGGAGCACAAGATGAGTAGAGGCTGAGAGAACTGGTTTGTTAGCCTGGAAGAATGAAATCTAAAGGGGAAGTCTGCAGCTGTTTAAAGAGAGGTGTGAAGAAGAGAGACCCAGACTCCTCTTAGAGGTGCAAGAGATGCAACAACTGGCAATGGGCACATATGGCAATAAAGGAAACTCTGGTATGAAAAACAGTCACAATGAGGGTAATCAAAATAATGTCAGAGAGACTGTATCTCTTCATATTGGACATACTCAAATCTCAGCTGGACACACCCCTGTGAAACCCACCCTAAGTCTGCCCCACTCTGAGCAAAGAGATGGACCAGATAACCTCCAGAGGTCTTTTCTTTTAAGAAGACAGATTCCTCTACAGGAAAATTTATTCCATCAACTCTGGAATGAAGTGACTTATCCTAAGTCCCTCTCTCTTCATAGCCTATGGTTATAGAAAATATGTAATAATGTAACTGCTGATATAACTGCTGCCTTGTAAATCGCAAGTATTACACGAAATAAATTCAACCTTTACTATTTTTCATCCAGGAAATGTCTCATTAAAAAAAAAAAATACCCTTCACAATTAGTTTGTTAGTTATTTTGCACGTAGAACAACGTGAATTTAAACGAGAAATTCTGGAGAGAAACAAACTAAACTTTACATGAGAAGTATGAGGATTAAGAAAATGAAATAGAAATAATTCCATAAAAATATATATTTTTATATAAAAAATTCATTTTAGATTAAAATTAAAATACATAAGCCAATAAAAATCACAAAGTTACACTCTTTAGTTTAATATATCCAAAATTATAAGCATATTACAGAATCACTCAACAATGATTTCTTTAAACACTTAAGCTTTTGAATAGATCTATTAGGAGATGGTTTTGGCTAAAAACCTCAAAGACTTGCCAGCTGAGATAGATCACAGAAAATGGTGCTGATAAATTTGAGAATAATAGACACATTTTAACTGTTAAGGTCTTTTTTTTTAGCAACTACAGAAGCTACTTTAAGCAGACTGACATAATTCATACATTAGTGATGTTGGATCCTAGCCCAAAGCTATGATTTTAGTTGTTAGACATCTAAGTGTGAGCTACTCATTGTAGATTCTTTTTATATTGATAAACAACTAGATATTTCTAGATAATTACCCTGAGAGAGTGTCTAAGTGCCAACAAATCACATCCTGGAGTTGCCTATTTACCTTCACCAATTGTTAAAAAACCCCAGATGACTAACTCAGAGCAAGGGCATATTGGTGGTTTGGGTCAGGAGTGTGTTTCTGAGGCAAATCTCAGATCGTGAATGGGGGCACTGCTTTCATCTGTAACCAGAAGATGCATTCCAGGATCACAAGTAAATACTTTTACTAAGACTAGAGTTAACCAGGAATAACCACTACAAAACTTGTACAATGTGGAAGTCCACTCCTCAGAATCAACTGTTTGGGTTTTACAGATTCCTTCCTATTGATTGCATAATTTTTAATGATGACATAGTCCATGACTGAAATTTAGACCAATATGTTTAAAAAAGATTAATCTCATTTTAGACATCCTGCCACTGACAACTCATTCATATTAAAGACTACTCATTTATGCCACTACGAGGCTACAGCTTATCTTCCAGTTTTCAGAATGAAGCTCTCAAATGATTTTGTGATTTAGAATTTGTCTTCATTTATTGACTTAATTTATTTACTTCAAAGAAGAACGATGACATAAAAAGTTTGGTCTGTGAATATGTGGCCTTCTACTGACATTTGGAAAGTCCCCATGAATGTCATGTTAACGTGGGCTTTAAAAGATAGTCGCTTCCTTGAGGGGCCTTGAGGAAGGAGTACTTTCTATTTTTTCCTCTCAACAATTCCTTGTTGTCCCATCTCCTGCTTTACAATGAATTTGAAAACTTACCCTCCTATGATAGGCAGTGCAGAAGTCTATGATCTCCTCTAGGTCTGCATGTTCTTCAGTGAGATCTTGTCTTACAGGCAAGATAATAATTGCAATGAACTCTTTGGCTGGTGATTAACCTTTAATTCAGAGAGGACCAGTCAATCAGGTCTACCAGACTGGAAATGGCTTCAAAAGTCACAGACTCCTGCTACACAATTCAGATGAAAGTGAAAGATGACTAAAATGATTGAATCAAAAAAATATTATCTACTGGAAATATCACTGATGGATCACTGGGAACAGATGGGGCATAACTAACTGGACTTAATAATTTATTTCCATGTGATTTTGTTGTATGTTTATATGTAAGTTATTTCTTTTCAATTTTGTTGGTTTTGCTTCATTTTTGCAAGGTTTGTTCAGATCATGTTGTTCTTTTTACCTTCACTGCATCAAATTTGTACAATTAAAATCACTTAATAAAGATGTACTAAGATTTGCCAGGCAATATTATAATTTTAACCTGGCATGAGATAATTTAAAAATGCACTTTTTGGTCCGCTTAGTATCCAGTGGCAAGTATAGGCAGCAATGGTGCTAGACATCTCAAGAGCTTTTCTGTCCAACTACACAGGCTACTGAGATGACTGTGCAAAGTCCTGTGCCTTAGAGTGAAGTAAAACCTAAATTACTTACATTTTCGACTCAGTTATGTATCAGGAATATGAAGAACATCCATAAATTCCAACTTGCCAGATCCCCCAAGACCTACAAGTGACAAACACATCAGTCCTACATGAAAGATGGCATTTTGGAAGGCAGTCTTGGAACCAAGTTTGAGATGACCAGTAGAAGTTATGAGTACCTTGTAAGGTCACTCCTTGACACTATTCAAAATATATTCTCTGGGGTCTTGAATCCACCACAGACAAAATTAGGCAGCTGGCCTAGGGGTTACAAGGCTTTTACCCACGCTACAAAGTCCAGTGCCACCTACTGAGCTTAGCATATAGCAAGGAGATTGGACATTTGTAGGAATTTTAGACATTAGGGGGAATTTCTTCACAGAAAAAGTGATTAAACGTTGTAATGGGCTGCCCAGGGAGGTGGTGGAGTCACTGTTCCTGGTGGTATATAAGAAAAGGCTGGATGTGGCACTCAGTGCCAAGGTCTGGTTGACAGTGTGGTGTTGGATCATAGGCTGGACTTGATGACCTCAGAGGTCTTTTCCAGCCTAATGGATTCCATGAAATTGTAAGGGGTACACAAGAAGGAAAGGAAAGTAAAGGTGTCAGACTGTCAACGCAGAGTCATGAAGTGTGGCAGAAATGTGAAATTCCCCAAGCCTCACTGTTATGTCACCATCAGAGATGTTCCACTTATTGCTGGGAAATTCTGTGAATTCAAAAAACCAAAAATCAACTCAACCTGGAACTGGCAGGAATTGAACAAACAATTGTCCATTTCAAGAAATGGAACTATAAAACAAAACAAAAACTGAGCTGGCCATTAAAAAGCTTCTTGAAATTATTGCAAAGTGAGGTGTCTAATTCATGGGAAGGGCGGAGAGTCTTCTCCAGCTGCTGGTCAGAGTAAAGTGAAACCATTCAGTGCTACTCTGACCAAGAAAAGTGAAAGCTAGGAATTGAACATTCTGATTTTGCACAGTGAAAAATTAAGTCCTTAAGGCAACTGGAACAATCTAAACAATAAGAAATTAGGATTTTTTTTTTTTCTATATAAAATGTCTTAGCTGTGTACGTATAGGAAGACTACATATAAGTATCAATGTCACACTACTGACACTGCTTTCAAAGCCTATGGTAAAGTGGACTAAATATTTATTACTCAGACATAAGTTTTTCTACTCAGAAAGAAATGTTTAAAAAATGGCAACCTTTCAAGTTTGTTTACTGGTTTTCTTTTATCAACAATGTAGAACTTAACAATTTTTAAGGTCTCATTTACCTCTGCAGTTAAAAAAACAACCCAGACACTATACAAGTTTAATTTTAAAAATTTCATCAACAGACATTTTCAGATCTTCTGGAAAATTTTTCCTTTTTTATGTATAGTATAGTAAATCAACAGTGCAACTAACATTTTTCTGTATGGATAAATATCCATATCTATACCCACTGGTTTAGAATATCTTGCAATTATATATTCGCCATTTAAAATATCTTCCTAAGTTCTGATAACAGCAAGAATGAAAATAAATGTATCACATTTTATCTTGGATTATGGGTAAATCTACAACTTGATGCTGTGAAATATTATAGAATTTTGGGAAAATTGTATCTAATTTTGGGAAATACAATTTTGGGAAAATTGTATAGTTGCTAACTATGAAAATCATAAAGCTTTAAAAATACCTAATAATTAAATGTTATTTCAAATACCTCTTCTAAAAAATGTGAATTTGTGCTAGAAGCATAAACTTATTGAAAGCATGTTTTTTATGTCTTTCTATTCAGAAAACCAAGCTTCATACTTTCCAGTTTCTAGGTTGTATGAAAACCCAGATATAACCCTCCAAGACCAGGCTTTACAAAATGCTTATGCAATGATGATGCATATTCCTACAAATACCACATTTTAAAAAAAGAGAAAATAAGATGCAAGACTGTAATTGTTACTGCAAGTCAGGACAGAGCTCCTTATTACTGACAAAACTAAAAGATTGAGTGGCTTGTGCAGATCTTCTAAATGTCCATTTCTGGGAACTGAAAATAAACTGGCTTCATTCTCTCCACATGTGTTACTTCCTCTTCCCATTTGTTTTACACTGGAGCGAAGCTTTCCTAAAGTAAACCACAGAGTGCTAATTATATGTAGCAATTTAAAAATTCTCTTCTATTATTTTGCCACCTGAAAATTATTAAAAACATTAATGCTTATGAACATTCTCATTTACTTAAGTCAGTCTCTTGATGCCATCAGTAGATGAAGGTAGTCCAAAACCATGTATTGGCAATTCCAGAACCTTGATCCGCTTAGCACAGTGTGAAAAATCTGCTTTATTATACAAATTTATCTGCCTTGTGTACATCACTCCTCAATTTAAGCATACCTGAACAAGTGCCATAAGCCTAAAATATTTTATTACAAATGAGGCTGGCACCACCGGGATTGTGAGGCTGCCCTTTATTAAGCAGAGGAGAGTTTTGACCTAAGTTCTCCTACATCAGGTTGCAGGTTTATTCGCTGGGCTTCACATAAATATGGCTGACTTTTTATGAATTTTTAAAGAAATGAGTAATTCGAAGTTTTCCCAAAAAAAAAAAAGAAGGTGCTTAGTCTCTGCAGACTTCCAATTACACTGTATAGCAGCATCTGTTTTTTACCACCCACTCAGCCACTTTATCAAATCTACAGATACAAATGCAAAATTGAAGCAGAAGTCACTGTAGCAGAAACCACCTCAGATACTTCCACAGTCATCTACTATATTTTATCGATTTAAAAATCCTCATTTCTGGAGTAGTACTTCAGAACCAAGGACTTTAAATTGTCACTGGAAAAAACCTTCATTTTAAAATGTATTATCCATTCTTCATGGTTGGCGTTCTTTCTTTTTTAATCCTGAAGCTTTTTCATGCAGTAGTTAGAAATAAACTATCAGCTTTCGAAAGGCTGAAAGTCCCCTGTATATTTCTAATTTCATTGACTTTTTAAATGTCAGAAATTGTGTAATGACATTTTCTGGCAGGTGGTTGGTGGAATCTGGTGAAAAAATGGAGTTTTTTCAAGTTATAGCTTAATGCATACCGACCAGCTATTACAGCATACATTACACATATATTTGGAAGGAAAAAAAGGTAGCTGTAACAATAGGCAGTAATGTCTGCTCCATAAAAAGGATTATTTTGGAACAGTTCCAAAAAGAACTGAATTAATATTAGATTCCAACAACTACACTCATGCTCAAAACTTCAGTTCTGGTAGCCTTAGAGATGCCGGAATTTAACAGAACTTCAGCTTTTTGAATTAATTTATTCCAATCACTTAATTTTCTTCCTCTGTACACTACTGAGCCTGACCAACATTTATCTCATGTTTAAGCATTGCACAGATCCAGCATGTGAAACTCTCAATGGAGACAGTCTAGTATTTTGAGAAGACAAAACGATACAGCTCTGCTTTGGTGGGAAGACAAAATAGATCGACTCTCGAGAGACATCAGTGAAGTTTGGTTTTAAAGTATGTCTGGGGAAAACAGTAGTGCCTCTTCCCCTCTGTGTAACAAACGGGAAGGCTGTACAGCCTCACATCATCTGTAGTGCCTCAGTAAGCAGTCAGGGCAGGCACAAGACTGAACTGAAGAGTTAACACAAGTTGGATGGCTATTACATTCATCCCTAGTTGGCACAGCCTTCCTTAAATCTCCAGGTTATACTTTAGCCTAAACCAAGGGATGTCACCTACGTTTCTAGCTGTTTTTATCTTACACTGTAAAGCAAAATAATTGTTTTTTCCAAATATTGCCTTTGTATTCAATCACAGACTCACAAACCAGTTCAGATTGGAAGGGAATCTCTGGAGATCACCTGGTCACTAAGCAGCAGACACTACCCATGGAAAGGAACGACCAACAAATTTCCTTTTCAGCTCAGACTCTCACTGTATCTGGTGTTTCAGATCTGTTTTATAGCAGTTCACTTTTCCAAGTGTGGTTTCTGGAACCTTAGCACCCAGCTCAGGAGCCCAGACTCCACATTAGGAAATACGTAAAGATAAAGGATATAATGAGGCTTAAGTTCGTAGAGATTTGAAAATTGGTAGAATTTAACCTATAATTAGGTTTCCTTCTTGTTTTACTTCTGTTTCTTTTATTGGTCTTTCTACTCTTTCATTAATTCTTTCCCAAAACAAGAATTTCATCTGTCAGTCACAAAGCACAAGGTTTTCTGATGAGAATTTAGTGGGTTGTCACCATTTTTATACTCCTGCATGTCAGTTCAGGTTTTTGTGCATCATTTCATAAATGTCAGCCATTTATACCTTTAACACAGAATTTTTTTAAAATTTTTTTTTTAATTGAATCGACCTTTAAATAAGTGAGAAATGCTGTGGAATTTGATGGGAATTAAACAGTGAATTGATCAGGTTTTTAGTTTTAAATTTTGAATGATAAACTGTCACACTTTAGGGAACAGCTGGACTATATAGCTAATTAACGGATTTTCCAGAAACATTTTTGCATTGTTTTCTGACAGAATTAATTAATAAAAATTAAATGCTAGCAAGGCCTACATTCACACATGCAGATAGAGGGTAAGTTTAAAGAAAATTTTAACAAAAGATAACCTTTGAAAGGTTAATGCGAAGTTAAAAGACGCGTGGCCATGATTTTAAAAACAATTCATAATGTTTTATGTTCTAATTCCTAAAAGTATGATTTTCAGGGACTGGATGATCAGCACTACCAGGAAGCCAGGCCTTTTGACAGTGCCTTGGTCTGGATGCCAAACAAATGTCATCTATATGCTTCCTATTATGATATTGTTGAAATAGATTATATAAACCAAAAAGTTCTTCCAAACATGAACTCAGGAATATCTGACACATAGAGCTCGGTTGTTTCATGAAAAATTGTACACAGAAAGAAATTAATGAGAATTCTCAACCAGATGCATAAACCTCAGGAACAGAAAGCAGGGATTATTTAATGCTATGGAAGGAAATGATACCAAAAGTGGTAAGGATTAACCATTTTCTAATGACTTCAGGTCCCACCACAATGTTTAAACAATCTGATAATTTGTAAAAGTTTAATTATTTTAAGTATGCAGTGATGTGGTTGCAAGAATATATGAAAATCAGGCAGCTCCTTTTTACTGTAATTTTCTGGCTTTCATATCACAATTCAATCCAGCTGAGACCTGAAGCATGTTTACTCTAGCTCACAAAAATATGGAAAAAATACAGAGAAATGTCTAAAATCACCAAATCCAGCTTCCAGCTCTGGCACACATTGGATTTCATTATGCATTTCATCAATTTGTACAGGTTGTATGTTGATGCAAAATATAATTTATCACTACTCCAATTAGAAAATTGTTCCAGAATCCAAGAGGTTGTGAACTTTTAGAATGACAATGAAATATTGGTATGTTTAAAACAGTCCTTCTATAGTGGAGTATCTCTCAAAACAGCTGTGCTAAGTACCCTGGAAGGCCTTGCCCTAGTGAAATCAAGAATTAGTCTCCTGCACAGTTTCTTAAGATGCAGAGAAGTTCCTTCAGCTTCTTACAAATACGAAGGCATAAGACTTCTGGAGTGATGTGTTGTCATGACTGTCACTCTCTACAACCCACCCCTGCCACCCAGGGATGCCACATACTCAGAGCTTCAGTATTCAAACAATACCTTCCATTCAAAGCAAATTAAAAATTGGTATGCAATCCAAATTTAATCACATTTGCCTTCTCTTCTAAAATGCAGCGTGCTGAAACAAGACAATACTGAGAGCCAAAAAAAATATGCCTAAAACCCCATAATCATAATGTCAGCTTATTAAATCACCATTGTTCTTCTACATTCACCCTTTGGACTCCTGTATGTCTCATGTCCTAATGGTAACAAATGTTATAAAACTTAATTGAAATTAAAAAATGAGACAATTTAATAGAGTTGTTTTTTTTTAAGGAACGTGAATTTATTAACCACGAAGCTCAGGTACCTATAGCAGTGACAAAATACTAGTATTCTCTCCCCTTCCTGGTAAATATTTGAATTTTAGGAATTGTCATTCTAAGCTATGATGAATTTGCAAGACAACTGCCTTGTAAAAACCAAAAATGAAAACGTGTATTGTGTAAACATAGTTTAGATCATACTGCAGCCTTCTCCACTAGGAATGTTAGGAATGATTAGAGGTTGGTATGACGGGAAATATATCATTATGGTAGGAATGATATGATTACAATAGGAAAGAGTCTGTCCAAGCTCATATTGTTGAGTCTCCAGAGACTTTGCTGTTCCTGACTCTGCAGCTAACACAAGCTCTCACTTAGGCTTTTCTGTTTTACTCTCTAGCAATATTCAGGTTGCTTTCTGCAGACAGAAAGCCTTCTTTTCAATTCTCCTAATTCAATATAATCCTAAATTTCCCCATGGACACTCTCCTAGAGATAAGAATTAAAGTAATAAAGAAAAAGTGATTGCACAAAGGTCACAAAAATACAAAGTCTGAATGTCCAGATCTTCCAAGTTCCATTTTGGTGCCTTAAAGATGATTTATAACCTATATCCATATGAGACCTAACAAAGATTAATCACTTCCTCACTATCCATCTTCTTGAACAGGTGAAAGCAAATTTTTTTTTTGAGAGCTATGATGCTATCATCTCAGCTACAGGTCTTAACTTTGAAATTCCAAGTGGTAAGCCAGATGCTTAATTTCCAAGCTTGGGTTCCTTTTCCTGAAGAGCAGGAAATTACTTTCTTTCAGATATCACTTTCACTTTCTGCAGGCATTTCACACAGCAAGGTGTGTCTTTTCCAAAAAAGCTTTAATAAAAAAAAGAGGTGGGGCAGAGCAGGAACATGCCTTCCTCTCACATCAATCCCAAACAGGCACAAGGAATTTCTATAGTTTCATAGTGACACTGACACTATTCCATTACCTCATTTTGAGAAAATGAGCTGCTGTTTCCTCTGCCAAACCAGCAGAAAGGGACTAAAACACAACCAGACTATGGTTTTTATGATCGATAAATTTTCTGTGAATTATTTTTCATTATTTAAATATTTTACAAGTCTTTTCGTTCGTTTGCAAATGCTTTAATGAGAAACACAGCAGAGCAGAAATTTTACCACATCAGTGCTAAGAATCTCATAAAAAGAAAACCACAATAGAGGAAGAAAATGTTCCCATAAACAAGCTAAAGCATTTCTGGTGCCAGCCCCGGTCACCCATGGAGTTCCAGTGCACAAAAGGAAATTATACTATCCTGAAGTGTGAAGCCTAATGTTGAAAGGTAAGCTGGGCGGAAAAAATGAAGTGGCAAATTTTCAAACACAGACATTTGTCAGTCATCTTTCAGACCAAGCAAAGTATATCACTTCAACAACACACAAGTGGTATTTATGCTGTTAAGATAGTCTAATTTTAAAGGGAAATATATTTTTTTAAAAATCTGGTATTGAAAGATCTGTAGGTTCAAATAAAGTTATTTCCACAGCTAGAAAAAATTGCATTGTTTCCTCTCTTCAATTTTTTGTGTTTTTTCTTCCAGAGAACATATTTGAATTCCTACATTAACAGATGATTACACAGAGGTGAACTGGAGGGACACAATATGGTAATTTCATCAGTCTTCTGAGAAAGAACCTCCAATAGCACATACAAGATAAAGAAAAACCTTTTGAAAGTTGATGTGTCTTAGCTGCAGCCCCACCACACTCCTTCCATGAACACACTTTCCAAAGTGGTCGAACCAAATTTTATTGGAGGTACAATAAAATTCTAGAAAGAATATTAATGATTTTGTTATGAGATTGTACATAAGAATCCTGAATATAAATGAATCCCCAAGATTAAGGTCCACATCTGCAGCATCAAGTTAGGTAGTCAGGGGTCTCACACTGAAAGGTCTGACCACACTGAAATAGGCAATCAAGTCTGAAAATGTTACAACCACAGGCAATGATGCCCACTTTGCCCTATTACCCCTGCCCTCCATTCAACCCTGACACGGCACTATGCTAAGACAGCAGAATGTTCAATTTTACCCTTTCATAGTGGCTGCAGGTATCTTATGGTGAATATTCAAGTCCTGTATCCAGAATATATCTCTGAGAAGTTGTTCACGAGACATCTCCATCTCTAAGACAAGATAAAATGAGGCCTGTTTTACCACACCTATATAGCTACTTATTCTCAGACAAGTGACAGAAGATGCCCTTAATTCCAGCTGTTAGGTTTATTCCAATTCCCGATGATTTATGAATGTCACACAAAGAATTAACATCCACTAGCATTATTACAGTAGAATTATTAAATAGGGGTAGGCAGTCTGTAAAAGGGCAAACTGACAAAACATTACAGATGGAAGTTACAGGTCTGATCTTAATATGATTTCCAGAAGCTGGATGTTAGGTATCTAAGGACTTTTAAAATTACAAGCAAATCCACCCAGGAAGAGCTTTAAAACCTGGTGCAATCCCTTTCTGTCTGCAAGTGATGCAGTGCCTAAAATGTGGCCAAACTATCACAGAGAAACTTCAGGCAGTAAGATGAAAGAGCTCAGACAGGTATGAAATAAAAAGAACAGTACCGTTAGATGCCAGGACTGCTTTGAGTGTTAACAGGATTTAAAACCCTCAGGGAGAAAACCTAATGAAATTTTAGTGTTGTTACTATTACTCTTATTACTACTATTACTACAACTTCTACATTTTCTGATTTTGTAGGGATTAGCTCTCTTGGGTGTTAATTCTCTTCAGTACCTCCAACCTACAGTAAAATGAAAACTTCTGCAGATTACTTCATAGCACTTGGTGCAACTCCTGGACTTAACATGTCTGTATACATATATGTGACAGGTGACAGGTACATGTGAGGTTGTATATTACGTTTGAAAGGAAATATAATAATTATAGAACTATAAAGTTAGAGGTTCACAAAAAAAGAGTACAGTCAAATTTTTGTACCGTTTAATATTACTAATACAAGTATAAACCACATGGTATAAAGAGTTCCATGAAATACTGTTCATATTGTAAATTCATATTGTAAATACAGAGACAATATTGCTCATACAGTAGAACAATGTGCTCTGTATTTTATCACCTGCATGTGAATTATTTACAAACTGGTAACAATAATATTGTTGTAAAATCAAGTAAGATAAAAATTAACATTTTGTTCTAGACTTTAGGTGTTTTTCTGTTTAAATAAAACCTTCAAAGCATGGCTTCTAATGCCACCCACGTACAGCCTCTCTATTGCCTGGAAATCAACACACCTGAAAAGATGGAATACTGAAAGAAGATAGTTTCACTCTGCATCATCTACTGAGAGTAGGTGGTCAGCAATTTGTAGAAGTGGGGAAAGAGTATTTAAAAGGGACTCAGAGAGCTGAGAATGGTACCCCAGGAGCCCTACAGAACTACACAACCAGGAGCTGAGTATTATCCACAAGGTAGGCTTCTTTGATTTTATTACTGATTTTTCTAGATGAGATTAATTTACTAATTTCATCTTTTCCTTTTTACTTTACTACTGTAACGCAAAATAAGTTTATGAAAAAAAAAGTTTGATTAAAATACAACCTTATATTCAGAAGCAACTGCTTTAAATCATCTTATGAATTACAGGTAGCAAAGCTACAGGTTACTATGAGTTTCAGCAAACTGCTGGAAAATTGGAAAAACTCCTAATTCTTAAGTCATTATTTAGTCGGAAATAGTTTGTATCAAGTAAAAATTACTATAGCAAATAATGACAGTCTTCTAGATACTGTATGTGTTTCTCCATATAGAAATATAGAATAAGAATTTTTAAAAAAGAAAAGGATTAAAAAAAACCAAAACACATGCAACCCTTTACATATTATTTAAATAGTATTAAAGTTTTCTCACACATTTTTTTCCCTTTATTTATTGGATAAATGAATTTAACTTTCAAATGTTCCACCATAAGATCTGAATCATTAGGCCTATCACAACCTGTAAATACAGAGCATAGTGAACCAGCAGGAGCAAATAATAATCACCTACACTTGTGTGACTTAACAAAACTGTAAAACCTTCCTGATTTCATTAAGCCTCCTGTCTTCTTCCAGTTCCAGAGCCAGACAATGTATTGCCCTGGGAGCTGCTTCTTCCTCTTCATTGCCAGTCTCATTGCTGCAACCCTTGGTAATCCCCGAGGGAACAGCCGCCAGTGCTTCCATAGTGTGCCATGGACTGAGCTTTTACAGGAGATTGAGGAACTCGTAAGTCAAAGTGTAAAACACTGTCACAATCTACGGATGTCATTTTCCATCTTTCTTCAGTTTAGGTGTAAGGAATTCTCAAATGCATAAATGCCAGATTACAAATTTTTCCTTTTTCACATAATTAAAAAGTTATGAGTCAGATGTTCCTTCTCTACAAAGCCAAGAATTTTCGATTTTTTTTAATTCACACTCATCCTGTTGAATATATGACATTTGTGTGCCTTCCCAGGAAGAGTACAGACTCATCTGGGAGTCCTTCTAATTGGCATCAGCTGAAACTGTAACACCATAATGTACTTTACCACGACAGAAAAAGACATCCACAGTCACAAAGTTTTTGGTACAAATACACTCTGGAGCTGTTTTTGAAATACAGAAAGCATGTTTCCTTTCCCAATTTGGCTTCTTTTGTGGCCTGCCCTTTACTCAACTCTGTACACACTGACATCCCTGGAAAATCTGAGAAAAGGCAAAACAACCGACTATTCCCATTTCAGATAAGCTTGGGAAGCAAATGAATCTTCCTCGAGCTCATGAGATACGGTGCCCTCTGTCAATGTTGTCACTTTTACACTTCATTTTTAAGAGACCAACTGAGAAGTGACTTCTATGAATTTTTTACATAATAAACCTGTTTTGCACATGCTTATATTTCTACCCTTATGTTTTCTTCAAGAACAAAAGAGGCTTTTCTTTGGAGTGTGAGGAAGTGAGCAATGAAGATTTGTGTTTCCCTGAGCAGATGCTGAAAGCAGTAAGTAGAAAAATACACGTACTTGACATCATCTCATTGTAGCAGCTCTACCTCCTACAGTCTATGCACCTTGTCACGAGTCTTTTATACTAGAATTGTGCCATGTTGTATTACAGGATCAAGTGATAACTCTGACTGTTGACTTTTCAATCTAAATTATTTCCTACGTATTTATGGAAATCACTGTTTTTTTCCTTTTCCTGTTATTTAAGTCATGATGCCACTTCTACAAGAAAAGGGTAAAATGTTTCCTTGTTAGCCCTGCTGTTTAAAGGGGAAAAATTAGTTGTAATCAGTCTGGTAGCCTGAAAACCACCAGAACAGCATGCTAACCTCATTTTCAGTCAGAAGCAGAGCCCATAAAGGCAATGCAGAGGTAATTTCATGTACTACTCGGCACATACCTCACTTCATGTACACAGTTCACCTTCAGTCCAGGTTTGCAATGCCACAAAATAAGGTACTGGTTTAGAGTGTGGTACTACACCCCAGCTATTCATTCTGCCTGTTTCCAGCTCATCTCTTCAATGGATCTTCTAAAATGCACCTCGGGAACAAAAGGGATGGATGGCAATATTGGCTCCTCCTGTACTTCATCTTCTCTGAGGCAGAGGGAGCTGCCCTTCATCAGATATGGACTGTACTTGGGAGGAAAGCCCTGCACAGTCTGATGTCTTGGGCCCGAATTCAAAAATTCTGCTTTTGACTCTTGGCCTTTTATTGACTATTGCTTATACTTATGCTTATACACTGTAGATATATAAGCATATAAACGCAGCCCAAAATGCAAGACATATTGATGTTGCAAAATAGGGGCCCTCCTTATGAAAGCAATTCGAATTGAAGCAACTTATGAATTGGAACTGGAAGTTGAACATACAGCCCCTGGTTTTCAAATAAATACAATGTATATGTCTAGCTAGAGTTTTTGTACTAAAAAATTAGAAAAGCACAGGAAAGTAGTGAAAATTGTTTAACAACTTATGATAAGCGGACTCAGGTAGCTGAAAAATTAACTGACATTTAAGTGCAAACTTCAGAAACCAAATTTGTCTATACTTTTTTGTTCCATCCCAGGTTAAGTATGATAATGCAGCCATTGTTCATATAGTGCATGAAATTGCTGAATTTTTCAAAAGAGCAGACACTCCTTTTGAAAATAAGGACACTTTTCTAAGAGGAATGTATGAGGCTCATGCTCAGCTCAAGACTTGTGTAAGTACAACTTATTTATTTATACTGCATGATATTCAAGTCAGATATTCATGACACATAAAACTGATAACATGCATGGTGAAAATGCAATAGAAAACTTAAAATACATTTTCGAATGACACCTAAAACATCTGTCTGCAAGTAACGACAGGCATCTTCCAGCACTTTTACTGACCTGTATGATACAAGCAATTTTAAATCCACACATTACATTTATGGGCTTATTTAAACATGCAATGCCAAAAAAACCAGTATCTCACTTGCTTCTCCTCAAAGACTGCACTAGTTCTAAACAGAAGTCCTTACTATTTTAACTTAATATCAATTTCATGTGTTTTCCTTCAAGTATTTATGACTTCTGTCAAGACAAGCTAACGTGAAGAATTATATGCAAGTTGTAAGCACAAAATTTTAGGTCTGCATTCAACCTACTTCAGCTGAGTAAACTACTTAAATGTAAGCGCAAATAGTTAACTCAGTTGGGGTCAGCTTAAGAACTATTTACAGAGGACAAAGCCTCAGATTTACTGTAGCTTCCCTTGCAACTAATGCCTGTGCCAGACACCAGATTTGCCAACAAACCTGCAGGAGAGCAAACCTGGGCATACAAATGCACACCTACCCTACCCTACCCTACCTGTCTGTGCTGCACGGGAGGGAACCCAAGGCACTTTCTCAGGGGACAGAGCTTTCCATCACTGGACAGTGGCCTGAGCAGGAGCACAAAAGCACTGACCTCCAAACCCACACTGCTGCTCATGACCAGGCCATGACCTAGGACTAACTGTGTACAGCTACAGAGAGCCATACAACTACTGCTTAATAAGTACATATATATATATAAAAATAATATATGTATATATATACACAAACATATCAAGGTTTTTTTTAACTGATCGAACATAATCACATCTGTACATCTCTAACACTGACTATCAGTGACCACCAGTTACTCTGAAAGCTGTTTCCTTCAGACAGCATACCCTGGCAAGACCAGTGCTGTCACAAAGCAAAAAAATCCACGGATCCTTACCTTGCCTTGAACATTGATATATTCATTTCCTGATCTTTCTGCAGACATGCTGTGTGCTGCACTACCTTTAGCATTAACCCATTCACCAGGCTTGCATATGGCAGCAGAATTTCAGTGCTCACAGCTGATGACCATGTCCATCAGAGGGCACTATTTGAACTTTTATTTACTTGTCATTGTTCAAACTAACACTTTTCTTTCTCCATTAAAATACCAGCTGAAGCCCAGACTTAACATCAACCACGAGTCTATAGTGAAAGACTGCTTCAAAAAAATGGATGAATTTGTGGCCAAGGTAAGTAGGCTGTTTCTCTCCAGCTCAAATTAAGGAATTCTACACATACAAAGCAGCTCCGTATACAAGAAGTCCCATTGCTGATCAAAGCTGTACATACCTATGAAATTGTGCCCCACTTCCACACACTATGCATTTTCACTCACCAAAAATCTTTTGGTCCACATCTATTTCAAGGCTAATGTATCATCACTAAATTAAATTCAATTCAGCACCAAAACTCATGGCAGTCCGTGCTATTTTAGAAAAACTTTACATCACATGGGTCAGGATTAGCCATGAGTCTGCTGATGGAAATGGTCATCACACGTACCAAAGAATATTTGTTCTTTAGTTAGGCTTCCTAAAATTAGTATTCAATTTTTCTTAAATTTCTTTTAGATAATTACGTGCTTGTTCTCAACGCACATTTTGCTTGCCATAATATTGGACATAATTTTTTACAAACTAGTTAATAACCTTTTTAATAACCTTAATAACCTTTTTTTCCACAGTCAAATGACCACTGCACTTGGCAAGAGATCCATGCACAGTCCAGAGAGATACTCCAAAGAATTGAAAACCACTCTTTCAAGAGGAGAGCAACACATTAGCGAAGTTGGTTTCCATCGCATACTTTGAAGATCTACTATCATGTCAAGATCTAAAAATTAAAGGAAGAAGCAAACAAACAGTTTGCGTTTAGGACTATGAATAGGTTAACTTATTTTTGTCAATATATTTTTCTAAACTGCTAAAAAACTTAGGCCTTAATAAAAAGGATGCAAAAAAACCTATGTAAATATGTTCGTATTTATTTTTTACAAAAACAAAGGCAATATTTTTATAAAATAGGTATCATAAATATGGCACTCCAAAACATGTTTCAAGCTGAAAAACAAACACACCAGTTACACTCCTTGATTTCACAGTACATACTTCAAGCTATGGTAATACAAACCTCTGACAGCCTAATGCTTTTCCAATGCACATCTCATACCACGCATTTGCACTCTTGCATTTTTACCACTGCAGTCACAAGGCTCCCTAACCATTCATGTGTGAAAAGAACTGCCTCTTTCCGTAACACCATGCTGCCTGGCTTCCACAGCCATTCAGGAATTCTGAGGTTGCAGTTCGATTACCCAGATGTACATTTCATATATGTATATATATTTTTAAAAAAGCAAACACAATAAAACAAACAAAACATCTTTACATTCTATTGCAGAGATGCCTAAACAGCAAAACACCTTTAAATGCTCACATGGTATCTGATAGGCACTGGCAGCACTGCATACTGGCACATTTTTCCAAACAGCTCACTGATTATTTGAAAGCCTGTAAAAGAAGATAACATCTATGCAACTGACAGTTTTGAAGGAGAGAAAGGAGGGGTACAGTGAACGAACAGTGTTTCATAACATCTTTTAGCAGGAAGATATGCCTTATTCCCATGGTTCCTGATTTCTAGGCGCTGGTTTTCAACTTGTCTCTTCAGAGAAACAAAGATATTAAATCAGGAGACTGCAAAAGATTCTAATATTCACACTTAGACTGCATAAAGATGAAAGGAGTAAAAATATTTGTAATACTTTGTGTGTCATTTTCTTATCATTCTTGGACATTGGTTTTGTTGTTTTGTTTTTTTTTAATCTGGTTTGAGTCTTTACAGGCAGCCTAGCATCTCACTTCAGTATGGCTTCCCCAAATTCACAGGATCCCTTCATCTCTCCTTCCAAAAAATTACATTGGAAAAAAAACCCAACTACCAAACTTTTATGTTTTACAAAAAATGTACAAGTAAGCAGCTAATCAATATTAACCCTTCTAGATCTATCACTCTGTCACCAAGTTTAACAACAAACACAGTTGTGTTGTTTTATGACATATTCATTATACTGCCCTGCTCATGCACCATCTGAATTGGAAGTGTTCACTCAGCTGAGACCTGATCAGTGTGCAGAGAGAGTGCAGACACTGTTCCAGCCGAAAAAATAATCCCCTGAAGTTGCATCGTAATCAGTACAGGAAAAGTTCTTCAATGAATAAATTCAACTAAACCAAATAGTGAATTAAAAGAGTGAACTGAATTCCTGCATTTTTGAACTGAGAGAATTCTTTTGCATTCACTACCCTCTAAAGCAGATATTGTTATATATTAGTGTTGTTTGGATATGGATCTGGCCTTTCCATCATAAATTGCATGGTGGCAACGTAAGCACATTATCTATACTGATAGCATTAAATAACTAAAAAGAAAATAATAATTTTTTAGAAGTGACCATTAACTTTCAATGAGTTCCCTTGACTAGAGGTCAAATTAAAATATATACATATTTATATGCATGACATGCAGACATTTGTAAACAGAGCTTGGGCATGATTATTATGCTAATACATCTGTCTGAATATTTTAACAATGGTCATAATCTATTTTAATCAAATTGGGAAGTACAACAAGTATTTAAAATAATGCAGAAAATGTTAGCAGACAAAAATAACTTTAGAAAAATGAAGCAGAGAAGAGATGCACTGGGCTTTCAAGTTTCAGGTAATGGATCATTTGGTGAATGCATCACTTTTACAACATCTGTCCAAATCTCCTGCCATAGGGGAAGATTGATTACTATTAGGAAATTTTTAGGCATCAAGGAGTAATACTAAGCATTTAAATTAATTACTTAATACTGCTGGAAAAGTTGGCAATATCTAACCTTTGATCTTCAATGGATAAACCAACCTGTGCTCTCTCCACAGAAACACATTTTTCTGTGTATTCGCAGCTATGCAGGCAAGTTAAAGCAATATATGAAACTAAGACATCTATTATCTGCTGTTTGGGGGACATCAATCACAAGTCATGGCTACAATCCATTCTGTATGCCAGATAGTGACAAAGTTTGGCAGGTATAAGGCCTCCATCACAGACCATTCTGAGGAAAACTCTCTGCAGCACAGGGTAGTCCAAAAATACCTGAGTTAACTTTAAAACACCTGGCCATAGCATGATCAAATCACAGGCTGAAGATCATAGTATCAGTTCTTCACTTAGGCTGTGAAGAGCAGAATAACAGCAATCTTGGATTTATACAAACAAAAATTAAATGAGAGTCAAAAAATACCAATGTGTAACTTACTATTCATTACCGGTTTATTATTATTTTTTTTCCCTGAGAAACAGCATTAGAATTGCTAAAGATTTTTATGCTTTGGGGAAAAAAAGTCAGAAGCTATTTAGCATCTTCTAAAACACAAATTGTGTACTGACAGAAAAAAGGGAAGGCTGGAGGAAAAAGATTTTTAAAAGGAAGAGAAATAAAAATATGAAAGAATTATCATGTTAAACAGCCTACACTTTTTCTTGGAAAGCTGTAGACACAGGATTAAAAATATGTTATCTTATTTAGCATATGTTTACAAAGCATTTCAAAATTAAAGTATTTCAGAATATAAATAAAGCAAGTAGACTACACATGAAACGGCATCTTTGAAACAGACGAGATTTTTTTTCTTCCATTTGAAGTCACTAGCATGCACAAATTTAAAAGTACTGTTTTCCATCACAACTATTTATGCCTGGCAAATATGATTTCATCTGCCAAGAGGAATTTCTAATATCAAAACTTGAGCATAGTTTCTTTTATCAGTTGAGTATTCACCCTCAAAATTTCACTTTAAAAGCATCTGTGTAAAACCTCATTCCTAAGTAGCAGCCTTGATACACACAAAGAAGTGTGTGTATCCTCAGATGCAGCAAGCACAATCTTTTGAGTAAAGAACATGTTTTAAGGTACAATACTGGAAACTGACCGGCAATACTGTATTATATTAAATACCATTGTTGCTGATTGAGTCTCTAATTCCAGCCTGTGAAAGAGGTGAGTGGTCACTCTTTCCAACACACATATAGATCCAAGATGACTTCGAAGGTTTTCACACCTGCATTCTTATTTCCATAGGCTTTTCCCAATATGATATGATGTAATTTGATTCTAAACTCTTCCCTCATATTTATTAGATAACCAACATCCCATTAAAAGTTTAGTGTACCCTCCTTATAGTCTGAACTAACTAATTTAATGAAGCACATAACATAATTTGGTTTGTCACTCAGATTCAGGGTGAATATTTTAGTGTACCCTATATGGTAAGAGCTTGTAGCTGTCCTTGACCCAGCTGTTATTCAGGAGAAAAGACCCTGGTGGCATACAGGAATGGCAAGAATAGCAAGAATAAGTTAAAACGGACATATTCACATTACTAGCATATGACAAACCAAATATACACTAATCATTTAAAGTTTGAAGTTTTAACCCACTCCATTTTCACAGAGGCATTTCAAGAGGGACAGGGAAGAACAGCATGAGGCAAAGTCACTGATGGGAAAATTCTGCTTACTGGTGATTTTACTAAACTATGGCAACTGAGCTGTTTAGGTGACAACAGTGGTGTATCAGCTTTGTAACATGAGCTCACAGCTGAAAACAAGGAGTGCCATAAACCAGTTTTTAGCCCTTAATGAGAATACAAGGCTTTCAGTTTAATCCAAGCTAACCACAACATTGGCAGAAAGCAGCCCCACACTGCCTCTTTATGGGATCTTCACTCAGACATACAAGAGGAAAAAACCTAGCTACAGTAAGGCCTGTCACAGTCTGGGGAAGCTATTTGTAGCTAATAAGAAAACAATAGCGGCTCTGAATTATACTCCTGAGAACCCTCCTTCTCCCTGATCATAACAGAGAGCTTCCATTTAGCTTAAGCTTGTATGAGTCAGAGTCCACACTGCATATCAAAATACTAACGCTTTATGGTGCTTTGATGAAGGGATAATTTTGGATTGTTTTATTGGACTTTGTTAACTACACTCACTTCATGTGACAACCTTATTGCTGTAATCATCCTAAGTCTAATTTGCTTTAGATTATTCTGAAATAATTTAGAGGAACAACCATGTTGTTTTTTTCCAATTTACTTTTACTGCTTCATCCACTGTCATACTACTACATTGCTAATTTCCACTTCTTGAAACACCACTCAAGTCCAGTACAAGTTAATAGCCCCATTGTCTGTAGCTAGCTTGGAATACCAAAATGTTTCTTTCTAATGCAAACTGTTCACACACAACTCTCTGACAAATGGAACAGCAGTTCTGCAATAAAAAAGAATTGTACTTCATAGCTAAAGCTCTTTCCTTTCTATGGTTTTATATTCTCACCCAATCTTTCTTTCTGCTTCACATGCATTTTCCCTGTATATGCCACAACCTTACATCAGAAAAAACCAAAGCAAAGCCTAGATGAGATACCAAATCTTTTTCCAAGTAAGGCTCTTCTTGCAGCATGAAGTCACAAAAATAATTCTATCATCAACAGTCTGTGTTGTTAAGATGGCCTCACCAGAAATCCTGAGTTTACCTGGCACCCCAGCTTTCCCCTCTAGAATGGCAGGTCTAGCACAGAAAATCATGTCTGACCGTTTTCCAGCTCAGCAGATTCACAATTCTTTCTAGACTCAGCTTTGAAACTTCAATTGACACATGGCTCCCAATACCTCAATAAACTTGCACAGGTAAGACTTCAAAAACTGTCTGGACACAAAATCCCATGCAATATTTTCTAGGATGACCCTGTCTGAGCAGAGAGGCTGGACCAAATAACCTAACTGGTAGTCCCCTTCCAGCCTTACCCATTCTGTGATCTGTGACTTTCCTCCCTTTTGTCACAGAACTGTTAATGTTGTAGTTAATAGAATGAACTATTGCCTCAGATTCTGCTCCTGCTATTTAACCACTGTCCATCTTTGTGTTCGGTGGGTAACTTCTGCCTCTTAAGAAATATAGATAATACAGGTAAAATTGTTAGTGAATATTAAACATTACAGACAAAATAATGAAAACAGTAATTGCCATATGGTACTCTCTCACATCTGAGTTCTTTATTTCTGGTCAAAGAAATTTTCTTATTAAACTCTCATGTCCTGAGAGAGAAAACTAGACGCAATCTTTATTTCTGATTATATAGATATAGATATTCAGATATATATACAGATATATAGATATTCTGATACAATATCTAGGTAGCAAAATTACTTAAAGTTAATTTGGAAACTACTTCAAAATCGTTATCTCACACAAATGAGGTTTTAACTTCAAGGCCTAACCCCCAGTTGAACACAAACTGTGCTGCAAACGTGATGATGTGAACTCCTTACCAGGCTGAAAAGGTTGTAAAAGTGAATTAGCTCCATGATAAAGGAACAGAGTACAAATGTCCTCCTGTCTGCCCTCTGTGTGTGATCCTCACATGCTGGACCCGTGCTCAGCAGCCTCTCCCTCCAACACCCACACCACACCTTTGCTCTTAAGGCAGGTTATCGCTCTTTGTCCAAGTGTTTGCTGACTGATAGCTGCTCCAGAGTGCCATGGAAGGGATCCCAGACTTGGCTGTGCACTGCCAGACCTATTGAATAAGTTATATTCACTTTCATTTTCAGTAGTGGCCTTACGCTATAGCAAAATCCCATCCCTTAATGGTATCATCTACAGTAGCACACACTATAGCCTCTTGCCAGAATGCACAGCTTTTGAGGACATTCTGGCCCTAACACCTGCAAAGAAAATCCCTGTAATTTCAGTAATTTGGACCAGTAGTTAGAAGCCTTCATGCTTCTAATGATTCTTTTCCTGGGACAATTAGGTACCCCTGGGTCTGAGTCTGCTAGCTATGAAGTGCTTCCTCTTTGGTCATTAATCACAACCCTGCACTGACTCATGCTGTTCACCCTGACAGCTGCACAGTAAGAATGTCCTCACAGGAGCCTGAGTTTCTAAAACCACACTAGTTATTTCTTAAAACAAAGTTATTTTCAGACCAGCTGCAACTTGCTCGGCAGTGTAACCATGTGTTTTTAGCCTGTAACTTCCCTTCCACGGAAGATGCTGTACCGTACTCCAAAGTACATCCTACACGGGGACACAGGGGATGAGATAAGCCACATGGACCTTCTGCTTGGACCTGGACTGGACCTGATTGGACCTCACATGGACCTGGATGGACAAAGTTGAAGAGAACTATGCCGTAACACTTGTGAAAGCAATGGGAGGCCTGTGCCAACCTTCCTAAAACCCCAAGACAAAATACTCTGTGAGGCATTTGGTTCCAGCAGCAAATAGAGAAAATCAAAGTCAAAGAAACGCTGTCTTCCTGGAAGGGAAATGATCAGCTTAACATAATTGACTGTAAACATTAAACATTGAACATGCTCTCTCTATGCCTGATCCAAACAATCACCCTTCGATTTACTCACAACATGCCATTTATTTTGACAAAATGATCCTAATGGTATTGCTCAGACGTATTCTAAGAGGACAATGGTCACTTGCAAAAGCAATCAAACACATCAATTTTTCTTCATTAGAATTCTAAGGGGATTCAAGGAACTATAATGCAAGTAAAGAAAAAAAAGGCAAGACACCTGATATTTAGTATGTTCGTAGCACTGGCTCAAACTGTTAAATTCTACACTCCACAGAAGTTTACAACATTAATTCTGTAAATAAAAGCAAAACCAACCTATTTTGGGCCTTTTTCTCTGTTTTGTTCCATAGTGTAAATATGTTACTTAAATTCCCAGCTATGCCTGTCAAAGTATTTCCAAACTCCAGGTTGTCACAAAAGTATTATGTTTGCGTTTTCTTTTTTTGCTTGACTGTTTTTTTCAGGAGGGAGGGAGCAGGTTGTGCTACAGAATGTGAGATCACATGTTTTCTGGTGTTGCTCTGTGCAAAGGATGCATACAAATGCATTTTCCAAAGAATTAAATACATCTTTGCTAACTAATTAAATTTCACAGACAAGAAGAAATGTTATTAATTCCCCTCACAGCAAGAAAACAGATCACATTGCATAAAGCACCCAGACTGGCTTCTCGCAAATGGAAATGGTTCTGCCAGTTATTACAGGCAATTTTTAAAAATTCTGTAAGTGAAACATCACATCTTTTTCATCATCCATTATGATACTGGATCAATGTCATAAAAATATTTTGATGCAAGAATATGAAAATTATACTAATTAACTTCTATACTGAAACTGACAACAGGAGTGAAAAAACTCCAGACATTCTTATCTCCAGTTTAAGACGAAAGGAAGAAAAAGGTAGGAAGTAAGCTGAAAGTAGTGAAAGCAAGGAGGAGAAAAGGGAAACAGATGATAGGAAAATACATGAAAGGACGAAAAGGAAGGCTGAGTGGGGAGAAGAGTAGAAGAGCAAGCAGATGCTAGGAAATGAGGTATTTATCGACTGACCAGGGAGGAGCGTAAGTAAAAATAAATATGCCCTCTTGAAGAAACAATCGTTGCTGTTACACATGACTTTCCCGTCCCGCTGTAAAGGGCGAGTCGCGGAGGATTCTTTCTGATAGATTTCTCGGACGAAAACAAAGCACAAGGGCGGCAGTATTATATCTGAAAACTGTTTATTGACAAAGAAGGGTAAGTGTTCCCACCGAGGGAAAAGGGAGCAGAGAAGGGGAAAAGAAACACTGAGAAAGAAAGAGAAAAGCGGACAGATCGTTACCGCTGTGCCCCGGGCGCGCCGTCGGCGAGACCGCAGCACGTGGAGCTGTGCGCTGCGAGTCTGCGGGGCTGCGTGTGCCTGCTGTCGGGCAAGAACAGGAACACAAACAGGCTGCCGTGTGGCTCCTGCCGTGGGTTAGGCGCGATTTCCGACCAGCAGCAGCTGCGTGTCCCTGCCGTCGGCCAAGAACAAGCTGCCGCGGCCACGGGCGCACTCGGGCAGCAGCGGCTGCGGCTCCGTCGGGCAAACGGCGGCCACGGAGCTGCCTCGGGGAGCTGCCGAAACGGGGCAGGATGGGGGCGGACAGGACAGACAGACAGACAGGGAAGAAGCAGGATCGCCGGTAGAAAAAAGTGAGAGGTGGAGGGCCGGGCGAGCTGACCCTCCGGGCGATCCCCGGCTCCCTCCAAGAAACGCAAAGAAAAGAAATGCCAGGGTTGTGTGGCAGCTCGCTGCTTTTGTGTGCTAGAGCTCCTCCACACACCGACTTCCCGGGCATTTTGTCCCGGGCATGCGGGGATCTGCCCGTCCGGCAAGGAGGGCTCGGCTGGCAGCTCGATGGAGGAAGCTTTCCCGGGACAGAGCTCCCAGCACGGCTACAGCCCCGAGAGCAGCTCCCCACCGCATGGATAACACTTGTTGAGACATAAATAAAAATCAAACTGGTCCGTCTCAATGACACTGTAACAGCATAAAACACCCCCCCCCCAAAAAAAAAAAACAAACCAACAACCAAAAAACCAAAGGTGAAGACTGCTGTTGAAATGCTAATTATTCGGGTGAAATACCTAACTTGATTGCATTCTCTAAGTAGTTGTAATCTCTCTCAGAGCCTGCTGGCTGCGTTCCTACACACAAGTAACGATGATCCCACTTTCGGCTCTGGTACCAAAATCGCTCTTCTAGTCTCATCCGTCCTGCAAGCACAACTTTGTGGCACTGCACTCCCCAGATAGTTAGTGGAAGAGACGAAGATGTCCTGCTGTACACTCTGGGACACATTCCATTTAGAGTTAATCTCTCCCTCCACCTCACTGCCCCCCAAATCAGTGTCTCCATTTAGCGCAGGCAATTTTGAATCCTCTTTAAATCCGAAGACACCACATTGAACGACAAGAGCCTTTGAAGGACCAGGGTCATGGCAGGCACCATAACATCTGCAGTCGCGTACCATTCTGTCTATCTCAGCAATCTATCGCTAATGGCTGCCTGAGGTCTCCACAACCACCTAAGTTATTTTAAGCACTGCCGGAGCTTCCATTTTCAGGCAAGGCACAAAACTGCAAAGAAAACGCGCATTAGCTCTATAGCAAAGAGTGAAATCTATCCTCAAAGGTAAAACAATCCAGAGAGAAATATACATCAAATCCATTGCTTAACAGTACAAATAAAAGCAATATGAATTCTTAAACTTCGGCAAAAATATTTGGTAAGTAGGAAGTTGAGTATTTACAGTGCAACGGAGAAGTTCACCTATTTCATTCTCATGTATTACAAAACATAAAGACTGCAAATTATAAACCACAGGTTCAATCAGTTTTATTTCAGATAAACTAAAATTCTCCAGTATCATGAGAACTCTTGAATATTTGGGGGAACTGCTGCACATACAAATACTTGGGAGGACTGCATTTTTAATTTATCATATCAGTAACCATGTATCTACATTTATATTACCTTAACTATACTGCTATTCTAACTCTGTAAAATTCTAGTCTTTGGGGAAGGGAACAACCATTGTGATGTTTGTAAAACATCAGAGCTTACATTTAGGAATGAAGTTACACTTCCCAATTGAATTAATTAGATCAGATCATTACTAATGGTACCATTTTTTGAAATATAGTTAATAGTACATAATTTTAAGCAGAAAAACATTTCTGTGTCTTTTTGGTTGTTTTTCTTTTACACATAAAAATTATCCCCAAAACCATAAAAAAGGGGAAGAGACTACTGCCTCCTTAAGCAGCCCTAAGTGGCACAAATCATATATATTCTTTATCTCTCGTGGTTCTTTCAGAATTTCCCCCTTGCAGTTATTTCCATCAATTCTGCTAAGGGAAGAAAGAGAGAAAGCTTCAGGCCAAATTATCCATTTGGCCCCAATCCACATGAGCACTTAGTTGATGTGTTCTGCATTCGTGCCTTTTTGGAAACGAGTGGAAAAACACTATTCTAACCAAACTCTGTGAAGGAATATGGTACAACAAACCTTCAGAGAACTCCTTAATATCATCCACTCTTCAAGAGAAGTGACCTCCACATAAAATTCCACAGTGCATAACTTTTATATACATATAGCCTAAGAATTACAGCACATGACTAGAAAGTGATGCTCAGTGAGGAAAGTTTTGCCCAAGTACATTGCAGCCTTCCTCTGCAATCTCCCCATCAATCAGGAGGTTTTTCTGGATGAAGACACTCCAAAACTCCCGCTGAAGCTATTCCAAGGATTCACTGATTCAGAAGTACTGTACAGAAGATAATACCACCTATAATCAATTAGCTAGGGCATTCATCTAGGAGAAAAGTTCTGCATTTTAGACAATATTCTGAGGTTATTGTTCATATTTTTACACTGAGCATTAAAGTAAAAATATATGAGAATTATCCCATAAAGAGTAAGAATTCTCCTTGATATGTCAAAAATCTTCTGCACTACTTAAGAGAAAGCTGCAGAAGTACCACATTCTGAGAATACATGAGTAGTCTACATACTTTTAATGCAGACTATGAACATGTATACATGGCCCTACCTGTTTCCCAATGAGACATACACCTTTTGAGGCTCACAGTACAGCAAGTTTGCAAATTATCCTGTGGCCCAAATGATGGCTCACTGGGGAAGTTTTCTAGGTGAGAAATTCTCCCCCAAACCTGGAGAAATAGCTTAGTCAATTTTATTGTTCATTAATTATTAAATTAGCACAGTGTTTCCTTTTATTTAAGCTTTTTTTCCTGTTTCTGAGGATTTTTTAAACCTGTGAGCAATTATGATACTTGAATGACTAGCAAGGCTCAATCTTTCCAAAGACAGTATATCTTACATGACATACCTGTCACAGTAACACAAATTTTGTTTGGTCTACAGTAATTTTGGGTGGTGTATAGCTAAGTTGTCAATTTTCCTACCCAATAAAACATGACGAATTCACTTTTCAATTAAGAAGTAGACTCCAGGTCACATTGAACCACAGAAAGATCAACTTTTAGGGGTTAAGAACTTGGTTGGGCTTTTTTTCAAGAAACAAAGTTTGAAAGCTAGGTAACCTAGAAATACATAGCATGTTGTCTGATGGTAGCACTAAGAAGTAAACTTAGGAGCTGGCACCAGAAGGAAGAAAAAACAGTGACACATAATCAACCTGCTGAGCACAAATTAAAGGTCTCACTATGTGTCATTAAAGAAATCATACATGAATTTACCAGAGAAGAAATAACTACTAAGCCTAAAGACCACACTGACATATTTTCCATATAACTACTTATAGAACATTTTCCATAAAACCCTGGAGGCTTCAAAACTACAAGCTGAACAATACTTTTTGGTTTTAAAGCTATGTAACAACATTCCGATTCAAAATGTTTTGGTGAGGAATTAATTTGCTACTGCTTTATCATGTTCTACATTTAGATTCCGAGATAAAAACACATTGGAGGAAATAACTTCTACAAAAATACAGTTTAATCATTGTCTTTTTTATTTTAATTAAGAACAGTTACAATTAAGTAAACATAACAATTAGATTTGTGTGTTTCATTTATAGATGGCCAGATTCGAGTACCATTAAAAAGTCTTGTAGTTTTATTTCAGGGAGAATTTACTCAATACCTTAAATTTGTACCTAATCTTAAAACTGAAGAATCAGTTATATCAAATTCAAAGCAACGGCCATTTGACATTCAAGAAAAGGTTGTAGCTCATGTTCAATACATGATTTTCCTTCATGATGAATATGATATTTTATTCCTCAGAGAAAACAATAAAATATCCTCTATAGCTGACATGTAGGACCAGGAAATATTGTTGTATGGGAAGCAGAAGAGTATTATGAAACAAAGCAGTCAGTTCTCTTGAATAAATCACGGTCATCATATTCTCAGAAAAGATAGCTCAATTACTTATTAGTTCCTCCTTTTCATGCTTATCTGTGCACACCATGACTAGCCTGCATAATTTTAAAATGCCAGAATTTCTGTAAATCCTTCCATCCCGTATTTTGTTCCCCGCCTGTTTTTTTGAATGCTACTATAAAGTTGAATATGCAAAATTTATTTCTTTATGATTCATAAGATGTGAAAAAATGACAGCTGAGCAAAAGAGACTGCTCCCCCAAGTGCCTCAGACAAACATGGAAGTGTGGGCTCATAGATCATAGATGCCAGAGAACCCACACCCAAGAAAGGTGTAGATGTAAAAAATTGTTTCAGTTGGCTGGAAATCCATTCATTCAGTTCTGGTATTCATGCAGTAATATTCTCTTTGGGAATAACTTGTTCCTCCCAGTTGAACCTGATTTCAATGGAAAAGGCTGTGCTAAATGCAGTACTGGATGCATCTGTGGTATTACAGCTAGAATATGAACTGTTGCATAGTTCAAAGGCAGCATGTGTAACGATGCTGGTGCAGTAAGTGGAGGTGGGCAGCAATCCAGAGTATGTTAAAGGGTCCATCAGGACTTTTTAGGTAGTGATAAGATTCCAAGGTGGGCAGATAGGCTTGACCTATATGGCACAGGGAACGAAGAGCTGATGAGAAAAGGATGCACCAGAGCACCTGCCATGATCAGTATCAGAGAACAGTCAAACCCACCTGTCCTCTACCTATTCCATATAAATTGGTTTCATTTAGTAGTACAGTAACAGGACACTTATAGCACCTAATGCAGTGTGCAAATGACCTGCTGAGGCTTTATTCAGGTATGCAGTTTCTGTTTATCAGTTTGCATATCTCAAAAGAGCCTATTCTCTTAGTGTCAGTGTGATTTATACATGTGTACCTAGCTGCATTAACTATATCCCACAAGGCTGTTTTCCCCAACAATCTTTAACACTTAAGCCAGGCAGTCACTCCTTTTAAGATTATAGGCAATTGTATTGCTGGAAGATATTCAAGTATATCAAGACAGCCTCAGGAACAAACAGTTCCACATCCTTTCCTCTCCTCCCACCTCTACTTTAAAAACCTGACACAGCCAAAACACTATTCTTCCCCGACAGCCCTGCTGAAGAACAAGGAGTAGCTATAAGAAACAATTAAGACAGTGAAATCATTGGCAGATTCCTAGTCACACAAGGGTGAAAAAACACATCACTTACAAGTTTATGGTACAATTGGAGAACAAAATACTTCAGGAAAATAGGAGCTCATTAGCATTGAGGTTGTACTTGGAAGCAAGAGAGACAAGTTTACCTCCAAGACAGAGTGTGAACGCTTTAGCTACAGTGAATATCCAATTTTTAAAAATGGCTGCACCAAACCAAACACAAGCAATAGCAATTTTCCTCAAAACGCTGCTGAGATAACAATGGTCACTGGTCCATGATCTTAAAGTAGTCATCATAGTTTCTATTAGCAAAAGATCTTCCTAATTTTACAGGTTTTGGATCAAGTCCCAATCACTTGCAGACCTTAATTTAGCTTTTGCAGAGCTATTTTCCAAGAAACGAATGTGACCTCAACTCAAACCAGAGCCCTTTAAACACAGGGTAACCTTATGGACGTTTACATACTTCTGTAACAGAAGTTCACCTTCATTATAATCTATGAATCAGAGTTCTCTTCAGAAGAATATAGTAAATTCCCTGCAGAGTCATTAATTTTTATGGTATGCAATCTATTTGTCAGTAGATCCTTTCTGTTGTCAAATCCCTCTCATTTTAGTCTCTGTGTAGATTTGCAAGTGTGAGCTGCCCACACGCTCAGTATAAATATCCATTTTCAGGTATGGCTTCATTTATCTGTGAGTAATTTTGACTGAACTACTCAAATGACTGTACTTCCACATGTGTCTGTGTGAGAGCTGACAGGATGAGCACGTGTATTTTTACGATGTGAGTTGTCTGTCATGTGATTAAGATGTTGGATAAAACCAGCAATTAACACAGCAATTAAAATATAAAACTCGAGTCAGCATTTTGATGCAGTTCCTGACTCTCTCCCTGACTTGCTCTATTATTTTGTGCAAGTAACTTGGCCCGATTCTACAAATACTTTTACTTATGCAAAATATTGCAAACAACTGTATGCAGGGTAATAAAGCTTTGTTTGCTTTAATTACCAAAACCTGGTGCTTAAACTGTGTCTGTGATTACACAGACTGCTGTGTTTCACAGAATTCTGCCAGCGTGGGGTTGCAATATAGGCAGTTTAACAGAACATTTAAGTAGTAGTACTACTTAGTACTATCCACTCCCCAAGCAAAAGCATCAGTGCGTGACAGGAGAACAGAAAAGAAGGCAGAAAGACTGCGATTCCTACCTACAGCAGTTCCTCCCAACTGCTTTGCCTCTGTTGCTCTACTCGACTCAAACTCTAAGCTGTTAACACTCACAAAAGCAACTTCATTTCCTCCCGGCGCCTGAACACGCATTACCGCGCTGAGATGGTTCAGCAGGAAGGCACCTCTGAGGAAGGATGAGAGGCAAGAAGAGAAAGAACACAGCTCGGGGCCTCTGGGCTTCCCTGGCTGCCCCGTGACACGGACCGTGCCAGACGCCGGCAGGAGCGACTGTCCGTCTGCTCTGCATTAGCCGCGCTCTCCGCTCCCTGCCGGAGCCTTCCGAGCAGCAGCCGGCCGTGCGAGCGAGGCCGAGCCGCCCCGGAGGCATCGGGCTGCGAGGAACCGACACGCCGGAGGCGGATTCCTCACTCGAGCCGCCGGCAGAGCCGAGCGGGTGCCCGAAAGCCGCGGGAGAGCCCCCGCTGAAGGGGCTGCCCAGGGGAGCCGCAGGCGCGACGGAGACACGCGNAGCCGACACAACTCCCTCCCCCGCGCCGCCGCCGTGCCAAGGCGCCAGCCATGTTCCCGCATCGCCCCCACCTCAGGCGCCAGGGGAAGGAGAGGGGGAAGGGGAAGGCGGGCGGGAAGGCGGCGCCGGGACTGCCGCCCCACTGGGGCTGCGCCGCCGCCCCCTCCCACCTGCCCGCGCCCCGCCGGCGCTCCCGCCCGC
>VZRM01000020.1:57191-71346 GCA_013397955.1 Grantiella picta | reverse complement strand
CACGGGGGAGCTGCGGGCATGGTGGGGAGTGGGGCAGCAGCACCAGAGGGCGAGGGCGCTGTGAGGGGGCCAGGAAGGAAGGGCTTGCCGGCTGGCGGGGCATGGGAATGCGGGAGGCCGAGGGAGCAGCGTGCGCTGCCCCAGGGCTGGTGTCGGGAAGCCACGGTGCGGCACATGGAGGGCGTGGGGAGAGGGCTCTGGGAGCGGGACACGGGGGATTGCAGTGGTGCTCGGGTTCCTCTTTCCATGCTGGCCTTCGAGCCGGCTTTCCTACTAAGCGCATTTAAAAGGTAAATAATTTTTGCGCGGCCTGGGCGCCTGAGGTTCAAACATCCCCTCACCCCTTCCTCCCTCCTTTCCCCGCCACGTTTCCTCTGAGCCAGCCTGGGCAAGGGAGAGGGCAGAAACGCTGCAGTAACTTTTACTAGCAAGATGTCTCGTCCCCTCCGGAGATGGTGGGGAGAGGAGGGACGGCTGATGGAGCGGGGGAGGAGGAGGTCGTGCCGCCGTGCACGGCGGGTGGGAGGCTTGGCTGCGTTGCTGGGGCTCTGCCAGCCCTCGCCTCATCTGCTTTTCACTTCGCTTTGGCACCAGGAACACGTTTATGTTCCTACCCGTGGTTTAGAACGCTCAGATGGTGGTTTACTCTCCCCCCCGTAGAATTGTGTTAGAAACGTGTCTCACCTTCTCAAATCTCTTCAGTGTAGAGGCAGTCGTAGCTACTACAGGACAGGGCGAACAAAAGACCTGCAGACACTAAGAGGGAAGGGAAAGAAAAGAGGTTGGATCGCAATATACCTAGTCTAGAATCCTTTTTTTCTACACTTTAGTTTCCCCTTTGTTACCAGAAAATCATTGGTTCCTTTACAACTTGGCATATTCTGTGATTCTATGGTAATAGTTCGAAGTTTCAGTTAATTAAGATTTGAAACTTTACAAGTTCCCTGCAGTTTGAGAGGACTCTAGTTCTGCATTTGCCAGTAGAGTTGTTCAGTCATAATTGATTTTAGCACTTCCCCTTAATTTACGGTTATTTTATTCTATTTTTCTCGGGAGTGTCTCGAGAGTACTTTCATTTAAAGAAGCAGCGGCACTCGTTCGCGTTTGTGAAGAGAAAGGGGGGGGTAGGAGCCTGTGCTTCCTTTCTGCATGTGCTCGGTGGTTCAGGGACCGGGCTCTCCCCAGATTTTGATCGGGGAGGTGCCGGGACCAGCCCGGGCTCCCCTCTCCTCTCCCCCTGGCTTCCCGGCGCGTCCATGCGGTGGTAGCTTGCATGGACCAGTGTCTCGGCGCTCCCTCCCTCCCTCCCTCCGCCGGTGTGTACGTGATCCGCTGCGAGTCGCTGCAGATTCCGCCTCTTTGCGTCATCTGGGCTGGGAGAAGCATCCTCCCTCCCCCTGCCCGCAGGAATAACGGGGAGCCCCCGGGTTTACCTAGGATTATCCGAAACTCTAATCGGGATGAAAGGGATTTGTTACTATTGAGGAGGAAAATGTTGCAGTTCTGGAGAAAAAACAAATCGATGCGTTTAAATGGCTTCCCTTTTGCCTCTCGGTGGGGCTGCACTTGTTCAAGTTATATCCACAGTTTGCTCTCAACGGCATCAATTCCACTGCTAAATGATTATATGACGACCTGGGAATCAGAGCATCTCTGTCTTAATGGTCTGGCGGCCAAATCGCCATTTTAATTTAAAAGTGTGGCAGGACACTGCCTGAAGCAGCAGTAGCGTGCTCAGCAAGAGGCTGAGCCCTGCAACTTGCTTCCGCGTGGCTGGAGATTATATAATGCAGCAGCAGATGCATCTCCTTTTATAAAGTATTAATCTGCACTTGCCACTATGTGAATTAAGGCATTTAAAGGACTTGCAGAATCCACGGGTAACATCTAGACTTTACATCTGGCAGATTGCCACAGAGGGATGGATGGTTCCAAAGTAACAGCCTGTGAAAGTTGCTGTCTAAGGAGTGGGGTTGTCACAAAGACCAAAAAAAGTAAACTGGATGCCTTCCAAGCTGTTTCATTGGCAGCACCGTTGTCCTGACTTCGAAGAACAAGGAAATAAAATCTCCAGCATTTTCAAACGTGATCATTTCACGTGAATGACACAACTCAGTGTGTGACCATAACTCTTATCTTGGTAACAGCAGAGATGTGTAAAATGTGCAACCTGAAGTCAGTTTGAAGGTTAGGAGTTAAACAAGGGTCAGAATGAGTCATGCCCTGTCAAGGTCATTTGCCCTCTGTAGGACAGAGTGGAAATGTGTGAGAGAAGTGAAGTCCTGAAGTACGTGCAGAAGGAAATATGCTGCTGTTACTGCTGTTGGAAAATAATCTGTTCAAGCAAAGTGTAGGTGAGGCAAAGCTACTAACTCGCAAGTAGGCAAAAAAGTTATAGTATTAGGAAAAGAGTTCTGGCATTCTGTTTTATTTTGTTTTAGGTTTGTTAGACATTAAAAGTCTTCAGACTATCTGCAATCCAAACTAATAATCACAAACAACTGAGTAGAAAAAACACAAAATCTTAATAGGTGCCAGGATTTAGATTGGACTGTAAATCGGAACACAGAATAAAATATATGTGAAACTATTTTAAAATGAAATTACTGCCTTCTCTGTTACTGTAATTTTTAATAATTTAAAAGTAGCATTATGTAAATTACACAAGGCTTTCTATTTTTAGGGCACATTAAGTTTTTAGTTACTTCCCCACATTTGTGCTACTTCCTTGAAAGTCTTTTTTCTTCTTCTACATGTGGAATTTTAAAGACTATAGAATGTATATATTTTATACTGGAACTGTTAAGGTTTGCTCACTGTTCTTCTGTTAGGTGGATTTAAAGAATCTATCAGTGGTCTGTTTCACAGGAAAAAATATTTGTATTTAATATTCTTTAATAGGTATGAGTACTAAACTTGACAGTCTGTCAGTTTAGCTAGCCAGCTGTTAAATTGTGAACTGAAAACCTACTTTCCATCAAAATCACAAGTTACCTTGAGAGGCAAAAAGAGGTCTCACAATCAATTCTCAATATTTATGGGTTGTTTCAGTTTCCGGACCATTTCTAAATTGTAGTGGTTGCAACTCAGACAAGTGGTTTAATAAATGGGGTTTAATAAGTCACTGTTCTCTTTTCACTTTGTGGGATTCTCTGGCCATGGTCTGCTTCAGGTCATGAAGTACACTGGTTAAATTTTGTGTGGGTTGCCAGTGGCTGCCACAGACAGTTTTGGCCACCGTAGGTCACTTAGGTTCACACAGCCTCCAAACAGTTTATTCCGGGGCCGTGGTAAGTACAGCTCCGCAGCAGGCAGAGTCATCGGAAAGCCACTGACAGAAGGTGATTGTGCACTCTTGGGGAAGGATGTGTTTGTGGCTACTGAGTCGCTGCCCAGTCCACTGACTCAAGATCATTATCTTTAAATATAACCGTGTTGTTTTTGAGATAAACTCAGAGGTGTTGTGGAGGACAGCATAAATAAAGGACGTAATGGTCTGGGATATCACAGCCCATCCTGCTCAAGAAAGGTGCTACATGTCTCTACATTTGAAGCATTCCAGGCTTCTCAGCATTCCAAGGCATATATAGTAGTGTAGTTGTACAACTCTTGTCCTGGTGACATAAATTGGAAGAAGTCTCGTCACCAAACAAATGAAAAAGCTCAACTCTTTTAGTTAATACTGGGTTTAAAAACAGCCTAAAAAGAACCCTATAGCCTTAAGGACTCCAGAGTTTTGGAATACCCACACCATGACGGTGGAAGGAAAGATCTGCATGTTTCTGCCCCTGAAGCATTACAGGCTTCTGAGGAACATCATAAGACATATTAAATATGGGAGTGCGAATGTACAGATCTTCTTCTGGTGGCAGAATTTCTTTTTCCATCATAAGCCTATGAACTAGTACAGAAAAATAAATAACTTTTTTTTAAGTCACAAACAAATCAAAACAACCCACGCTCTTCTTCTGTCGTCCAAATTAGAGTTTATTTGTTAACACTAATGTAATTTGAACATAGTCACAAGGAATTTTTAAATTCTAGCCTCCCCAAAAGGCACCTTTTCCAGCTTAGAATAGTGCATGCAATAGGCAGGTATATGAAATACATATATATGTGTTCATAGATATAATATAAATAACATTAGTATGGTAAATTAAGGAATGTAGTTGTTAATGTATGAATTGTAACTATTTCAATACACTTAGTATTTCTGAGAAGCTGCTTCTATAATTAGTGTATTCAGTGACTGAAACTGTCTCTTAAGATTATAATTTTAATTTTTAAGGAGGTACGTTTCCCCATCTAGATGGTACGTTGTATATATTTGTGTGATAGAATGTTCTGATCTAATACACTGTTACTGTTCAGATAAATTGTGTAGTGTTTTCTAGAATAATTACTGTGATGGAATGCAATAAAATCTGTAATATAATTAAAAGTAAACGGAACAAATCCAAATAGTTTTTTTAAATGATCTGTTAAGTTCTTGTTATTTGCTTCTCTTTTGATGATTATAGTTTCTTACATGCTTACTGACATAACCATTTACATTTTTGAATAAAATCTGTTTGGTAATGTTTAGACATTTTCCTTAGTGATTTTTGCTATATATTTTAAGTCTGAATCTCCGTTCAGGGTAGCACTGAAACATATGTGTTAAGTCATTAAGCCTGCATTAAAGCCAATGTTTATCTTTAAAATTGGTGGTACTTAATTACTTCTTGATGCTTGTCCAAGATGCATAGTTTTGATTTTGCTTTTGAATGGTTTATATTACAGTAACATATTTAAAGGCACGTCTAGCTGACTAAAGCAAGGCAAACTTGGCTTACACACAAAATCATGTAGAGCCTTCTCCGTTGTAGTGGTGCTTACATACCAGGACCAGGATGTAGGCACAAGAGAGGGATATTCTTGGAGGCAGGGAGTGCCTCTGAAATAATTTAAAGATTTCTGTAGTACTGTTTGTAACCCTGTTATGAAAACCAACTGCTCCTTTTAAGGGCAATTGAATAGACAATATCAAGAAGGACAATAAATCACCAACTTCCTAATTAATTTGGATGTTATGTAAAGCCCTGTAAGTTGTTGCATTTTGCTTAATCTTTCCTGAGGTGAAAAGAGCAAAATAAATCTTTCCCTCTTTCCAAGGCTTTAATGCAAAAGCAATTGGAAATTCAGGAGGATTTTAAATCTTATTTTTTAAAAATACTGGTTTTACTTCTGGGTTTCTTTTGAAGCTGCTATTTTAATCCTATATGTTTATCAAACTGCATTTATTATTCAGGACTAAATCCATGGTTAACGTGGTAGATCTCTTTTTGAGTACTAAGCATGTAATTACATTTCATAGTTATTATGGTAATTCACAAATACTGTTGTAAGACTTCAAATAAGGAAATTTTATTAGACAGTTCTACAGAGGCTTCATGAAATTTTATGTATTTTTTCTTGAATTACTGCAATTTAGACAGTCAAATTGTAGAAGTCTAAAGCTTAAATCTGTTAACTGTATTTTATAGTTATCAAATTACAACATCCTTTAGTCCTCAGTCCTTCTGAAATGTAAGCCAGGAGCCTGCCAGTAGACAACCAAGTCCTTTTTCTGTATAAGGAGATGAAATATACAGCACCAAATAATAAAATGTATGTTACATAAACTTACAAAGCTGCAGTGGTGGTACTGGGAAGATGCTTTCTCTCTGTAATCTGTGGGACTTTTTTCCCTGAGCTTTTTCTCTTTCATGGAGCAGGCGGATTGTGAATTTTACCCATTTTTTATGCAAGAAACATGGAAACCGGAAGGTATTCACTAAGAAATCATGTGACTGTATTAAGCATTTGTTATACATGTATATAAAACCCCTCTTCAAACAGGCTAAACCAAACGACAACCTCCTCCTCCAAAAAAAAACCAAAACAAAACCAAAAAAACCCAAAGCTAAAACACACCGTTTGAAACAGAACCGCCAAAAAACCTCTCTACCAAGCAACAACAACAAAAAAGCCTCCCACACAACATGTGCTTTAATAGAAACAAGCTGTGGGCTTTGGTGAAAGGAGTACCTTGTGCTTGAGTTGTCCTGTTTGTGGAAAATGGCAGTGCTGTGATGAGCTGTCAGTTTGATAAAATTAAAGGTCTTTGTCTCCCAGGGGTGTTAATTTTGTTATGAAAACTGTTTCACTGAGGAGATAACTTTACTCTGTTTAAGCTGGTATTTAGCATGCTAACTTTCTTTTCAGTACAGGCTGTCAGATGAGATTCTCTGCTTTTCTTTGGCGTCATCCAGTTTTTTGTCTAAAGCTGTGCTTTTAGCTGTCTTGGCATTTAAGAACTTTTTCCAGCTATGCCACAAGGCTGACTCTGGCTGAAAGAATTCTTGCTACACTTTCCTAATACAGAACTTAAGTGAAAACACTCGTCATTTTTATTTTAAGTGGCATGTACACAAACAACAAAAGCAGCTTTTTGATTTTAGCAAACTTAAATCTTTTTGTTTCACATTGAGTTACTTCAGGGACTTTATAATGTATTCAAAAGTAATAAATCTTTGAGAAAACCTCAGCCTCATTCTTTAGACAGATTGACTTCTACAGCTCAGTATTTTTTCGAATAGTGGTAGATACTGTAGGATTAGATCTTTGTGCCTTTCTGTGTTTATATATTCTAGTTACCAACTTTTTATATCTAAAGAGAGGTGAACACTTAACACCTATGTTGAGCAGCAGAGCTTACTTACTGCTTGGTAATTTTGATATTAAATACATCAGATTTGGAGAACTGGTGCCTAGTACTTTGGATTGTCATGCTTCTTGCATCCCTTTTCTACTGATATGCCAAGACTACCAATGTAGCTTAACTAATTCTCTCTTCATGCTTTGCATCATCTCTTATGTCTGTTTTAGTGGTAGTGAAGCAATTAGTCGATTACTTTTGGAAGATTCCTGAGTAATGGCTAAGGTAATGTGATATCTGAAGGGATGGGTTATAACAGAAATTCATTTGACCTGTGTGGAAGGATCAGTGGAACTTCCACTGTTGGTTGTGGGGGTTAAGTGTTTGGCTATGGGACTTAAATGGAAGATTTTACGGGAGTGTAATTTGTCAGATGTCTGTGAGCAGGGAATTCCAATTGGAGCTTGCATTTTTGGGGCCAAAGTGGTGTTCTGACACTTTTCTGTCAAATGAGTCTGTGTAGCACTTTTTACATTAACATCTGTCTAGGTCAGCTTTGGCTCTGCTCCCCACAAAATACTATATATACACCTGTGTTATTTTGGAAGTCCCAGAAGAAACTGTTCAAATATAATTTCTCATTTGAAGAAGCTAAATTTTAACTTGCTAAATGTTTTGCATTTCAGACAGAAAAAAGTAACCATTATTGTGAAATTAATTTACTTTCTTGTTCAGCAGCTGTAACTTCTACAATGTTGCTTTGCAGTCAGCAGCAATTTAATCTCTGATTAACACACACACACTGGCATTCACATAATTATTGTAACAAAGAATAGTTCTGAACCCTTCATGCTCATGGTTTGCTTGCACTGTCATTAAGCAAATTTCTGTTTTAATGGATGCTGGTCATTGTCTTTCTTTAGGAATGAATTAATGTTCCCTTTATTTTCAACACACTGAATATTTTTAGTATACAAAAAAATACTGGATGACTGTAACAATGTGATTTTGCTTTTTCTTCCCAGGTATGAATGCTGCTGTGCGCGCAGTAGTACGCATGGGAATCTATGTAAATGCCAAAGTCTATTTTATTTATGAGGTTAGTTTTTGTTTCATTCATTCTGTATTTTGTCTGCTGACCAAACTTGAGTTTTTGTAGAAACACAGTGGAGAGCAAATAGTATAAATTAAAAATGTTACAGGTGCCATTCCTTTTCATCGTGTCTTTTATTTGATAGTTTTTGTTTTTGTGGAAATTTAATTTTTACAAGTTATATTCTAAGAATATGTAATTTAGAAGGACTTTCTTAAATATATGGAATGCTTTTTATGCCACCAGCAACTTGAAAGTAGAGAAAAACAGAGGTGGTTGTCACCTTGCAATGAGCTACATATCTGTGCACTTGTTGGATGTTTGGCCCCATTTATTGTACTTCATAAATATTTTCCTAAATTTTGTTAAAAGTACTGATTTTTAATCCTTTGAGTCCCCCCACTCCATTTTCCTACAGTGTGATAAAGATGTGTCCTCACCCTTACTTCACAGATTTCACAGCTTTGTTTTGATCAAGAGTGCTGTGCCACTGGTGCCATCTTGCCTGGCTTATAAGTAGAAAGTTGTAACTGAAGAAACTCAGCCAACAAACAAAAAAAAGCCACATCATAAACCTGACCATCATTGGTCTGTCCAGATACCAGAATTTTGTGGTAGCAGTTTGTAACTGTATGTTGAGAAAGATTGTAAATTTCTGTAGCAATTACGTGATACGGAAAAAAACATGGGACAAGTTTAATGCCAGTGCCAAGGTGATGCTCCATTTATTTGTCTTCCTGGAAGACTGTTGGAATCAGACTTCTTATAAAGGATGCTTTGAGTTTTTATACAATTGCAGATTAAAGAATACAATAAATATATTCAGTAGGAAGTCATTCTGTTCCCACTGGAGTTCCTGTACACCTCGTTAGTAATTTGAGATTATTACAAATCTTAATAAAAAATTGATATGGGGGAAAAGCTTGGTAGGTAGTGTTCCTGGTAAAGTGTAACTTTATTGTCAAGTATTAAAATATTGAGTACTAGAATTCATAGAGGTGCTCAGAAAATGCTTTTTAGTTTTGTGCATTGCAAATACACAGTTTGTCTTTAAAAAATAGCTATTTATTCTTTTTTCCTTGTCTGCTTGTTCCTATAGCTCATTTACTAATGAGATGCAAAGTATATTGAAATGCAAATAAGCAGAGGACTGTGCTCCAAAATTCTTTCCTACTACAGTGCTACAGTGAGTTGCTCTGAATACTTAGTGTGTGCTAATTACATGGCCAATCTCTGGAATTCCCTCAGTGTTCAGCTGTTTTGCAAGCTTGCTGAAATGGGTCAGATACTTCTGTGGAAGTAAGGAGGGGGTTTTGGCCATCTTTAAGGCCAGAACTTGGATTTTAATTTATTTCTAAATTAAGCTTAAGTCAAGAATTGCCATCTTTTGTCACCTTTTAAAAACATTTGGTATCACAGAGTGATAAATGTTGAGAGAAATTGGAGTATTTGTTTTTTCTGAACTTAGCAAAATAGCACTATTTAAGTCAGCATGTTCCTGTGTTAACTGGTAGAGTTGGCCAGTGTGAAGTCACAGGTATTTCTGAATGAAAAGTGGTTTTAAAAAACAAGTCTATGTTGGGAATTTTGAGTTTCTCTTATATATTGTCCTTCTGTCTTCAGTGTAACAGTAGGGTCTGGGAGGAAAATTCACATTTCACTGTAAGTATGGGCTCTGAAAAAGATCCTTGCTTCTAGATTAGTCTGTTCAGTTCTGTGTTTTGTAAAGTACCGAATGCAAAGCTTTGTTCTTCTCCGACTCATGGTAATTGAAATATGAAGTCAGTTTTCTTTCACAATGCCTACAAGTACTTCAGAGAAGCAGGGTTGCAAACATTGAAATGAAATGGCTGTTTAATGTTACCCCTTTGAAATAGGAAATAGATGAGGATGACAAGTGTAGTGAAGGTAAAAATCTTCTTGTGAGACTTGACACTAATGTTATAAGCCTTTGAGTGATATATAAAGAGGAGATTTATTTTTGGGTATACTTTAAGTTATTTAATGCTTTTAATGAGGTGTTCCTTCTAAATTACAGTTTATTGAATGCAGACTTGAGTGTGTTAAGCAAAGAGAATAGTCTATCTTTTGCCTACCTTTCAACATTTTAACACATAGGTCAGAGTAAAGTGAGTCTTGTATTGAAGCTGCTTGGAAAAAGTGAAGGAAAAACCTGAAGTGACAATATCCAAAAGAAGAAAAAAGTTTTCTTATTTAGATTGAGAAATTGAGTTAAAGGTCTCAGTTTGTTCAAGCTTACTTGCTGTAGTCATCATACGCTCTATTTCTCCTGTGGCTATGTCTGTCATATGAACTTCTTTTGCACTGCAAAACCATCTGTCTTCTACAGCTGGCCAGAACTAGTTCCATAGTCTAAGTAAAAAAGTAACTCTGTTTTCCTAGCTCCATTTTTCTTCATTTTGTAATGAGAGATTACTAAGATAAACAAATAAAAAATGGTTATGAATTAGGTCTAAGTAATTTTCTAGCCTTTTTAAAGTTGGTTTTACTAAAGTCCAAAGAAAGAAACAGTTACATACTGGAATTTATGGACTATTTGGGCTTCAAGCCCCCAAAGGTAAAAAAAAGTAAGCTCATGTGAAAATGAAAACTGGAAGATAATTTATATAAAACATATGATTAGTTATATATCTTTCTTATGGTTTATATAAAACCTGTGAATTTATAAAATTTAAAAAAACCCTTTTGTATCTTAATTCATTGATATTAGCACATTTCAAAATTCTGCAGTTAATTGCAGACCTATACAGTTGGACTAGTTCCACAGTTTCATATTTTATAGTATATTATTTTAGTCTGTAGTTACCCTTCTTGACTATGATCACATTATTCCTCAAATCTACTCCAGTCTGAATTAAAATTTTAATACTCATAGATTAATTTCACTCATGGTTTGAAAATCTAGAAGCTGGACATATGCATGGAGTACCAGGCTGCTCTAGGGGGCTAGTTTAATTTTTTTTTTCACTAATCAGAAACTATTTTAATTAATGGGAAGAAAAAGCGATGCCTCTCATTTATGGCAACTCATTTTAGAAACTTGAGGTCTTAAATATTTATACAAATAACCTGCCCTTTTTCCAGGAGTGAAGCACATAGTTCCCAGTGGATGCGTGCTCCTGCTACTAAGCTATGGAGCTTTTAGATTCTTCATCTTGATTAAGAGTCTTTTTCTCAAGAGGCCAGCATTGGGAATGCAATGGTACGGCAGTCATGGATTTCTGTGAGGAAAACGTCTTTTCTGTGATGGTTTGTGCACTCAGTGACAATAGTATTTTATGTTGTTGAGCAATGGCTAAGAATTCTCAGTAAGTAAATTCACATAACTTTTACCGGCCCAAGTGTCTCGCATGTAAGACATCAGAAGACAGCTTGTTCTTTCTCAAAAGCTTTTGTCTTCAGGGTTTAGACTGAAAGCCACGTTTGCTCCTGATACTCTCTCCTGGAGTTGCAGTATCTGTGAATCTACCCTGTGAACATTGGACCCACAGAGATGTCCTCTTGTTCGTTGAATATTTAGATTTTGGGTAAATGAAGAGCTAAACATAAAATGGAGCTGATCTTCACCAGACTGTGCTTGCTGTATTTTTGACTGCTTAATTTTTTCCATTCGTGCCCCATAGTTTTAGTATCTCAGTGCCCAAGGTGCTATATTTTTAGAATCTAAGTAAGAATTTACTTTATTTAATGTAAACTGACAGATTCCCACCCTCATACTAAGGCCTGTATTCACATCTGCCAGTGATTTTTCAGTAGCCATGCAACTGTAAAAGTGTTGAACCTTCAAAAATAGATTGTCGAGTCCTTATCAGTGTTTAAATAACTAAAACTATAATTGGAAATAATGAACATTATTAATATTTCAGTTTTAATTAGTAATTAATTTTTTTTCCTTACAGCTTTTCTAGAAAGCTGTTTTAATTCTACAGCTTGTGTCTCTTAATGGTATGGCAAACAATGTGGAAGTTCTATCTACATTATTAGGAGGTAGCTTACAGATGCTCAGCAAACAACTGAATTAGGAAAAGCTAGCATAATAGTTCAAACAGATCATGATTCCAAAGGTTCCCTGTCCTTACCTTGTAGTGGGAGAAATTGTTAATACATCCCCAGTTCTTACTTGTCTACACAGATACAGACTCCTGACCAAAATGCACAAATTCTTTCTGCTTCAAAGAAGCATGATGCAGGAGTGGGTTAGAGCTCATCCTTAGCCTAGCTATGAGGTGTTACAAATCTTACAAACAACTTAAACTCCTATTTTATCTGTTTTTTTCTGTGTTTTGGATTTGTTAATCTTGTAAATTGGGAATTTTAATCCATTAGTCCTGTTTGCGTATATAGTTCCTGTGTATATAGTTCTTTGGATGCACTTTTGTTTTTCCTCTCAAGTTAAAATGGAAGGTGAATGATTGGAGCACATGTGAAGTGGATATATTTTTGTCAGCTTGCAGTGTAGCTTACTGTAGTCAGTGTTACAAACTTGAGTTAAGATGCCACATTACACTACTCTTTCAGGATTTATTGCCAGTGGATTTCTGAGTTACTGGAGTTGTCAGTAGAAATAATGGTAGGAAAAGCTTTCACTCCATTACTGAATGATGTAAAGAACATAGAATTCTATGCTTTAAAAACAAGCAAACCAGCAAAGCCGTGATGAGTGAACTTAATAATTTGTTAGCCTTCATCAGGCTTAGTTGTACACACTGTAATGTTTATTTCTGAAGATTTTTGCACTTTATCTGACAGAGGTTTCTTTTTTAAGTTGATGGGTAGGTTAAGCATTATTCCTTTTCCACCTTGCTCTAATTTTGAAGAAATTGTGTAAATAACGGCTTAGCTTCAAGTCGTATATGTATACATTAGCATACAAAAAGGGGCCTGTATGAAGGGCCTGCAAGGAAACTGGGGAGATACTTCACCAGGAACTGTAGTGATAGGATAAGGAGTAATGAGTTCAAACTGAAAGAGTGGAAATATAGGTTAGATATATGCAGGAAATTCTTTACTGTGAGAGTGGTGAATCAGTGGAACAGGTTTCACAGAGAAGATGTGCATGCTCCAACCCTGGCAGTGTTCCGGGCAAGGCTGGATGGGGCATTAAACAACCTGATCTGGTGGGCAGTGTCCCTGCTGATGGCTGGGGAAGTGGAAGTTGATAATCTTTAAGATCCCTTTCAACACAAGCCATTCTATGTGTATATATTAGATAGATACATGTCAAAGTTATCTGGAGAGCGTGCAAAATATTGAAAAGGTCTGTTGGTAGAAATTAGAGACAGAAGTAGTTTTCCATCTGGATGTTTTTTGCTGTCACTTGTGATCATTATATCTGTAAATTAATCAGTCAAGTCTCACTGAGCAGAAACTTTCATGCTTTCCCCCTGGAATCTGTACTGGAATCCTAGAAAGCCTAATTGAGTAACTTGTACTTTTGCTATGTCCAGGTTATCTTTATATTCTTATTTTCTCATGCTGGTGAGGACTCAAAATTTGACGCAAAAAGCCAGATAGATACTATATGAATACTAAGCCACTGAAGGCTTAGTACATTTCCAAGTTACTGCCTACTGAGTAAATTCTGCAAATACTCTGAATCATGCCAAAGTAAATCTCTCCAGTTTATAATGTCAGTTTTGCTGCCTTCTGAACTCCATTCTTTTTCTAGTTCCTGACTTATTATTGAAAGCCCTAAAACTAATATACAGTCTTGCAAAAACTGCATAGAGAAAAAATGTTAGCCAGTTGTTCCTTGGCACGGGGAATGTGTACATGTAATCTAAAAATGGAGACCTAAACATTGTTGTGGCTATTTTTCTTTAGTAGTTTTTTGTTTCTTTAACATGTTATGTTTTTCCCTATGGATTTAAATAAATACCAAAGGGTTGAATCGTCATTCCAGTTTTATTCTGGTGTCTCTGTCAGGCTTTTCCAGACTTAGGACTTGACTGCATTTTCTTTTTTTTTTCTTTTTTTTTTTTTCCTTAATCAATGTTCAAAATATCACCTAATGGAAAAGAAGCTGTAATTGCCATTCTGCTAGTATTTTTGTAGAGAGGTAATAAAGCCAGGCATAAAATAAACCCTTTAGCTGCTTACTGGATAGTTTTCCTTTCTTTCAGATAAGTGTAGTTCTTCTCACATTACAGCATGCAGTGGTTTTAGAAGACCATTTGAGTTAAGGTATTAAGAATCTTCTAAATGCATCACTAAAAATTGTATTTTTTCCTATTAAATTACTTTTATTTATTGTGTGAATGCCTCAAAAAAAAAAGAAAAAAGGGTAGTGTCACCTCATTTCTTCTTTTATGAAAAGAAATTTGTTACTGCTCTTTATCTTGTTTTGCTTTTACCAGCATTGG
>VZRM01000020.1:0-57157 GCA_013397955.1 Grantiella picta | reverse complement strand
CCAGGGGGGTGGTGGGGGGAAATGTACAATGTGTTACAAAGATAGATTTCTGAAGTTTGTGGCCCTCAGGTTGAGGTTATGTTTTTAAGGAATATATTTTATAATGCATTTCAAAGTTCTTTGTGTTTTTTTTTTTTAAAAACTGAATATTTGTTAAAGGAGAAGCACGTTACCATTCTAGTTCAATAGCTGTGTGATCTGTGTGAAACCTTATCTTGAAGTTGTTTTTGGAACTGATCGTTTAGGAAGAGAGAGTTTTGCTTTCCCCTCCCCTCCCCCCCCAAAGAAGCAGTGACACATGATTGAATGTTGTTTAATTTAAATTATGTTCATTTAAATTGATTTCATTCAGTGTTTTTAATTAAAGGTGTATTAAAGTGCACAAGGAGAGTATTACTGTAGTGGAAATTCAATGCAGTTTTTAAAATCAGACTTATGAAATACCTTTCCTTTTTCAGGGTTACCAGGGAATGGTTGATGGAGGTGATAATATTGTAGAAGTTTCATGGGAAAGTGTTTCAAGTATACTGCAAGTGGTAAGTGCTAAGGGGTGGGAGTGGGACCCAAACCCTCTTTGTTCAAACAGAAGAACCAAACTTCTAGATCCAGGCAGCCACTGTAATTATGTGTTTGAATTCTGTGATGAATGAGTGACCAGTATCTACCACTTCCAGCAGAGCCTGATTTCCAGAGTATGGATGTCTGAACATGCATCTGTGCACACTTCAGAGTTTCGTTGGGATTTCTTTTGAACTCAGTCATCCAAACAGATTTGGTCCTAAAGTCCAGACTTTTAAGGAAACATATTTTCTCTTTTGCTAGAATGAATGTTGTTGGAACCTCAGTTTAGCTTCTCATGTGGTAACACTTTCTGAAGACCTTGGTGTGGTCTTGAATTTGGTGCGCAGAAATAATCTTGAAAACCTTTGTTCTAGATTTGCAACATCACGTCTTCAGCTTCAGGAGGCTATATTGACAAGTCTGTATTTAATAAAAAAGACATTATGGGGCCAAAACATGAAACCAGCTGTGTTTTGTAAGGCAAATAATTTCTTACGAAACCCTGTTGGCTTTTTGTGTAAGTGGATTTAGAATTAAAGTAACAGATGTAATTACAGTGCAGTTCTGCAGAGGTCAGATACTGCCGGTGACTTTGTACGTTTTTATTACATCATTCTGCAGTGTGGCCATTTGGATCTCCTCAGCATGGTAATGTTGTTACCTCTTCCAGAGCAGGTGCTATGTTTGGTGAAGAGGCCTGGCTACTTGCCAGGCTTTCTGAAAACTACCTCCAGCTGAAGCATGGGTTTCTTTGGAGATTTTTGTAAAGTTAATGAACATGAAGCAGTTAGCAGAGACAAATTTTTTTTTTTATTTAAGCAAACCAATGCCCTGGAGTACTGCGAGGTATTTTGTCCCCTGTGTTTGGTTGTTTCTCTTTTCTTTTTCCTCCATGTCTATCTTGCAGAATCTGTAAATAGGATCATAGAATATATCAAGTTGACAGGGACCCATAAGGATCACTGAGTGCTAAAACTAAACAATATGACCAAGAGCATCATTCAGATGCATCTTACGATTACGAGAAAATTGAGTTCTCTTGGCTAAGCCACCTAACAGCATAGGCAGGAGCACAATGTAGGCATCCTATACATGTGTGTAGCACACACAGTATAAGAAAAAACGTCTTTCTGAGCTTTATTGCTAGTAATTAAACAGACCAGCGGTGAACCTGAGCATACATCTTACAGAATGCATTTAGTTGTTTTGATGTGAAATTTTTTTCAGCCCGTTGTATATTTCTGTGTATTCAGAACAAGTAGCACATTGTTTCAAGTGCAGTTTCTTTTCCACTTACAGCTATGTTTGTTCAAAGTATGAAATAACCTAGTTTCAGGTATGTTTTTTAGTCATGATTTTTTTTAGGGCATCTCTGTGTGTACAGATCTTTTGTCTGGAGAAAGCTGAACTTCTGTTCCACTTTTCTCTCCGCTAGCAGCTGTGCAACGTAGATGGCAAACTGGCTTGAGAGCTGAAACATCTGTTGGTAGGGTAAATCGTGTCAGTACAGCCTCTGCAGATTTGAAGTTCAAATTTAGATGGATGTGACAGATACACTGCAAGTTAAAGTGAAGGGAATGTTTATGCAAAAGTGATGCAATCATCTCCAGATTTGTTCGCAGGAAAAAAAAACAGGTTTTTCAGTCTTAATTGATACTACTTTTTACTGTGACAATAAATAAGGCAAAAATTAAACTTCTAGAGTGACTGAACAACATTTACATAGAAGATGTGTAAATAATGTGTGTCTAGCAAGAGACCCAGCAATTTGCAGTGACAGGGCAGTTCAGTTTTTTCTTAAAATGACCACCACCATTTTGGAAAGAAGCTTTTTAATTAATATTAATAAATTCAACAGATAATCAGGAAAACAGAAAACGTAGCATTCATCTGATCTATAAGGAATTAAAGGTAGTTATTTCCGTAGATCTGTGGAATGGCAGTGAATGCTAGTTTTGAATTTCAGGGATATACTTTTTCTCTTACTTGTTTATGTATTTCATGGTATTAGGGGGAAAAATACCACACCGAGGCAAATTCCTCTAAATACTTAACTACTTAGAATATCACTTTTATTCTCGTATTATTACATATAAGTAACAATTAACCTGTTTGTTGTAATACTGCTAAAATAAATCCTGTGTAATTTAACATTTTCCTTCCAGAGTAGCTCTTTATCAGTCATTTTTGAGTGGTCTTTTTGTTTTTCCCCTGTGTGTATCTGCCCTTGCACATAAACTCCCACAGGTTTGGTAATTTCTTATCGCTAACTTTACTCGCTGTAAAATCAAAAAATACAAAAACATACAGTAATACACTGGATGATTAAGTAAAAGTGCTCTTCCCTTTCTCAGGGAGGCACGGTGATCGGCAGCGCGCGCTGCAAAGCGTTCCGCACGCGCGAGGGCCGCCTGCAGGCTGCCTTCAACCTGGTGCAGAGAAAGATCACCAACCTGTGCGTGATCGGCGGCGACGGCAGCTTGACCGGCGCCAACCTCTTCCGGGAGGAGTGGAGCGGGCTGCTGGAAGAGCTGGCACGGAATGGTGAGTTTGCCTTAGACCCTCTGAACTCCCACTCCACTCTACCTCGCCATAGGTATGCAAACTGTATCCAGAGGCTGTTTCTGAAGTTCAAAAACCAAGTGCATTCATTCTAGGAAGTCATGTGGTTCTTCATGAAACAGTAGCTTCTGGTTTCTGTACATCCTCTCATGCATATCAAAAAGGTCCAAAAAAGGCCAAATAAGTTACTGGGCAACAGTCTGTGTAGCTTTTTTTCCTCTATTATGAATAATTTTCAGGATCTGAACTTCTTACCTTCTGCTTGAAAAGCCCTATGCCCTCATATCCAAACTGAGGTGGTAATTCCTTTCCTACAACAAGCTACACATTTGTATGTTATTAAATTATGATGCTTTCCTGCCTGTATGTCACTATTTGTTTGAGATCAGAACATTAAGTGGCTGTTGATAAAAGTCCAGCCAGCCCAGTAGTTGTCTTTGATAACATCCACAAGAATGTATAGGGAAGAATAAAAGAGTAAAATAATGCTGTGTTGATGTTATGTGCTACTCATAATACATAAATACTCTGATAGGTTCCATCCATTTCTGTCTTCAGGACTTCCTGAACCAGATGCTCTTAGCAATCTGTAATGAATTTCTCTTCCATGAATGTATACAGTCTACTTGAAAACATACAGTTTTGCTGAAAACATTGTGTAGCAAGGAGTTCTGCAGCTTCACTGAATAATGAAGATTGTGAAGAATCTTCTTCTATTTATTTTGATCCTACTGGCTTCTAGATCATTTGATGTCCATAGTTTTTGTGTTAGAATAAACGATGAATGATCAATCCTGCTTCCTCTCTGCATGCCACTTGAGATTTTACAGCTGTCTTATTTTCCCTTCATCATCTCTTTTTCTAGATGGAAGAGTCCTAGTTTGCTTAGTTGTTCCTTGTATGTAAGTTCTATATCTTTGATCATCTTTGTTGCCCTTCTCTGAACCTTTTCCAGTTCTACCCTGTTTTGAGGTGGGGAGGACCACAACTGCACCCAGTAATCAAGATGAGGGCAAACCATGGATCTACACAGTAGTATAATGATCTTTGTTTTGTTCTCTATTCTTTTCCTAATATTTTCTAATATTTTGATTTTTTTTTTACTGCTGTTGAGCATTGAAGCTGATTTATTAGTGGAAACAGCATTATTATATTATGCTGGAAATAAGTGTTACTTTGTTTGTGATATTAGGGTACATTTTCTCATGTGTCTTAGTTTACATTTATCTGCAATGAATTCCATCTGATACTTTACTGCTTGCTGTGTCTTGCTAGTCTTCATTTCTTCTCAGACAGTCCATATGTTTAGATCCCAAATAATTCAGTTTGGTCAGTAAACTTTGGCACTTTGCTGCTAATTCCCTTTTCTAGGTTATTGCTGAGTGTGTTGAACAGCGCAGATCCCTGTAGAACTCCATTGGTTACCTTCCTAAGATACAAGAATTTGCGTTTACTATTGCCCTTTGTCTTGTATTTTTTACCCTCTGTTTCATATTATTTACTCTATGAAAAACCTTCTGTCTTATACAGTGACTGCTTAGTTTCCTCAAAATCCTTTGGCAAAAGACTTTGTCAATGGCTTTTTAGAAATCTAAGTAAAATATGTCAAGTAGATAGCCCTTATTTATGTATTAAATCACATTTGGAACTCTAGAAAAGGTTTGTAATGCATGATATACATTCATAGAAAACATTTTGATTCTTCTTCACAATGTTATATTTATCTTCATGGACATTAGTTATATTTTTCATTATGGTTGTACGGTTTCTCTGTAATGTAGACATTAAATACACTGATACATAGTTCCTAAATCTCATATTAAAATATTGGTATTATATTTACTACCATCTCATCCACAGATACTAAGGTAGTTTTAAGTGCTTAAGCAGCTAAAGTGATTCATCCTGGAGATCCTTTTGAACTCTTGGATGATGCAGCATTTTCATTGATGTCTTGAGAGACGCTGCTAAGACTTAGAATAGGAGCTTTTCTGTTCTGTTTGCTTATTAATCATGAAATCAGAGCCTTTCAGTGTTGCAAAAGACAAGTCTTCAAAAGTTGTATGCTGGTTTTTAATTCTTTACATATGCCCATAATCACATCCAGTTTGCATCCTTTTGCTTCTTCATTGCATGTTACACACTGAGACTACAATTTGAATGATACTGTTTCAAGTTGAAACCATTAATTTTAAGGTTGGTTACAAAACTTGATAATTATTTGACACTTTGACATGGACTGAAAAGCTCTTATTTCCTTCCTTACTGTAAGGAGGTCTATGCAGGATTATTTTGTTTGGATGTGTGATTGGCTTTCGTTTGTAGTTTTGACTAACCTTGTTACCTAAAATATCTAAACATTATTTAATGTTTGGATATGTTTATTTTATAAAAGTAGAGCACCCAAGCAATATGTCAAAGTATTTTTTTTAATAGTCTTACAGTTCTTTCTCTGACTACTTCGTTACAGGAAAGATTGATGCAGAAGCCGTTAAGAAATATGCTTACCTTAACATTGTGGGAATGGTTGGATCCATAGACAATGACTTCTGTGGCACTGATATGACCATAGGTACTGACTCAGCTCTGCACAGAATAATTGAAGTTGTGGATGCCATCATGACCACTGCTCAAAGGTAAACTGAGCATATTATAGACACTGATAACAAATACACGGATGTTTATGCTTTTAAATAGTTCATTTTAAATAGAGGTTTGGTGAGTGGAATTTGTAATATTTCTAGAGTGGAAGTAAAAGTTATTTTTGACTGCATCTTTCAAGTGTCTTGGTTTCTTTTTTTCTTAGTAACCGCTTTTTCTTCATTTCTGTCATGGCAGCACTTGAAGCCTGTGATTATAGAGACTGCATCAGCCTTGGGGCAGACTTGGTTTTTAATGTTTTTAGTCTTTCACAGACATAGTCTGTAAGAGAAGATCCAGGCACACTATGAAGAGTACAAAATAGCATCTGTTTTATATAAGCTTTTATTTCAGTAAAAATTAAGCAGTTGAATGATTTTTTTTTAAATACAGCTGTATCATTACAATTCTTACCTATGGATTTGCATCATTTACATTTCCAGTAAAGGGTCACATCTTCTCTTGTAGCTGCCTATACATGTTTTGGAGGAAAGTAGTGAAAATGAATTATGCATTGGAAGATACTTAATTTTAAATGTATTGTTAATTGTTACTATAGTTTTGTTTTCCTAATGTTTTTCTAAGGAATCCTGTGTTCAGTAAGCATGGTAAACACAAGCTGTTTCGTGATACTTGTTTCAGTAATTTGTTTTCTTATTTTTACAGCCATCAGAGGACGTTTGTTCTGGAGGTTATGGGGCGACACTGTGGGTATGTATTGTCTTCAGCATTTTATGTCTCATACACATATAATTATGGAAGAAATCTGAAATACAAAAGTCTAATCATTTTTTTCTTTTTATTAGGTATCTAGCTCTGGTTAGTGCCTTAGCCTGTGGTGCAGATTGGGTATTTATTCCTGAGTACCCACCAGAGGAAGGCTGGGAAGATACAATGTGTGTTAAGCTTTCAGAGGTAATCTGTTAATATGTTTGAAATTCCCCAATGTCTTTGCAGATGTTTATTTGAAAGTGATTACAAAACGTGATCAGGACTTTGAGCAAGTCTTTGGTTTTGGTGTCTCATAAAGTTTTGTGTGGTCTTGAACATTTATTTTCCTGCATTCCACAATTCTTTTGAGGAATCTTATGACCCACTGTGGGAGTTGCGTAAAATTATACCTATAAAAGCAATATGTATGCATTTCCTCAGTAATTTGATGTAGGACATGTCACTTCATCAATGAAAAGACACGTATGAAAATAAAAGATGTGAGAACACTTGACTTATGAGTGATCAAATACAAGAAATGTTTCCTCAAATCCTAGTGCGTAATATGGAGTAATTGATTGTAAAATTATGCTGTAAATGCCTCTTGTTTTTTTTTAACTACGTAAATGTGCTTTTACTTTTATTACAGAATCGTGCACGAAAGAAAAGACTTAATATTATTATTGTAGCTGAAGGAGCTATTGATTGTCACAACAAACCCATAACATCAGAGAAGGTTAAGGATGTAAGTGTCAGCATCCCGATGATACATGATTTCTGTTCATAAGACTGGGCTTATTGTTAACAATGACATTTCTGTAGAGTAAATCTGTTCCTGTAAGGTAGCTTATCACACTTGCATTTTATGCTTATGCTTCATTATCTATATTCCATAGTAAAATTAAAGGGCAGTGTTTGCAGTGGCAATTAATTAAAACCTGTTCTCCTTGTACCACAACAGAGCAGTTCAAAAGCGTCTGCTTCATGAGTGCCTTAATTGATAGTTCGAAATCAACTCATATCAGTATTTGTAATCCTATTTTACTTTGTATGTCTTGTAAAATTTTAATACTGGTTTGTCTCACAGTTGACTAATACTGTGTGTTTTGGACAAAGTCTTGTCCAAATGGTTGCTTTGCTAAAAATTTCATTGGTGTGTAAGATTAAGAAAACTTTTAAGCTGAAATATTTCTGCTTTTTTTTTAAGGGGTTCTTAAAACAAATTGAGAAATAGTCATTGGTAGAAAGGAGCTATGATACCTCGGCTCTACCTGGGATTTATTTGTCCTCTGACTGTGAAGTTCTGTTTTCCACAGCTGTCAGTTTAGAGAAACATTTAACTATTCAGAATTGCAATTACTTGAAATAACATTTAGCACCAAGTGGTATGTGTACATAAAGCTAATGTGTATATAAAGTAGTGATGATGATAAACCCTCTGTATTTTGATATTGTGTGCAGCTTGTGGTTCAGCGCCTTGGTTTTGACACCCGAGTAACCATCCTGGGTCATGTGCAAAGAGGTGGAACCCCTTCAGCTTTTGACAGAATTCTTGTGAGTATTCCCAAAATAATTGCTCATGGCACCACATAGTGCAACTGCATTTTGATTACTCATTTGGGGGTGGGATGGTTCTTTACCTGATTAATTAGACAAATCAAACTGTAATCTCACATTAACTAAATAGCTCAAAATCAGAGTAGTGATGCACTTTGTCTAAAGGAATCTATATTAAGATTAAAATGGGAAGCTTAATCGTATGTTTACCCTTACTTATGGGTATAAAGAGCCCACAGCATTTTCACCTAATCAAGGATATCAAGGAGTAATTGGTTTCAGCTTGATTTACAGAGAAATCAGGACCATTTCTATGATTGAAAGCCTTATGCTTTTAAGTGTTTGTTTGAACACTCAAAGATTCTCTATTTCCAGGCCAGTCGTATGGGTGTGGAAGCTGTGCTTGCCCTGTTAGAAGCTACTCCAGCTACCCCTGCCTGTGTTGTGTCCCTGACTGGAAACCAGGCTGTCCGTCTGCCTCTGATGGAGTGTGTGCAGATGGTGAGGTTCTGGCAAAAAGCCAGTTTATGTTACTTATTTAGTACAACAGACTACTATGTACAATAACTGGCTGTTCTCATTAGGACATTGATGGAATATGTGCAGCACTTTTCCATATTGGGGAATGAATAATGAAGTTCGTGTAAATTTTCTATGTATTAACTATTTCTTTGCAAACTATGAAGGAACAAGAAGTACAAATATTTTTAATTTGTTTTAAAATTTTATCTCTGATCTTCTGGTTTTATTGTTAAAACAAATTCTTCAGATGCTTGCATCCATTTACATGTCATACAAAAGTCAGGTTTCTGCACTAAAACTGCTCCGTTTAAACTGGAAAAAGAAAATGCAGAATGAATAGCAGTGATTTCTTTGTCCCATGAAGGCTTTAGGTATTTATTTCTATTTTATTCTCCTGTATTCTATAATTTATCCTATGAGAGGAGGGAGCTTGTAAATTGAGGAATTGTCATTATTTCTTTTTTCACTGTGGAAATATATTAATCTGTGGAATATATTAAATAGTCAACTTCCTGTGTTTTTGAAACCTACTGAGTAATCAACTTGTTTTTTCAAGACTCAAGAAGTCCAGAAAGCCATGGATGAGGGAAGGTTTCTGGAGGCTGTGAGGCTTCGTGGAAGGTATGGCCAATAGCTTACATAACTTTATTTGCTACAGAAAAGCTGAGTTGCTTTGCTGTTATGCTGGCATGTGACATTTTATTTTAAATATGTTACTAACTGTATGGTTTTACGGGTTTGAGGATGAGAGGAGACAGAAGAGTTGCTTAAATAGAATAATTGAAATTCTTACCTGAATAAAAATATGCAAAACAAAGCAAACTGTAATTCACTGCTGTGTCAGACTAGTAACAGTTCCTAGGCTAACTGGTCACAAAGCAAAGAGCTTCTATGAGCTGACTGGTAGCAACCATAAGTTTGTTTATTCAAGATTTTGACGCCAGTCCTGTGAGCTTGTTTGTAAGTAGTTGGTAGTTTTCCAGCAGTAATGTTGGAGGAGGTATTCTTCACTCTTGTTGGGAGAGTGGTTTCTGTTTCAAGTCATTTGATAATAAAATGCTTTCTCCCCAGTCTATAAAACTAGTTTGTTAACTACATAGTTGTTTTATGACTCTTATCTTACAATAATGAATATTTTTCATCTTCTCTCATTTCCAGTTTCTTCCCATGTTTTGCATTTGTAATAACACTGGTGTTAATATTTCATACTAGTTTTTTAAGGTTCCTGAAAAATTTGAATGTTCCTTTAAAATAACTGTGAGTTTATAATTTTACTATTTTATTTGCTTATCTTACTTATTTGTTTAGGAGCTTTGAAAACAACCTTAACACGTACAAATTACTGTCGCACAAAAGACCAGATGCTGAGCTTCCAAAGGTAGGGGAGTTTGTTGAGTGTGCAATGCATGTCTGCTTTTGGGATACATTAATAACTCCCTTCAAACCTGTGTTATGGGGTAGTTTATAAAATTAAATATTATAAATATGCTTGCAGCAGACTAGTTTATTTTTTTAAAGTAAAATACCATTGTAACTAAAAAAATTTCTATGTAGACAGTTTCTTTCCGTTTGGATGTACATGTCCCAATTGTTACAGTGTCTGGCCCTGTTTAGTTACTATTTTGACCTCTGTGCCTCACCATGGAGAGAAGGAACTGTGATCTTTAAGATCATGATTAAGACTGAAATCTTGAGTTTAAGGAAAATGCAATATTTAAAGAATTTTAACCCTTCCTTTTGGAGGGTAAAACCACTCCAAGAGCAAGGGCAAGTCCAGGAATTCATCCGAAGCAATATTGAGGACAGATGCATCACCTTTACCTGATACAGCAAGTCACTGTGCATAATACAGTAATGGACATTTAGTTCTTTGTAGTTTCTGAGTTTTGTATAAGAGGAAATTTGGATTTATTAGGAGGTAGACACTAAATTTTGTGTGCAAACAAATTTTAGATGGGAATTTTTTTGTTTTTATTAAAAGTTTACTTACTAGTTCTGTGTTTGATCATAGTTGGTGAGTATGTCATCTCACTTGTTAATTCCTCTTTTAATTGTGGGTTTTGACCATTTGTTACCTTACTTGCATAATGATGTTGCTGTTACATTTTTTTAGAAATCTTTTTCCCAAATGAATATTTGAGTAATGATTACTGGTAGCATCTCAATATTGTTAAGGAGCAAAATTGCATTGACAATACAGTAAGGACCTAAGACTGACCTTCAAGAGAACAAGGAATTCAGGATTTTTTAGGTGGATATTTAACATTTTCTTTGCCAAATCAGGTGTTCGTATGGTGGGTTTTTTTTAAACACCAATGTAAATCAGGACGGTTAGCACTGGGCTTTTGTATTTTTTTAAAAAATACTTTTGTCATACCATCTGTGATAAATGGCATTAGAAGGAAATGTAGGCCATGTGTAATTATTAACTACTTGGATTTGACCACGCTAACAAAATCTGTATGCCTTCAGTAAAAGAGGTTGAATGGGAATTAAATTGTAGATGAAATTTGCGTGTCACAGGAATTGAGGAAAGAGCTAAGCTGATCTGATCAGGAGAGCCAGCTGAATGCTCTGCTTCAGCAGTGCTTCTGCATACATTGTATTTTGCTGCTTGTGATTCCATTGCATATTTCTACAATCCTTTGATTGTATCAGAGCCAAAAAAAGGAAACTACATATATTCTGGTTTGTGTCTCACTGAGGATTTTTTGAGGGTCATTGTTGGTTTGGGGGTTTTTTTTGTTTGTTTTTGCTTGCTTGTTTTGTTTTTTGTCAGATGAGATTCCATGATCGTTACTTAACAACTGTTTACTTTTTTTTTGTTTATGTTCTCATCTTCCAGAATAAAGCTAAATAACTTCTTCCTCTTCTGCAGTACCAAATTATTACAGTTGTGTCTTGTCAATAGTTGTAAACAGTTTAGGGTCATCTTGCTGACAATACGTATGAGCTCAGGCTGTCAATTTTTCTTGCTACTTTTTTGTCATCTAAATTGACTTTGCTAAATTCATATAGACTAGTTAAACTTTTCCAGAAGGTTCAGGCATGTAAAGTTTAAATTCTTACATTTTGCTCTTAGTATTAATTTCAAAACTGTAAAAATTAAAATTAATGAATAGCAGTGCTATTTCTGTGTTTTGGCTATTCATTATATTTATATCTCCTGTAAATCAACTCTGATTGATGTCAGTGAAACTGTATTAATTTATGCTACCTGACAGTCTCTTAATCACAGAGAGTAGCCTGTGATTCATCTGGAAATAAGAATTCCATTTCAAGGAGTGTGTCATACACAGATCAGCATTTCATGCGTAGCAGTTAAAATATAATTAAAGGTGCTTACTGGCATTTTTCGCCCAGTTGCACTCTTGCTTTATATACCGAAATATTTATTATATCATGTTATGGGTTGTTTTTTTTTCAGACTTTTCAGTTTGGGTAGCTCAGTCACTTACCTTGGATACTCATTAAGCCTGAGGAGACATTGTATATAAACAGTTTTTTTGAGTCCTTAAAAAATGTTTTAGAAACTGCTATAATCTGAAAATGTGTGGTGTTGGGAAAGATGCTGAGTGCTCCTCTTTGCTACTGTATTGTCAGCTGCTTGAAAAACCTGGCCAATGGCTTAATTTTAAAACTTGTCTGTTCCATTCTGCATTGTGCTTATAATACATATATGAGTGCTGTGAATCAGTTCCTATTTTTTTTTTTTTTGCTATTGTTGATGTGTTTGCAAAAAAAAAATATTTCTGTTCAGTAAATTGAAGCTGGTTGAATAGCACTGGCCAGCTTGGGTGCAGCTCTGAGCAACCCAGTCATTCTGTGATTCTGTTTTATGTTTCTCGAACTTGGGCTAGAATACAAAAACCTGAACAACTTAACTTGCAAACCAAATGGAAATATGGTAAAGTCTTATTTAAAAACAAACATTCTTTTTTTAAAAACTGCTTGTCTCTTTGTTATTCTGCAAGTGGGGAAATGTGTCTGCACCTTCTAGTTAACTTTACATTTTCAACGTGTTTAGAGGCTCTGAAATTTTATTTCCTGCACTCCAGTGTTTAGCAACTGCATATGATGTACAAATTAACCATGGTGTAGAAATGAAAGTCCTTATTAATGTTATCTTTATCTTACAGACTAATTTTAACGTGGCAGTTCTAAATGTTGGTGCCCCTGCAGCTGGAATGAATGCCGCAGTGAGGGCTGCAGTGAGAGTTGGCATTACTGAAGGTCACAAAATATTTGCTGTCATTGATGGTTTTGAAGGATTCGCTAGAGGGAAGGTCAGTATCTCATGTGTGCATTACCAAGTGCTGTGTATCCCACCCCACACCACCACCTTTGCTCACGTTCTTAGAAGGTATGCTCTCTCATAAGTGTTGAGAGAAACTTGTTTTGTAAGTTCTTTTATTTCATAAAGATACGCAAAACCTACATTGTAACTGTATTTCGCAACTGTTCAAGTCTGTAGAGTCATTTATGCTGACTGTTACTGTCTGCATGCTGCAGAGCTACAAAGCCAGTACAGATGAATCCTGCCTTTGAATTTTGGTCAACGTATAGCATATTGTAGGTTTTCACAGTAGAACAGAATAATCTCTGATTCTGGACGTTGAGTTGTTGCACCTGTATTCCTTTGCCACAAGGAACTTTGCAATAGCCCTTACTGAGGAAGGAAGCTTTTCTTTTCCTTACAAGAGTTAGATTCTTCTATTCCCCTGTTTTTAAATGTTAAGCTTGGTTAGTATACTGAAGAGAACCTGAATGCAAGACTAACAATTTCTATGCCTGACTGGAGCCACAGATCTCAAAACTTACATGAAAGACCTAGGTTTAGATTTTTGTGCTTTACATTCTGTAGGAGAGGTTGGGAAAACAGGATTGAATTACAAAACACAGAGGCAGGGTTCATCTTGATGTGAAAGAAGAAAGAACAAATGGATTGGAAAGGAATAGGTAGTAACTCAAGACAAATGGAGTTAAACTCTTGATGCCGTTTTCTTTCTTTGCTGCCTTCAAGTCTTAGTGATGTCTGTGTCCAGCAGCTTTTCATTAAGTAGTACCTGGTGTTTGCTGCAACTTAAGTAATCGGCTAATCACTTAACAAAATCTCCTTTTTTACTTTTATTCAAAGATAAAGGAAATTAGCTGGGGAGATGTTGGAGGCTGGACTGGTCAAGGAGGATCAATTCTTGGTACAAAACGGTAACATCATTACTTTTGTCAATTGATATGATGAATTGTAGTGATGTATATAACCACTGTATGAGTCCATACTCTTCTTTCCACAATGTTTTTAAGTCCTCAGTTTTTGTACATAGGGTTTTATTTTTTGTTTGTTATTTGTTCAAATCCTTGTGTTCCAACTTGGGTCTCTTTATAGTACTGAAGCAGCTCTGAAGAGTAGGAGTTGGGCCCTCAACTTAAAAAATTTCTTGGGGTCCTTGCACTTCGAAGGATTGCAAACCTGCAGTTTCTGTAAACTTGACATGATTCCTTATTTTTTTGTCTGGGAGAAATATTTGTATGGATAAATATGTAAAACATAAAGCATGGTGTTGCTTGCTCAGTTTATGGTTTCAGCTTAGTAATTAGTTCTTACTGCTTCAGAGTCTGTAAATTGTTTTGATTTTTCTTTTGGTTTAATGAATTTTAGTACTCTTCCTGCAAAATATTTGGAGAAGATCGCTGAACAGATGCGCACTAACAACATTAACGCCCTTATGGTTATTGGTGGATTTGAGGTACACTGAAATATCTAATCATGTCTAAGTAGAATAGAATTCCTAACAAAATTAATAGTCTGTTTTGATTTTTACCCAATCTTCATGTAAAGCATGTTTAGCTGTATATTTATTTGATACACAACACAAATAGTGTTTAGAATTGTAAGTGTTGTCAATCAGTGGTTCTCTGAAAAGCTGCCATTCAAGACAGTGACTAGAACTGCTAAACAATTGTGCTAAATGGATAAATGAGATGAGATAGCATTATTGTTTATTGTATTAAAATAGTAACTTCTGTAGTGCAAGTTTCAGTCTATACTGTATCAATATTTAGAACATAATTGCAGAAGTTCTTGACTCTTAATGTAAATTGCACTATGGTTCCTTATTTAAGCTACTTTTCTCACATAGTGCATTTCAAAATCTGTAATGGAGCTGGACAAGTATTTTATTTTTTTCTATATTTTATGTTTGCTTTGTTTTACAAAAATAATTAATTTTTAAAATTTTGATTCAGGAAAATATTTTGCCTACTCTTTGCAGAGAAGAATGTGGTCATTACTTCTTGATAAAGAATGTATCATCCTTTTTGTCCAAGCTGTTAGCTGTGACCCTGATTCAGGAATACTAAGATTTTTAAATGAGGAGTAACAGTACCTGAAGATTGGGGAACTCATTTGTTTTGTTGAAAAGCACTTTGTGGTGTCTGAACTATTCATTTTCAAGAGAACATATGTTCTGATTATTGTTTTCAAAAGTATGCCTGTTTCTAACATTTCTTTTTTGTCTGTATTAGATTTTAGTGGTTCCTTAGTGCTCTGACTTGCTGAAGTGTGCTGTGGTAGAAATGGCTTCCCCTGTGGCCCTTCCCATTTTATCACTCGCAACTGTGCCCTTAATTTATTCATCCTAATTTTTCACCCAATGCCTGTGCCCAACAGGCTTACCTTGGACTTCTGGAATTGTCAGCTGCCCGGGAGAAATATGACGAATTCTGTGTTCCCATGGTTATGGTTCCTGCAACTGTATCCAATAATGTACCGGGTTCAGATTTCAGCATTGGTGCAGATACTGCTCTGAATACTATAACTGATGTAAGTCTTGCTCTGGTGTGTGCACATACTAACAAAGCAGTTTTGTTTAAAACCTACTCAATTGGCTACAACTGGATATTTTTGTAGACCAGAACTTTGGAAATGTGATCTGGGAAATTATAGTTACTGAATATAGCCACATTCATTATACCAGTTTACAAAACAGAAAGTCTAGGATCCCAAATGCTTCCATTAAATTTCTACTGAAACTGCAACGACCTCTATATTTTTAAGCTGCAAGATAAGAAGGCACCTGTCTGTATAAGGAAGAAAGAAACCTAAAGCTGAGACTTGAGGATCATTTGCACTGTAGAGAGGAAAAAATCTGCAATTATTGTACATAGAGTTGCAGTATACCAGCTGCAAGAAACACTGAAGGAAAGTTGCTGTATTGAGAAGGAGATCCTTAGTTATGTAATGTCTTTACTCCTCTAAGAAAATATGTAAGATCCATATTTCTCTAATACTAGGAGCTACATTTATTCTACTAAGAGAAGATTCAATGAAAAGAGTTGAGTCGTGTTAAGTATTTTTTAAAAAATCGAATCCAGTAATACAACATAAACTAAAAATTGAATGTTAAATCTCTTATGAGGAAAAAACTTTTCTACTTGGAGTGTGGTAGAGCACTGGAGAAAGCTGCCCAGGGAGGCTGTGGAGTCTTCTCTGGAGATAATCCAAACCCACCTGGATGTATTCCTGTGTCACTTACTTAGCTGATCCTGCATTGCCAGGGGGTTGGACTAGATGATCTCCAGAGGTCACTTCCAACCCTAGCCATTCCCAATTCTCTAATACTAGTCTCAGTTGAACAGAAAGCATAGTCAGTTTGGCAAAAAGTTTCAAGCTGCTTTTGAAAATTAAATGACAGCTCTCTTATCACCTAAATGTATTTGAAAATTCTGATTATGATAGCTTTTTCATTTCAAGGATTCTTCAAATGCTACCAACTTCAAATGCACTACCATATTTTTTTTTAATTTTTTTTTTTTTTACCATTCCAACATAATTTTATCATTAAAAGAAACCCTTCCGTTAGGAAATATCAGTTTCCTGAACAAGACTGTAAGCTAACTAAAATTCATTGAATGTATTCTTTATAGACAACTTGGGTTATAAATGTTGATGTTGTTTCCAAATCTGGTAAATAAAAATATCCCTCCAAAATGACTGATCACAAACTAAGGTGAGTAAAATGATTGTGATAACATCTAATTTCCTTCTTCTCTTAGCTTAATAAGCTTTGTTAACCAAACTGACTTCTTTTTATAGGTCATTTCACACAAAGGGGATATGTTGTAGTCAGTCAGTCTCTCCTTGTTGCTGTGGTTTGCTTTTTTATTTAGGTTTCTAAGTATCATTTGCCTTCATTAGATAAAATGTTTGTATTTCTGTATTTTCAGTGTGGTAGTTGCAAACTTTTCAAAAGCATATTTTTTTTGCTAATGGCTTTGTTTTTGTTTTGTGTTTTATTTTGCCTGGATTTTTCTCTGGAATAGATATGAAAAGTAATGGCTTTGCAAGATTTAGATTGAGTTTGTGGAAAATTAAATTTGGTTTTTTTTTTTTTTTTCTGGGAAGGAGCAGGCTTTTGCTTTGGGAAACATTTCTGCTTGGTATCTTTTCAGTTTTCTGCTCTGATTGTTTGAACATGATTAACCAAAAACTGCCAGTGAAAAACACATCCTTTCATCCTTGTGTCATGCTCAGATCAAGTTCAGTAGCAATTGTGTCACCTGTTAAGTGTGACTAGATAGGTTCAATACATGTCATACAATTGACTGTGATAAGCAAAAGCAGGAGGTGGACACGAATATCCATTATTGTATCTAGTTTATATGTAGTTTTTTATTCCCCTCACCACTGTTAAAGTCAATAAATGCATTATAGTTTACAGTGCTCTCAGTGCAGTAGAACCTCTTCTGAACACCACAGTGTCATCTACACTTAGTTTTTCTGTGTTACTGTTCTTACTTGTGTGATCTTGCCTACCTCTAGTAAGGTAAGTATAATTGTGCTGGATAATGAGGGCTTGTTATTGTTTGGCATCATTAGACACTTGTCAGTTGTTTGAACTTGTCAAGGTGTGTCAATAGTACCCTGAAACATTTGCAGATAAAATGCATTAAAATTCTGCATTTAAAAAGAAAAGCAATAAAAAACTAGGCTTAACAGACACATAACTTCTGAATGAGAGATGAATTGAGAGTGTGCTCTTCACAAAGGCAGAGATAGAGGATTGTACATTTCTCAATATCTTATTTAGACTCTATAACAGATTATGGGACCCTTTTGAAATGTTCCATTTTTTCCACTTTTGTTTTAAAATGTGGGCTTCAAATTTGATTTCTTTTTCAAATAGTTTTTTTAATTTATGATAAACTGTATTTTTCACTTCAGTTTTCAGAATATTAGAAAAACTGCCAATGACAACATTAATATAGAATGCCTGGTGAAAACTGCATGTTTCTACCTGAAGAAGATATGCTTAAGGCTTAATATGTAGGCATACAAAGTAAATCTTTTAGGATTGCAGGATAAGAACATGAACTTCGAATTTTCTATGAAATGAAGCATCACTAAAATAACTGCCATAATAAAAATACCTATATTCTCAAGTATGTTGCTAATTCAATGACATGATTAGGATATTATTTTGAATATCAGCCCTCAGGAATGTGACAACCATGAAATGTTAGGTTTGGGTTTTGTTTTTTTTTTTTGAAACAGAACCATGAAGGATAGAAATTTGGTTTTAACTGCAAATTGGGTTACTTTATAGTGATCAAAGAGACATTGGCAATACATCTTGCAGGTGGATCTGAAAAGTAGAAACCTTGTCTGTAATTAAGCAGAATAAATTAAATGTTACTCTTTCAGCAACAGAACATAAAAAGATTAAAAGAATTAAAATATGATACGGAAAGAAAAGCTATTGATAGGCTAGAATAAGGTGTTGAGAAGAGGGATAAGCCACAACAAAGTATGGAAAAAAATTCATTTGATTTATAAGATACAGAATTAAATGGTGAAATGAAAGGAAAAGGTATCAACTAGATGAGAAAAATGGAACCTGAAAAAGGGAGAAGCCAAAACTTACTACTGTGTTTCTTTTACAGTCTTATCTTTTCCTTTCACCAAAGGAAAATGGGGTATGGACTGATTACTTGGTTTTGGGGGGGAGAAAAAAAGCAAACATCCCCTGAGAAGCAAGGAAAACTACAGTCAGATTGCCCTAAGGCAGTCTCTACACATTTCCCATGGAAAACAGACTCCTGTAGCCTCCCAGTCGCATATGTGGCTCCACATTACTCTGAACTACGAAGCTGAAAATTAGCCCTGGCCACTAGGTAGCCTGTTAATTTTTCATCTCCTTTGGTACTAGTAACAGCTGATGTGGAGCAAAGGCAGTAACTCCATCCCCTTCAATGGCCATTTGTATTTAGATCAACTTAAAAGTCAACAAACTGTAGTCTTTGCTTGACTGCATGAATTTTTATAAAGCATCCTTGGTTATTGCAATAACCTTTTTAGTAACTCAAATGCAAGAAAAGGGTAGGAAATTATTAAACCATTAACATAGTGCAGTATCCCTCTATCATTTTACTGTAGTAATTCTTTTAAAGAATAGTATAGCAGATATTAAAAACATTGATCACTTGTTTACCCTTTATAATTAAGTGACTGTATATTAAAAACATTTCCATATTTTGCCACAGTGATACAAAGTTGTTGCATATAATCATCTAATGCTCATGCTTGGTGAAGGTACAGTCATTGGATATGTTGGCTGAAATCACTTGCATCAAATAAAGTGGCAATATTTAATGCAAGTAAAACATATCTTAACTGCATCTTAACATACCATGAATGCAGACTAACCCAGTTATGTTAGTTATTGCTCTGAATCTCCCTTTGACTTGGTTTTCCAGAAGTCTTAATACAAAACCTTTTAGAGAAACTCATGTTTTGCAGATGTCCAGGAAGTTGTGTGGTCTTACCAAACCACTGTTATTTTTTATATCGTTATTCCTTTAGTAGAATTAAAAGTTCAAAGCAGCCTGACTGAGCTGAGTTGGGCCAGGCAATTACTGAAATTTCCTAAGTGAAATTTAGAAAATCATCCACTCAAAAAAACAAATCCCAAATAAACCACCCATATTTGTTGCTCCTGTGGCTATACTGCTTCTCAGCTCCTTGGATCTTAAAGTGCAATCTTTTAGGCTGTGTTTCAGCCTCAAACTGAAGGTATAGCACTGAGCTGTTGTGTTTACAAAACACGTGAGAGAGATTTTTAGAAAGTCAGTTTGCATTTGTCCACCTATGACCATAAATATCCTGTCTTCTCACTTAAAAGTGTCTGCTCTATCTAGGATAAAAGCCCAGAGAGGAGAACTCTCACAGGGGATTTTTTTTCTCTTAATTTTCTTCTAAGTTGTTGTTCAGATCAGTCACTGTATAGATATGTCTGGAGATACCTCAGTAGGTATCTAATTTTGACCTGCAATAGTTTGCTTCTCTGAACCAAACTGAGAAATCAAGAAAATGAGACTTCTGTGAACATCAGTCCTTTCTGGGAGAAAGAGATGAAAAAGTAGTGTACTATGTAATCAGGCTTTCTGGTGGAGAGCCGTTACATAGGCAGTTTGAAAAATTGCCACACTTGAGAGATGCTGATTAGTTTAGATTAGAAATAATTGGAATAATGTAACATATGTTTACTTAAAACAGCTGCAAAATCTTAACCTTTATTTTGGCATCTACTAGGAACACCGAATCCTTTTGACAGGATTATGCATTTTGTAGAGTTTGGAATCTTTCCAAGGACCTTATGACTGCTTTTCAAAGAACCCTTCCTGGATTTTTCTGGGCTGATATCCAGGCTGTGTGTGCAGAGGTAGATGTGTGATGTTGGTAGAAACTTTGAAGGCATGGGTGAACCTTTTTTTCCTTTCTTTTGGTGGAAATGGATGTGTGCCTTGACTTTCTAGGATAACATAGTTTTTAAAAAAGCATCTTTCTTCAAGCATTTTCTTCAAGTCGCAAGGGTTTTACTAGTTAACTTTCTGAGCTCCTTAGCATGTGTCAGACTTTAAGTCTTTTCTCGTGGTATGGTTTCCAGTCTAGCTTTTGCCATCCATTCCTAAGCAGCTGCTTCAGACCTGTCTGTTGTGCACACTTCACCTTCAGTCTGTACTAACTTGTACTAATCCCCTGCATTTCTTCAAAGAGCATTGTGCCAATGCAACCCCAGTGCACTGTTGCGGTATGTACAGGATATTTCCACCCCCAAATAATCTCACCAATTGTATTTACTTGGGCCAAAGGACAGCCACATTTACCATCACATGCCAGGAGTCATAGAGCAGTCCAAAGACAAGGAATGTGTCACTCACACTTGTACCACTGCTTCAGGCCTTTGAAAGTTGTGTGCAGCTCTACGAGGCTCGTTCCAGCTTTGAGGAGTTTAAAGTTCCTATATGTGTGTTGCCTGCTACTATTAGCAACAATATGCCAGGCACAGACTTCAGCATTGGTGCTGACACTGCCTTGAATGCTATTGTGGAGGTAAGACTGCATCTCTTTTAAAAGTTAAGATGGTAGAATGCATAAGAAGAGAATACCTAAAGACCTTGAAATGTCTAGTTTTCCTAAATAACTCAGTTACTGTATTTTTTTTTTTTAATGGTTAATAGTTCAGAGGCTTTCCAGGACTGATTAAAGATTAACCTCAGAAAAAGTATTTTGTTATATCCTTAACTTCTGGGTATTCTCTTTTGTTTTTCAAGACTGTTGCATTAGTGCTGAGGGTATTTGCTTTTACTGAGAATAAAATATTTTGCTTGCTTTGATTTAATTTTTATCTTACGTATTCCATAGGTAAAAGAAGAAAGCATGTGTTTTATAAATAAATGTCCCATTTATTGGATGAACTATTGACTGAGCTCAGTGCAGTAGAGCATTTTAAGTACATGATTAACACTAAACACATGAATAATGCCATAGACTCCTTTAGACTTAACATATATTAAGTGCATATAAATGCATGTATAGTTTAAGTAGTTAAGTCTGTCACTGATGTTCAACTGAACAGTGCCGGGTCAGAGCAATCAGTGTTTCAATTTTAGTCTGCCATGGTTTTTCCCTGGTGTACAGCTGTTACATGAACTCATTCACTCCTGTTTACTCTGCTGAAGACACAGCAAAAGAAACTAAACTGAGATTTAATTCAAACAAATTAATAAAGTGCACAAGCTCAAAGTTTTAGGAAAACCATCATTAGCAAGCCATATAACTAATTACAAAGTAATTAGCCAAGAAAGTAAAGACTAGACATCCAGGGCGTTGAGAAATGCAGGTTTGTTTTCCTGCTTTATACAGTGTTACTTCTAGAGAAAGTAAAAAAGCTCCAGTGGATAACTGGAAGAGATGTGTCAGAAAAAGGGTGGCCTGGTCTTTGGGAGCTGCAGTGTAGCATTCCTGGGGTGAGATGTCCCGAGGTGTGGTGTGGGCACAATATTCAGCACATGTTCATAGGCAGGACATGGGCACTTCTACCACCCCTTTAGCTGTTTCCCCCTTGGCCTGATGTTTGTAGAAGCAGATAAGTCTGCTAATTGTGACTGATGCACCTTTAAAAGTGATAACATGAAAACACAGTGGGGCAACAGATGATCATATATAGTGCTGCTTCTTCTTATTTAATTGTTTTTGGTACTAATTTTAGTTACAGTTTGTATAGATTTCAGTAATGCTCTCAGTAAAAAAAGAAGTTGAATTTTTTGAGTTTTACTGTCTTTATGATGTTTAGTTAATGCTAATAGTAGAACACTGTTGATTTGGTGAAGTTTTGAATATTAGGATTTTCCTTTAAGCTGGATCAGTTCATATAAAAGCTCAGCTAGTAATGGAATTCCAAAAAACATCCTCATGCCTTGTTTAAGATGTCTGAAACCTGCACCAGGTGTTTGAGGTTTGGCTTTTCCAACCTGCAGTGTATGAATTAATGATTCATTAGAATCCATCTGAGCCACTTTCATATTTGGGTATTTCTGTTACAATCATTATGAGAAAGCAAGAATAGTAGACAGTTTCTACTCCATCTCTTGTACAGTCAACAGTAGAAACCTTTCTAAGTAGGGAGATTCTCAAAAGGCAGAAAATTTCGTTTTACTACCAGCAGCTGGAAGACGTTTTTAGAAATCTTGGGGTTTACAAATATTTTCAGTCTCTCAAAATGGTGGAGGTCTTCACGTGTGTATTTATTTATTGTCTAAAGACAAGATTTTCTTTACAACGTAAGTTAAAACATATATATATATATATATAGTACCTGTCCAGTTTCAGGCAGCCTTTTTAAAAAATGAGTTAAAATTGGTTCAGTGCTACAGTATTCTGCCAAAATTTTCATGAAACAGTGTCACTTTGAAAAACCGATAGAAAATCAACATAGGCTTTTGTGACGTAGCTTGTTATGGAAATGCTTTTCTGCTTAGGATAACAGAGTATCCATAGTCTGAATAAATCCATGTGAATGCTGCATTTTTTTTGTGTAAGCACATAATATGCATATATGCAAATACATAAAAAATGCATAAATTAAGTTACATGTATCTTTTGGTAGCTTGACCTAAATATGTGCATACACTGATCTTAGTATTTAAATGCATTAAACTGTATTATGTTAGAAATTCTAGAGTTTTATATTGTTTTAAGTTTTCTCATGTATCAGTTAGTTATTTGTTCTGTGATCTGTTAGGCATGGTGTTAATGACCATACTGCTCACAATCTGAATTTCAGCCTGATGTAGTAGTTTCAGTTAGCTGAATGAAGGTTCTGGTTTTAAAAACTGGGAAACAGAAATACCTCAAATATTACAGTACCTACAGTTACTCATTCAGAAAATCAGGCATGGGGATTTTTTAATGTAACCATAATTCAAGTTGCAAGATGACAAACTTCCCAGGTACTTTAATTTCCATTTTTACTAAACAGAACTGGTGTTGGGACAGTACATCACAATTTCACAAAATTCTTTCTCTCACAAAGTGTGGTCTATACTATTCACTTATTTGTTTGTAAGACAAAGAAGAAAACAGGATCTCTTTATTTCTTGTGCTTGCTTTCTGAAAAGAAGATGCAGTAATCAACAACATTAAAATAACTTTGAATGCTAGAAAAACCCATTCCAGGAATAGAGTTTATCAAATTGATTTGTGAGTATTACTAAAACCTAGGAGGAGATAGTAACCTAGTTCCTAGGTTTCTGCATTTTTCTGAGTTACTGTTTCCCTAAATTTCCCTAAGATTCCTAGGTCTTGCCACACTGGAGATTGCCCCTGTCTTTGTTACTTACCACATCTCTTAGGCAGCTCTAATAAATATTGGTGTTAATTGGTTTCATGTAAGCAACAGATCTCCTTGTAGAGAGCATTCCATATGCTGGTCAGAGTAAGGTTCAAATGGAGATTGCAGTCTTCTTATAGTAAGTATGTGCTTATTAGTAAAAAAACTCTTTTAAAATATGCACTGGTAGTGCTTGAAAGAATTACATTTATGTGGAAATCATTATTGGAAAGTAATTGGGCAATACATGCTCAGGTCTTAAAAAGTTTAGTATAGATGGGAATGTAGTGAATTTTAGTATCAGTGCTAAGAAGTAAACTTAAATAACAGAGTTAAAGAAATTTATTCATACCACAGTCCTTTAGAAAGCTTAATTATGTCTTTGTGTCTGTGTTAGAAAACACAGATTCACAACTGCTAATGCCACTACAAATCAAAATGAATTCTTGTTTCAGTATTTGCAAGAAGTAAATAGATGTTAAGAATTGATAGCAGAAAAAAAAAATTCATTTTACTCTGGTGTTCAGTATATGATTTATAAGAAATACTTTATTTGGTAATTATTACAGTTACATGGGTTATGCCGTTTTTGAATTTACGGTTTATTTTTTATAAATGCTTTATTACTAGTAAGTGACACGAAGTTGCATGACATACAGAAATGTGAACAATCAGGAGTTTTAGTGCATACTCAGCCTCTCGTGTCTCTGAGCAGACGTGTGACCGCATCAAGCAGTCGGCCAGCGGCACCAAGCGCCGCGTGTTCATCATCGAGACCATGGGCGGCTACTGTGGCTACCTGGCCAACATGGGGGCCCTGGCAGCAGGAGCTGATGCTGCTTACATCTTTGAAGAGCAGTTTGATATCAGAGAGCTCCAGGTATTCAATATGTTGTGCTCATTATTAAGTAGAGCCTAAAGTAGTTGTACGTGTAGATGATAATGTGTTCACTTGAGTAGATGGCTCATGAAAGAAAAAAAAAAACCAGCTGAGGTTGGATCTAAAACCTGTGCTTGTCATGCCATTTCTTGTGCCATAATAGTATATAAAGGAACATAGAGCCATTTATTCTTAGCACCCAAGTTCAGTTCAATGACAAAACTTCCTGTATTAGCCATTAAACACTACTAGATTGTTTCATTTTTAATCTTCCGATTGAAATTTAAATTCAAATTATAAGAACAGACTTGGATAGTTTTAAAATAAAGCCAAAAACAAGAGAAGAATATTTTTTCATTATGGTAGAATTGTGTTAGACGGCTGTTCAGGACAGGAACTGACCGGTATGTCAGGTTATTAAATACTGACTCTGTTACCACAGCTATTCAGAGCATGTCTGAAGGTGTTACTAAAATAAAGCCCTCAGGCTTTAAGGATTACAGATTATGGTGTAGTACATACACAAGCTGATATGGAACTTGTCTACTGTCAGGATTTCGTTGTGTCTTCTGAGGTAGTTGCTGCTAGCTGCAGTCACGGACAAACACAAAGCTAAAAGGATCAAAATTTCCTGAAAAGCACAGAGATGTGAAATAAATCAGAATTTTTTCCTGCTCAGCTGTTGGCAGGACTGGAAGTAATGGCAGGCTATGAAGTTCTGTGGAAATTTACATATTTTTGTGCATGTCAAGCTTGATGATGTACCAGTATAGCATATAGAAACCACCTTTGAGTCGTTAATAAAATCTGTTACTTCTGATGTAGAGAAGAGTGTTAGTTTTAACCTAAGATGAGTAGCTCTGCACAATGTGTTATCCTGAATGTCCAAGAATCTCAGTAATTTGAATTTGCACATAATGCCTTATTTGGAATGGAATATTAGACAGAAGTTCTCAGGAAACATAGGCTCATTAAAGTTGTTTCAGAGTTCTGTATGGCTCTTTAAAAATACTTTTGTTGTTCCTAGGCTAATGTGGAACACTTGACTGAAAAAATGAAAACTAGTATCCAGCGTGGTCTAGTGCTGAGGTAGGTAAAAGTAGTTGTGATAGACAGCATCACTGATACTGAGCATTCCCAGCCAGGCAGGCTGCTTGGCCACTTGGAATGACATTCCAAGTCTGTATTCCTTCATTATTCCTTTAACATGAGATTTTTAGTAAAGCTGTTGCTCCGGAAGGCAATTCCGGGAGCTGTCTAGAAGTTCAACTTCAAAACTTACTTCTTTCTAGACTAATATATATGCTCTGTAATCTAATATTTTATCCTGTTTTCAGTCGAATTTCTCATCGGGTTTGTCTTTCATTCTAGATTCTTTCTCAGTAAACATAGTGTGTCACATACACTATGGCCTTGACTAAAAACCCTAAAAATCATGAGCCTGTTACTTGGAAGTGAGTGTATGTGATCAGATGAAAATGCCCAAGCCAGAAAAGGGAAAACACTTGTGATTCAGTAGCTGTAAGGACATCCAGAGCTTTATAGTGAATTGGCTAACTGTAAGTGGCCTTAATTGTTACAGAAATGAGAACTGCAACGAGAACTACACAACTGATTTCATTTATCAGCTGTATTCTGAAGAAGGAAAAGGAGTGTTTGACTGCCGAAAAAATGTTTTGGGCCATATGCAGCAGGTAAATAAAACCCTAAAGTTACAGACTAACTTTGTGTGCACGAAGGACACTATTCAAGCATTTCAAATAAGTCTGACCCAAGATTAAGGAAAGAAGTGTGGATTTTTGTTAGTAGGCAACTTAGAAGGTTTTTTTAGCATTAGATTTTACTGCAAACCCTTTTAAAAAAAACAGGAGAAAATGCATTAGATTCTTTATGATTTTCATTTTTTCTCTTCTCCTGTCTATATTAATGAGTAACTCCACTTTTTGTCTTTAATTGTTGTAATACCTTCTTCATAAAACATTATGGATGGGCAGATAAGTGTATCTGGCTCTTGAACCCTGGAAGGGCAGAGATTTCATGAGGAAAATCTGTGAAAATTGGGGTGTTTTGTGGAAGAGACAGAAGTGAGCTACTCCTTTGGCCTGTGTTAGCTGCATTGCTTTATCTCACGATGCAGCTTGTTGGTGGGCAAAGGGAGTTTCTGATTTGGCTACACTCATCACTGAGGCTGAGGTGGAGGAGCGTGCAGTCCCCTCCATTTGTCTCAGTGAGAAGTAGTATTGGTTTTGTGAGAATTCTACAGGTGCTGAACACAAATTTTAAACACCTTAGACTGATTTATGTGGTGGGGCTTTTGGATTGTTTTTTAGTGGGAGAAATGGAAATAAGAGGCCATTAGCAGAGATAACTGATAAAACAGACACAAGAGATAACTGATAAAACAGACACAAGTAAGCTGACACAGAATTTAAATTTTCACACAGGGTGGAGCACCTTCGCCATTTGATAGAAATTTTGGGACGAAAATTTCAGCAAAAGCTATGCAGTGGATCTCCAAAAAACTGCAAGAAACCTACCGGAAAGGTGCAGAAATGTTTGCTGCAGTCTCTTGTTACTGTCTTTGATTGTATCAGTATGTAAGCCTACTCCACTTTGCAAACATAGGAATGTTTGTTAGCATACTTCTTTGAAGCCCTCTTGGTGCTTTTGTTATTCAAGTAGTGCCTTGCTGTGCTTCCTGCTCTATAAGCATTTCTATTTGAGTGAGGTCAATAATTCAGATAGCTGTTTTATCATCCTCTTAAAAGAGCCAGTGTGATTGCAGGTTTTTATGCATGCAGGCATTGATGCTTGTATAGTTACATGTGTTCTTTCTTGTTTCATGCTGCCTTCATGGGAGACAGAAGCAGGTAATATGTCTTTGGGAATTTTTGTAAAGCACTGTTTTCTAAAATCTAATCTAAACTTGAATGCTAAAATTTAATCCTTTTGTTGCTTAATTGCACTGTAATTTCATTGCCGTTCACCAAAGTTAAACTAAAAAGTGAAGATCTAACCTTATTAAAGCACTATTTACTAGAATCATAAAACATCAAATAATCAGTATCCGAAATTTAGGTACTGTTAAGTTTTTGGTCCTGTTTCATTACAGAAAAATGGTATTTGCCCATATTCATGTAAGAAAGATGCTGAATTCCTTAATTCTTTTTAGGAAAAGTATTTGCCAATACTGAGGACTCAGTTTGTTTGCTGGGATGGCGGAGACGTAACCTTGTTTTCCAACCCGTGGCTGAGCTCAAGAATGAAACAGACTTTGTGTACGTATGCACTGCCTGTGTGCTGAACACCTCACCACAGCCTGCCTTCACCACTTCAAACAAACACTTTCAACACCTTACTGCTTTTGCCTTGGGCCTGCATTCACACACATCCACTAGGATTGTCCCTTTGTGCTTTTGCTTCATCATCCTCCTTACACACTTGGGAGTCTCCCTTGATGAAGTCTGAGACTCTGCTGTCCTGTTAAGTAACTTTCATGTGATTGCCTTTGCCCCAGTGCCTAAAATTACTTCTGTTTCAGTTCAGTGGGACAGCATTTTTGTGCCAAATTTGGTGTTATGCTTAACATCTTCCAGGAAGATCTGTCCATTCCTTTGGGATTCTGTCCTTGATTCTCATTTTGTGTGTTTACATCCCACACTGAAGGTCTATGCCTGATCCCATTTATAAGGAAGGTGTTTGCCTTACCCCCCTGTATTTCACCTCTCTGTTTTTCCCCCCAGACACAGGATTCCCAAGGAGCAGTGGTGGCTGAAGATGCGACCACTAATGAAGATCTTGGCCAAGTACAAGACCAGCTATGATGTGTCAGACTCAGGCCAGCTGGAACACGTGGCCAGGCCCCAAAAGGAAGCTGAACCTGGAACCATCTAAACACACCACCTTTAGATTGTTGTCATAGATGCACATTGTGAGTAACAATGCTTTAGAATCGTTACAGCTTTGTTTTGTAACATTTAAATTATTGTTCCAGCACTTTATGTGAAATGAGATGTTCAGCTGTCACACAGATTCTGTCCTGTTTGTGTGTTATGTTTGAAACAAACCCTTGCATCTAATGGAAAAACACCAGTTACTGATACTGCCCTTTAACAAGCAAGTGCAACACCGTTCTATGCACTCTGTAAGTTACTCAACTACTGCACTTTGTTTCAGAGTACTTACACCCCAAAAATAAGTGTAGATGGCTAGTGTCGTGTTGAGTTTCAGGATGTGCTTAATGTTTCTAAAGTGAAATAAAGTACTGTTGCAAACACCACATGTGTGTTCACTTGCTTTTAAACAACTGGGGGAATAGCAGTTGAAGGATTCTCTACCCACACCAGTGAAGGGAAAAAGAAACTCCCCTTTGCTTTCCCTAACCTTGCAGGAAGTAGTCAGTCACACCAGAGCAAGTGTTTTTCATTGCTTCTTCAGGATTCCTTTCTTTTTGTACAGGAAGGATGAAACTAGTTCTTGGGGTTGGGAGGAGCAGCTTGAGCTGAGATTCAGAAAGATAGAGCCTGGTCTTTGCTTCATGTTTCTTCTTCTCAGAGCTTCAAGATTAACACCTTCCCCCCCATACTGATCAGAAAGGGTAATGAGGCTGACGAACAGCCAAACATGTTATTCTCATGCCATTTTATGTTAACTGGACCTTGACAATGTGGTAAATACTAAATCATGGCATGCCAAAATCAGAGTGACTGTTGCCCAAACTGTCAAGCTGAATTGAACTTTATATAAAATAGACTCCCCTGATTGATTAGGGATTCACCCACTGCACTGCACTGCACATTTATCGTGGTGGAATGTACTGTCACAGGCTCCTCAGGCTGGAGGTGGCTTATGCAAAGGAAGCTGCAATTACCACACCACAGAATTAAATCTGTCAGTATGAGAGACAGTTCTTTATATATCCAACAGAAGACATGATTTCAAACAAAACACCACTTAAAACTAGAGTTTTACATATACAAAAATAATTCATATTTATAGTATTCATATGTGATTGGAGGTGTGAGGCTTCAGTAAAAGATTAAGGGCTGTCTGTGCCATGGCAGAGCGTGTAATTCTTGCTCTCAAATACTGTATAGTTAGGAAAATTTTTCACATTGTTATTTTGAGAAGGGGAGCTTCTAACTGGTTTGGTGAACACTGTTAAAACAGCAACGAGTATTTCAGTTGGACCATAGCACTGCTAAAAGTTACTAAAAAACCCCCTAATGCTGTAGTCACACAGATTGGCTTGTGGATGTTCAGCAGCAAAGTCATCGTTTGACCCATGAGGGATCTTTGGTGATATCTGCATTTTCTGGGCCAAGTACAGCTTGACCACGAGTGCTCTTCCCAACTGCAAGGTACCTTGGGGAAAAAAAAAAAAAAAAAAGGAAAACCCATAAACAAGTGAGAAGCTGCTACATTCACTTATCCATAGCTCTGCTATAGGGAAAAAAAATATCTCCATCTCAGGAAGAGTGTCCTTTGCTATGTACAGCTTGTGCTTTTCCTGAGTCATCACAACAGTCTCTCCTTAACCCTGTACTTGGCCCAGTGGAATTCTTACATCTACAATGGAATTCAGAAGTCAGACACAAAATCCTACAAGTGGAGTAGAACCAGCTTGTACAGTGAGTGTACTCAGGCTCCAGTTATTTTCAGGACCTTTCAGAAGTAAATCATACCCAATCTCCTACAAATTCACAATGTAGGAGGAGTTATATCTGCTAAGCATGCAATAAGCAGGATATAATTAACATATCCTTTTCTAAGTGACAAAAGGAACTAGTGGAAGTAATATGAAAGGCCAAGGGAAGAAATCCAGTAACTTAAATATGACAACTGAGCACAGTCTTACTTGTTTGATACATCAATCAGGTTATCACGGTTGACAGCAAAAAGTTGTTCTCTGTGCGATTGCTTCATTTCATCTGAAATCCCATATAAGAAATGATCCATTCCTAGGGAAAAGAAAGCAAAACCACACACTGCACTGGTGCACTGCAATCTGTCAAGAGCCATGTGCAGGAATGAGTGCAAACTACAACAGGAATGTGTTCTGGAAAGGAAGGGAGACTACCATCAAACCACTGTTGTGAGAGAATATCTAAATGAATCAAGCATTGTAAGTTAACACTGGAGTGAGGTAGTAACAGTTTCCTATTTAGGAAAAAATTCTATTTTGACAAGTGATTTAGTTTGTCAAAAATCTGAACATAATGGTGATCCAGGAAACGTAGATGTAATTCATTCTGCAAAGTGTCAAGTACTTCCTAACAACATTTTAAACAAACTGCATTTCACAAAGTTTGTTTTTAGAATTTTCTTTTTGATTTCCAATCAGTTGTGATATATCTGCAATGGGAAGGTTTGATCACTTTTTTGTACTACACACAGAAATCTGCATACAAATGCTTTAATGCTTTTATTGGAATATTGCCTACAGCATTTTATTACTAAGTATTATGGCTCCTTGAACAACCAGAGAAATTCAAAATAAGCACAGAAAAGCTTTTTGATGGGCAAATAACCATAGGGAAATAGAGGTGGCTGGGGGGACTTGGGTCAGCTAGTCCAACCTCCTGCCCAAGGCAGGGCTGGCTTCCCAGCCAGGTGAGGTTTTCACATCCATATGCAGAGCACAGCGACTCAAAAGCATGAAGGGACAGGCGTTCCTAGCACCAGTTCCCAGGCCTCTGGAGCAGTGCTCTCCAGTTTAGTGGTCTGTTAAGATCTGTGTTCAAATGCCAAAGAATGTTCGTCATCCTCACTGACACCAACACCCAACATGCAGGCACTGCACTCGTGTGCACCTCACACTGCTTTTCAACTGCCCCAGACCAAAACCAGATCCTGTCAGGTAAAAGCTTGATTTGAAGTGTTTTTGTTTAAAAAGTTAGTGTTAATACAAGCACATTTTTAAAATAATGCTAATCTTAAACCTTGTAATTTGTGTATAGGAAGGCAATGCATTCCAACTCAGCAAGTTTTGGACTGGAATTCAGCTGAGAGCAAGGGAGGGAAGGAAAAGTGAGGAAAGCAAAGCTGCATGTCAGTAAACTGAAAAGATCTGAAGATACACCCAGGCATCATGAGTGTGCAGATCTGCAAAGAAGATAACACCGTCCACCCCAACAGACAGACTTCTGTCCTTTTTCTTCAGAGAACATATCTACAATAGGCTAGTGACGTTCACAGTCAATATGCTTGCTTGAGTCAGAAAAATCCCTCAGCTCTTTGAAGCAGAGGACCACTATTTCTTTTTGTTTGTCTGCATTTAAAGCTTTCCAAACCTAATTTCCACAATCTACCTCCACTGCACGAGGTGTTTCTGAAAGGAAGCAACAAGAATCAACTGATTGGTTGAAACCGCCATTATCTCTCATCTGCCAAATACAAATTTTATCCTCTGACACAGTTTAGCAAGCTATTTTCTTCCCTTTAAACCTAAATTAAAAAGTCAATAAACACTGACAACCCTGGGAGGATGATGAGAATGTACCTTTATCTGAAGGAGCTATGGGTGCATCCACAGCAGCAAACACTGCTAGTTTAGCTTCATCAATATCTTGTTGTGTGAATTCTCCAGATTTGGCCCATTCAACTGCTTTTTCGAATGTTTTCAAAGTGGCTAACGAATTTGGGTCTCTTAGAAGAAAAAGAAAATGTAAAAATTAATTACACCAGTCTTACAAAAGGAAAACCTGAGATTGCTTCATTCATAATTTACTATGTATCACACAAACACACATGGGAAAAAACAAATGATAAACTTTTTTTGGTACAAAAAGAGGTTCTGGGGTTTGGTTTTGAGTTTCTTTTCCATAAGAAAGCAGTGTGACAAACCAAGCAGATTTGGAATTTTAGATACACAGGTGCTGAAGTTCAGCTGCATAGTAGTTCCAAGAGTGTGCAGAGAAGTGGTGTAATAAAAGCAGGTCAGGTAAGCCTGCACTGTTCACAGTGGGCTCAGAAAGCACCACTGCCATTACTGCCCACACCAGGAATATTTATGATATGTCCTATCTTCTCTCAGTTGCTGTTCTTGCCACACCTGTTTTTACTCTCTGTAAAACAGGTGCCACAGGTTAGCTACTACTGGCAAGTTAAGGACTACTGCCAGGACAAGTCCTACCATGTTGAAGCTTCACAGAAAGGCCAGGCTGCTCAAACCTCGGTTAGGAATCCTGACCATGCACTGTGCCAGGCTGCCTTTGGGCTAGGAAAACGATGGAAGCCAGGACTCCATCCACAAGACATTTCTAGTGGGGATTACAATTATAATACCTCCACTTCAAATTTCATCTGAAAGTGCCTTGGTAAGCCAAACACAAAGTAACTGTTCTGGACTGGCAAAGAAGAGAAAAAGGAGAAAGCAGTTCTAGCTTATCACCAGCAATGCTTTCTGCTGAATCTCTGACGATTTGAGCCAGCCGCTAAAGGAAGCTGCACAGTTTCAAACTCAGGACCTTGGGGAAAATCACCATTCTACTTCATGGTCTCAAATTTAGAGCAGTAGTAGATTTCCTCTTTTAGGGCCTCCTCAACCCAGAAATAAACAAGTGAAAGCCAATTTTACATACATCTGATACCAAGACAGTAAACAAAGTACAGACATGCAGCAGTGGTTGCTATCAGCAGAAATTAATCAAGCTTTCCCAAGGACATGAACAAAAAAGCAAGGGTGGGTTCATTATGCAATCTAACTTCATCAGCACTGAATCACTTTACGTCATCCCTTCTACCTGACTTCTTCTTGAAAGACTGCTACAATGAAGTCGAAATTAAGACATAGCCAAATGCAGTCAGTGGTCCTCTCAGCCATCAAGAGGAAAGAACAAACCCACTGTTACCTGTAGGAGTAGAATGTGAATATGCCATTGTGACTAAGTTTAGCACCTCCACCATAAGCCCCTCCTTTCTCTCTGATCTCTCTATGTAGGAATTTAGCTGTCATCAAACGTGCGAGAATTCGAAGGCTGGAATGAGAAAAATAGAAGCAAAGATGTGAACTGGACAACGGTAATAGTCTCAACTGCCTCTAAAGCTCACCCAGATCCCCGTTTGCAATTGCAAATGTAATTGCATTGTTTCTTCTAATCTACAACAGTAATGACAGCAATACTCAGTATTTAATAAATGCTGAATAATGTCACATCACTGTAAGAGTGGCACTAAGCTTGGTTACATGCAACAGGACCGTCAACTCAGGAGACACCCAAGTGGGGAGGGCTGTTTATTCCAGGGTAGGGGATAGCAGCCTCCCATTACTTAATCTCAGCATTTACAGGGCTCCTCTGGGCCCAGCCATGCAACAGTTGCTTTGTAAAGATTCCGTGACAAATGCACTGCAAATAATTTACTATCTACACTCCATTTTGTGCAGTAAGCCCAGCCTTTTTTTTTTTTTTTTTGCGCTGTGCAGGGCACAGAGAAGCTCCCTGATGTTCTGCTTCTCACCTGGCATAGTCTGCAGCTGTGTAGGGAACTGTTCGAATGCATTCCCCAATATAGTTCACTGGGAAGGGAAGTACAAAATGGGTCTTCATCTGGCATGGCTTGAAAGTAGGATCCTAAGAGAAGAACACATTATTGTCACAGTTAGCAGAGGAGACAATTTATCCATCTGAGAACTCTCACTTTGAGAACTAGTAAATTCTGCCAAACATATGGTAAATGCTAAAGGTGCCACTTATCCTACTCTGCAACCTGTGACATTTTCCTTGTGTCTCTGTCAGCAATCCAGTATAAAAAATTGCCCTGGAAAACTAAAGTAGAGGGACACCTATCAGCTACCCATCCTTGCACCCCCGCTTCTCAGTTCTGCAGACTTTGAATCACTACCATGGAGTTAGGATTTGGCCATGGATTTACACCGATTGAAACGTGTTGATAACTCTCCACTTCTGTGTCACACATGTAGATGTCACCACATGGTATATCCCAATCCACCCACTAAATTCTAGACATTGAAAACAGAGTCAGAAACTGTCGCCCACAAAAAAGTAAACTATTTATGACAGCAGCTCTAGTACGAACTTCTGCTCAAACATTCCCTCAATAAACTCAATTCTACTTTACAACCCCACTTCAAAACCTCCAGTCCTCCTCATGTCTCTGGGCCTCTGAAGAGCTCACTCCTTTGCCTCTTTCACACATACATCTGCTTGGGTGCTCACTTAAGCAAGAGCAGACGCTCACACACCTCCAGTAGCTTCTGTGTTACCATTTCAGAACTCCCCACCCTTTCTTAAATTCAAAAACTCCATTCCCAGTTCCTCACACAACTCTGGTCTGGTTGGGCCAAGCAGAGCAGTGTATTTACAGCACTGGTCAGCAGGTAAAACCTGGGCTGAGCTCTCCCTGCCCCTCTCTTCTAAAAGGAGAACTCAGGGTATGCTTTTCCCTCCTGTAGCCAAATACAGATCTTCATTTTCACCTAATTTTCACTAATTCTCCTCTGTCAGGTGTCATTCACATTCAGAATCATTTAGGGAGGAGACCAAGGAAAGGAAGGGACTAACTGGAAGTGATTCAAGTTTGATGGTTGGTTGTGGAACTGAAGGGAAAGAATTATGTTTCAGTGCTATGCTTCTGTAACAGCTCGAGATGCACCATTACCATCAGTAACAGCCCTGTAATGCCAATATCCCCCACCAATAATGTACTTACATTAACTAATTTCCTTGTGATCTGCAATCCAGTAACCATTTCACTTCCCACAGGTCTCACTTCTGAAGATTTCTACAACAAAGCCAGTCCTCATATTAAAAGATGATTGACCAATTTAGACCAAGACTACAACAAATGCAACCCCTTCCACTCCAACCTGTTTAAGGCAATCACCAAACCATGCCTTCACAAACATAAGGAACTCAATTACTTCTTTATATTTCCTAAACAAATGCCAAATTAATTTCCTTCCAAGAGTCATCTGGCACCTAGAGACACCAAGACCCAGATTAAATGAGGCCCATAAAGTTACAAACTATCATTTCACTCATGGGTAGGGAACTGGGAGTTTATTCCAGTCTCAGCAGAAATTAAGACAGATTTGCATAGTGACAGAGCAGACCCTTTGTCAACTCCACTGAATCAAGCATATTTTGTGCCAAATGTCCTGAACACCCTGATAACAAAACAAATTCCTATGCAACTGAGGAACTGCACATCATGCCCTATTTGCTTTTGGCCAACATTTCAAGTAAAGCTCAACTAAAAAAAGATGGTACAGTTTTAAGCAACAGGGAAAGGAAGAAATTCTTTTTCCATATCCCACACCAAAGCAGTAACTCCAGAGAAAGGCGTAACAGCATTTCACTGTATTGCAGTGAAGACACTGTGGCAAAACACAGAGCAGCTGATCACAGAGGTGACTGGCAGATTTCTTCAGACATCTTTGTAAGGACACAGTATCTGAGTTCACACTTCTCCTGATTGCACAATTTGTGTCATGGTATTGACATGACCAAGTCAACTGTACTTGATGCCCTAATCACAAATGGTAATTTCTTACCTCAATCACATGGGGACGAACAGGTTTTCTCTCTTTTTTACTTCTAGCTATGCCCTTTAGAAATTTCTCTACTTCTTTAGATGCTTCTGGTATCTGCTGAGGTGCTGCATTCACTGAACATCTGTCAAAAGTACATATAAAGTTTTTAAATGTGGTTTTGTGTTTTCAGAGAGTCTTTTATAATTTGTACCACTCTGTCTTTCTAAACATTTTCTATTAATCATCAGAGTGTTAGGTCAACAATCTCTGGTAATCATTAACAGAGAGAAAGGCAAAATACTCCATTTAGCATCTGATGTGAAAAAAATAATTACAGTCCAATTGCATCTCTTTTGCTTGACTTGGAACACTTTCAGACCTAAAGTTGAGCAGTAGCTGTCAAACCACTTCTGTGCACAAGATAGGACTAGCTCAGTTTAAAAATGTCTCTGATGGAAAATAATGTCCACTGTATCCTCTCTTTAAAGGCAGCCCTACCATGGTTTTGAACAGTACAGATATTTACATAATTTATCATTTCATGCTTCAAAAACCAAAACTTTGCAATGTCTGCCACTTCAAACAGGCCCATTTATGGAACTAATGCATCTGACATTAAACACCTTAATATGCTCTCTACTTTTCCAATATATGCATAAAACAGGTTTTAAATTGCCATTACTTTCCTTTTAGGAGCAAAACAAAAATCCAAACCGAACTAGATTCAACTGTTACAACAAAATGTAACAGTATTTGTCTAATGGGCACATTGAAGGAAAAAAAAAAGGCAGAATTTTAACTATTTCTGTAAATTCACCCAGGTCGCTTGCAAACTTTGGGTACAACAGTTACCTAGGAAATTTGCTGTAAGTTTCTCATAACAACTGAAAACTGAACAAAATGAGCTACCACAGCTAGCACTCTGTAAGCAAGGGGAATTTAAATTAATATTTCTGCAGTTTTTCCACAGACATCGCATTTCACAAAACCCCAGTACACCATGAGATGCACTGAGAAAAACACATTCACAGGCCATGGCCTCTCTTCAACCAAAATGCCCCTTTTCTTTGTAGCTGGAACTCACCTGATGTTGTCACTGTTTAATAAATACTTCTTAATGCGTGGTAGTTTGCGTAGCACTGGTTTAATATCAGACATTTCTGCTATTCTCTTCATCAACTTCACCTGTGCAGGAAGGGGAGGCAGAAAGACCACAGAATAAATCATTGGAAAGAATTAGCAAAAACCAGCATGTAAACCACAGTCAAGGATTTGGGCTTTGCTGAAGGGCATTATTAACTTCTCACCTGATCCATCCCACTGAACATTTCCTGCAGCTCTCCAGAAGGTGTAAGGTTTTTGCTGGCTCTAATAGAGGCATATAAATGCCCACAATCTGGAATGCCATTTGACAGCTCCTGGGCAGTCTTCTTAACCAGCACTCTGAAATGTTCTTCCTCCTCGAATCTTGGGCTGAAAAAACCAGAAGCAGGTCTCACGCAAAAGGACAGCAATAAAATTTATACTGAATCATTGATCATCCCAAGTTCAACAAAGTGCTTTTAAACTGTTGGTTGTCCATTTAATCCACTATACAGTCATGCTCTTGATGCAGTATGTAAGTTCAGGAAGACATTAGTGATAGAATTATGAAAATAAATCCCAAAGTATTATCTCTAAGGAGAGCAGAATGGTTAGGGGAAGAGTGAAAAAGAGAACCCCAAAACACATGCAAACCCACAAACAAACAAAACCCAATGTACTGTACTTGTTAAATATTTCACTCCATAAATGCATCATGTCTGGCAGATTTCTATCCAAGCACAGAGATGAAAAGAGCACACCCTGAAGGAAAAAATAAAAAACAAAACAAAAAAACCCTTCACACAAGACAACCAAAGCAAAGGCCCAAGAAATGCACAGTAACTTTTCCTGGAAGTGACGCAATGATGCCAACCTAATGCTACACATCACAAAATCACTCTGATGCAGGCTGTGCTACTGAAGTCAGAGCAGACATGAAATGTGACTGCTCTTCTCACAAAGCAAGCCTGGCTTTCTTCAGTTCCTCCTCCTCAACAGCAAGCAGCAGCTCAAAAACAAAATTTTGTATTTTTTCCCACAAAGTACAAGTTCTGTTGTGGGGTCCACCTTTCTCCAAGGGAATCCCCTAATTTAACTCCAAGAACATAACCCCAGCAAGTCTGGCAAAATCTCAAGGAATATTGCCTGAACTGTTATGCCCAACACTTAGATCTAATGATGCTGCAAACAGTGACATAAGTTAACAGCAATCTCTGTGTGTAACACTACACCGTTCTGTCCTCTACCCTCTGCTTCAAAAGTATTTTGGAGCACTCAAAATATGGTGACAGATGCTAGTGAAGCACTGCCATAGACAACACCCACATCAAGCACTCCCCTTAACACAAAGCACTAAGTTACTGTAATTATCTAATGTAAATATCTTACAAAACAGGCAGGAGTTCTTTCATACACCAAGTTTTTAGTGCACATTAGCTGACCCTCTCCCTGGAAGCCCTGACTGACCTTTAAATACCAAACTGTTTTTGCAACTGTAACATCTGCAAGGTTATGATTTATTTACCTGTTCATACACATCCAGGTGTGAATCATCTGGAATGATATGTGGGCTGACAGACATACCACCTGTTTTTAGCTCTATTTTCTGGGCTTGTTCCCTGTAATCAAGGGCTCCACATCCTATCCTGTAAAAACAAGAGAGATTTGTTTCCCTTTTCAGTGTATCCCAAACCAAAATCCATGTACCATTTGTAAAGTAGTCTGTTTAGGACAACACTAATTTAGCAACTAAACAATTCGGGGGACCATAAGCAAACATAATACTTCATGCCTTATAAAAGCTTCCCACCAAGCTTTTCAATTAAAGCATCCTGTTAATTTAAAATGCCGTATTACAAAGCATGTTTTACGTGCAAGCTTGCTACCAACAGCCATATAAACTACATTAACAACAACACATAAGCTATTCTCATCCATAAAAAGAACATATTCCTCCCAGCCCAGGTCACTTCTTCTGCTCTGTGCTCCTCTTTCCCCTGTGATGCGATCACATGGCAAAACTGGACCAGAAGCCTATTCAACTGAAAACCTTAATTCCTGCTAAGTTATTTTTCATTTATAGAAATTTTCCAATCTGTTAAGGGAATGTTTGTGTTGACACTGGGCAAAAAGACAATGCAGAGAGTGATGGAGAAGGGGAAAAAATTGGCAACTCAACTTTCTGCAGGAACCCAACTTATCAGCATTTCCTTTTTACAGTAAGAACAGATGCTGGAATTATTAGAGGCAATATTAGTATTTTGGCAAGCTGTATTACAGTCTGTTGCTTCAGCTTCTAGAAAGTAAACCTCTCACTTGGTAATGACGTTGCAGAACAGTGGCACGTATGGTTTGAGCTCCTCAGGAAGTGTGTTCAAGCTGGAAAGAGCTCGGAAATAAACCACCCCATTGGTTGGCTGAGCACAGTACTGGACAGGAATTTCATCAGCTAGGGATAAAAAAAACAAAAGCAAAAAATAACCAGCAGCTTCCTACTATAAACACATAAAAGCAAAACAATTTCTTACAAGACCTTCCCATTAAGAATAATTTTCTGTTGGTGTTTCAGAGCCACTTGTTTAAATTTTGCACATTATACTGAACACTGAGGCAAAGGGGTTTTATTGTTTCTGTCCATGGTAAGGTAATGGCCACCTGGATAATTTAAAAGGAGAATTCTTCTAACAGAGGTCATATTTTAGAGACAGCATTCAAATAAAAGACGTAGTAATTTGTTTCTGAACAAGTCAAGAAGTTTTTCTCTCTCATTTTTGCTTTCATCAATTCAAAAGCAGAGGAAAGCAGCTTCTTGCACCATACACTTTTCCTAAGCTAGGCCATTAGAATATACACATTAGAATTTTCACAAAACCAGGTCATTTTTTGCATCAAAATTATATAGTCTTGACACTTGCTGGTTATTCGTGAAGAAAAATGCCTGTTAAAATATACAACAGAACAGCATTTAACTGCAAAATTTTGACAGAACTGTAACAAAATTAAGATCTACCATCTATCAATCCATAGGGAAGCCACTAGCAAAGCAGGGAAAATCTTGCACTGAAATTACAAGGAATCACAGTAATTAATTTTTTTTCCCATGGCTCCTCTATGTCATATTCCTTAAAAAATGGGTAGGGAGGGCCTGGCTTGCTGCACCAGCTGCCAAGAGTTCTGCAACCTGGGTAAGCCTTTGGAAAGTGGGAAGATTGCCTAAGAGCACTGAACCCAGAGACTCCTCTGACTGCAGGGCGAGGTGGGAATACGCCTGCAGCAGGGAGTTGGCACCAGGAGCTCCTGCCAGTCCCGGGAAGCTGCTCCATGCTGTCCCTCAGAGGTGACAGCTCTGCAGAGCCACTGCCCTGTCTGCCCAGAGGCGCAGGGCTGGAGCAAAAGGAGCAGAACCATGGACACAAAGGCAGTCTGTGAGCTGGGCAAGGAGCCACAGCTGGGCCAGCAGCCAGGGAACAACCCAACAGTGCTGCTCTGGGGAACGTGAGACAGTGGTGACACCAACCTGTGAGAGTTGTCTCCAGCACGGTGAAGGGGATTTTGGGCTCGATGTCAGACACTTTTAAAGCTGGGAGACAAGAGGTATCCTGAGGTTTGCTTTGAAGAGCAATTAATTCCAAACCTATTAAGGAGACAATACCAGTTTGTCATTTTCAGTTTGTAGTGAAAGTGCTGTCAAAATCCAAAACATACTGACATGACGTAGACCAGAAAAACACAAGAGACCAGTTTGGAAACTTCTATACGCAATTTTGCAAATATTTTACCAAAGCAAATTCTGCAGATTATCATTGCAGAGAAAGCAAGTTAACCTTTTTGCTGTAACAACAGCAAAACAGAATACTCTTGTTAGATTCTCTTTCCAATCCACTCTTCACTATCGGTTTACAGTAACATGTAATTTAATCTTTGAAGAAGTGACACCTGTCAATCTGTCCTGTCACTCAGTTCTGCAAGCATGGACCCATGAGAGATAAGAAGCTTCTTTCTAACCCAATCCCCTCCAGTTCTTACTCAAGTGCTCTCTCAGAACACAGATGCAGCTAAATTGTGATTATTTTCACACTTCAGCCTTTCAGATACTAGCTGGTCACCTCTGAGTACTCTCCAATTTCTCTTTGTAGGTAGAAAGCCTCCTCTGATTTCATATTCCCCTATCTCCTGTCACACACCAAAGCTTCAGAAGATTAACACCACATTTTTGGAGGATTTCTGTGACTAGACACTGCTTTAACAAAATTAGATGACTGCCCACGGTTTCCAACTGTAAGTCATTCTGGAAAATGAGTTAAACACCGCATTACTTTTATAGTTGGCTTTTTAACCAGCAAATATAAGACATATAATTAAAAATGTAAGTTTTACAGGAGCATAGAGCAGACCTCATGCTCACAAATAAACAGCTTCAAGGTACATGATATGTAAGTATCTGGAGGGTGCTAAGGGGATGGACCAGGTTCTGCTTGGTGGTGCTGAGCAACAGGACATGAAGCAATGGGCAGAAACTGATGCACAGGAAGTTCAAACTGAACACGAGAAGGAATTTCATTACTGTGTGGTGACCAAGCACTGAACAGGCTGCCCAGAGAGGGTGTGGAGTCTTTCTCACTGGAGAGATTCAAGAACTATCTGGACACAATCCTGTGCCATGTGCTCTAGACGTTCCTGCCTCATCAGGGAGGTTGGACCAGATGACCTCCTGCAGTCCCTTCCAACATGACCCATTCTGGGATTCTGTGAGTTCATCTTCCACTTAGTGCAAGTTAACACGGGAAAGAATAAGCAGATTGGTGTTTTAAAACAATTTCCTTTCTTCTGCCCTAATGAAGATATTGGTCATTCTATTTTTGAGTGTTAAAACTAATGGAATAAACCAACCATACACTGCAGTGTACAGCCCTGTAACACATATACACAGATTTTCAACAAAAGAACCCCATCCCTTTCAGAGCAAATGGTGGAGAGTGCCTGAGAATTTAAGATATTCTACAGAACACCAGCTAATAAACTGTTATACAAATAAAAATGTGAGAAAGCAAGTTAACCTTTTTCAAAGATTTGCGTTTTTTCTTCTTCAGAAAGTGCATTGACCTTTTTTTCCAGCTTTTCTGCTTCCATTTTAGCTTGTTTATCATGGTAGTCTTCCTCTGGACTCATTGACAGAGTCAATTTGTGCGGATTATCCTGCAGAATATATTCCAAAACAACGCATTATTTATTTAGAGGGCAACTTCCTTGCCTCAGATTATTGCTTCATGAGCAGCAGGCACAGCCTGTGCATCATTTGGCTTGCACGTTATCAAAAGTATCACAACCACACAGCATGAACTCTCAGTTTCATACAGAACAAGCTGATGCAAGGGTAGGGAAGAGGCAGCTCACCACAAGAACAAGAACCAACAGCCTTCTTTCTGGGAGAGCTTTCAGTCTAGAGTCAGAATCCCTCAGCAGCACACAGTACTCATTAGTTTAATTAAGTCAAGGTTAAACAACTGCACCTAGCGCTACAGAGCAACATGCCCTAAGTTTTATCTGGAGAGTGTTCTAAGATGGGCAATTTTGTTAAATGCAGGAGGGTTTGATTAAACACCTCTTTCAACCTGCCCAAGCTTGAGTGCTCAGAGATCCCATATGATGTAAAATGTGCATGCCTTATCCTGCTCAGAAATGCTTTACAGATCAGCCTTGCTGCCACTGAACTCCAAGCATTATGCAAGTGTCACAACTGCTGCTGAATTCTTCTTTGTTTATACCAGACTGTGGAACTGTAATATCAAAATTACTCAAGCAGCTGCCATTATTTTCCGTAATAGGAAAGGTAGCCCAGACAAAAGACAGTGACCCCAAAAACTGCCAATTTCAATGTCTGAGTCAAACAGCAACATCTGTCAGTGACAGACACTGCCAATAATTTGGGACTACCAATAATCAGATTCTGTTTTATGAGTTTATCTCCCCCGTGCCTGTGTGGAAAGACTACAGAAACCTGACTACAGAATTAAAGAGGGAAAGGCAAAATTAACCAGCCACAGTAAAATGGACAGGATGAATGGCATTCTCTCCCTTGCTCCCTGCTTGCTTGCTTGAATGATTTCCCAGCAGTGCACAGTCTTATGATGTAAGAATACCTAACTGCTCTCAAAGCTTCCTACTGAGTCGTGCCTTTGCCTCAGCCCCCTCAACAGAACTGTAAAGGACATTCACAAAAACACTACTCCTGTATTTCTTCCCCGCTGAAGCCAAAACTTTGACAGCTCCCTACCACCTCCAGACACTAGTAATGCCTTTAGAAAAACTGATTTCAATTGATGCCACTGTCTGTGGTTGCCTTTGGGTATATTAGAACCAACATTGAGTCCAATCAGGGAGACAGTTACTTATAATACATCTGCCTTTCAAAACAACTTAAACAAGTTGACTAGGGGAAAAAAAAAAACCAAAACCACCCACCAGAAAAAGCAAACAAACAAAACAAAGCCAATGAAGAAAACCCACAAAAAAGCCAAACCACTTTTGCATTGCTATCACAGATTTTTTTTTTCCTGGTATTAACTAATTCAGGGCTTCAGAACTATTCAGGGTTATAATTCTTTTACTGGTTATTTTTTATTTCTGCAAAAACTGCAGAACATATGGAGAGGAAAAGAACAGAAAGAGCAGAAAAGTAACTGGCACTGATAGCAAAATTTAATGAACATGAGGAACACCAAGACAATCTTACTTGTAACCAAACCCTTTTCAAGGAAAAGGAGATACACCTCACTATGTCAACATTAAGGAACACATAGCTACGTCCATAATTCCCTGTTCACATCTGAACTTCTCATCAGGAAAGACCCGTGTGCCCTTCTAGAGCATCACAAATCACAATTTGGTAAAACATTAGTATTTTATCAGTGTTCTATTTAGTGTGGTTCCAAAAGACCACCAACCAGATAATTTTTTTCCATTTTGAAAGGTTTTCACTTAAACCATCTAAAATTACCATGTTTCATTAGAACGTGCCACTGCTCAACCTATATCCAGAAATACACAATATGGTGATAAAAAATTAGTCTTCAGTTTAACCTCAAATACAAAATGGTGATTTAAGAGTTAATACAAGATAACTTTCCATAAAGTCTGCCTACCTTGAAGTATGTTTTAACTTTTTCCTGAAGAAATCTGGGATTTTCTTTAAGACACTGCCTGAACCGAGAGACTTTATCTGCAATCTTCAGAAGCTCCACTGGATCCCCGTCTAGATTCCAGCACGAGGCTATGTACTGAATGGGAAAGAATAATTAGGTAAGCAGGACAATCCATCAGTGTTTCTCTGACAGCATCTGCATCCCAAAACCACCTTACCTACTTGAACAGCAGACACAGAATGACAAGTCCTAATGTAGTTGTAGGGGGAAAATATTGTTCTGATTAAGGTTCTATTCCACCATCACCTGTCCCCTGTTCTCTCCACTGTTGCCTCTAGTTTCACCATATCAAACCACCATTTTTCTTACTATTGCTCTTTGGTTGCATAGGTGTGTATATCTGGAAATATACTGTAATATTCTTTACTCCCTCACATTTAAAATTAATTTTTTAGCTCCAGAAAGAAGGAAAATAGAAACGCGTGGTAGAAACAAAGCAGCACATATATCCTAGAGTCTTTTATCAGCCAGATGAAATGATTTATAGGAAGGTGACTCAAACATGTTAAGTATGTAAAATAGATGGGACTTTGGAGAAAGAAAATTACTAAACAGCCAGAAATATCCCCAGAATATTTCTTTTATTCTCTAATTTGAGACTACCAAGTTTGCTCAAGTTGCTGTTGAAAGTTTTCCAAAAACACAAGTGCAAGATACCAAAAGCTTCTCCATTTCTACTGTGTGTGAATGTGGAAAAAACAAAACCAAAACAAAGTATAAAAATCTCAAGACATATGAAAAAAAGCCTTTAAAAGGCTTTATAAAGAGACCAAATGCATCATAACTGTCAAATCCACCTTCTCCTTTTTTACCTCTTTAATTACAAGCACGTATCATAAGCCTTCAGCATTTTTCAGCAATAACTATTTTTATCTATTCTGTGGAAATTCCCTGATATGATATAAAGCATAGTATTCTTTTAGAACATTCTTGAGTTAATTCTCTTGAAATAAAAGTAGTCACTCCATATTTGAGGCTTCTGTGGGGTCATGACAACAATTCAGTGCTGGTTCTTGGTAGACAACCTGAAATATCACAGATATATCTAAGAGCATTGTCCAAGCAGTTTTTGAACACTGGCAGGTTTGGGGCCAAGACCATTTCCTTGGTGTCACAGTCTGTCCCTGATCGGCAGCTCAGCTCCACACAGCCACTCTCTCCCTGTCCTCACAGCAGGATGCAGGGGGAGGATCAGAGGGGAGAAAGTGAGGGAACTCATTTGTTGAAATAAATGTAGTTTAACAGGCAGAGCAAAAGCTGTGTGCAAGCAGAGCAAACCAAGGAATTCTTTCCCTGCTTCTCACAGGCAGGCAGATGTTCAGCCATCCCCAGGACAGCAGGGCTGCATCACATTTAATGGTGACTTGGAAAGACAAACACCACCACTCCAAATGACCCCTCCTTTCTTCTTCCCTCAGTTCTTACTGCTGAGCATGGTGTGGGACATCCCCTGGGTCATTTGGGGTCAGTTGTCTCCTGGTGTCCTCTCCAAGCTCCTTGCCCATCGCAGCCTCCTTGCTGGTGGGGTGGGGTGAGAAGCAGAGGTGGCCTCAACACTGAGCAGTAATGAAAACAACCTCGGTGTCATCAGCACAAACCCAGAACACAGACCCCTTCCAGCCACTGGGAAGATATTTAACTCTACCCCAGCCACTTAGGAGAGCTTGCTCCAATGTTTGACCACCCTCTCATTGAGAGCTTTTTCCTAACATCAGAACTGATGTCACCTATCTTGACTTTCACAGGACCTTTCACAGTCCCACACAATATCCTTCAGCACTAAACTGGTGAGATACTGGTTTGATGGATGGACTATTGGATGGATAAGGGATTGGCTGGATGGTGACACGCAAGCAGTTGCATTCCAATCGCCAGCACCCAAAGGCAGATCAGTTAACAGGTCCTGCCTGTCTCTCAGAGATCTGTACTGGGTCCAATACTATCCAACACCTTTATTAATTACACAGGCAGTGGCACGGACGGCACTCTCAGCAGGTTTGCAGATGACATCAAGATGGGAGGTGTGCTCCACATCCTGGAGGGAAGGGATGCCATCCAGAGAGACCTGGGCAGGCTTGAGGAGTGCACCCACGTGAACCTCATGAAGTTCAACAAGGCCAAGTGCAAGGTCCTGCACCGGGGCTGGGGCAATGACCAATAATCAGTACAAGCTTAGTGATTTAAGGTTTGAAAGCAGACCTACAGAGAAGTGCTTGGGGACATTGGCAGACGAGAAACTGGAAATGAGACCACAGCGTGTGCTCCCAACCCAGAGAGCCAACTGTATCCTGGGATGTACCAAAAGAATCAGGGCCAGCAGGGTGAGGGAGGTGATTCTGCCCCTCTGCTGCACTCCCATCAGACCCCACCTGAAGTACTACATCCAGCTCTGGGGCCTGCAGTGTAAGACAGACATTGACCTGTTGGAGTAGATCCAGAGGAGGACCACAAAAATGATCAAAGAGCTGGAACTACTCTCCTACAAAGTCTGAGAGATTTGGGGTTTTTCAGCCTTGGAGAAGGAGATGTCTTTGGAGAGACCTTATTGTGACCTTTCAATACATGAAGAGGGCTTATATAAAGAGAGACTTTTTACAACGTCCTGTACAGACAGGGCAAGCAGCAATGGTTTTAAACTGAAAGAGGGTAGATATAGGTTGGTCATCAAGAAATTTTTTTCTACCATGGTGGTGAGTCAGTGGAACAGTTTGCTGACAGAAGTTGTGGGTGCCCCATATCCCTGGAAGAGTTTGGTGACTTGTCAAAAGTGCTGTGAGTAACTGGATTGAATGAATTATGGCCCTGCTTATGGCAGGGAGGTTGGAACTGGATCATCTTCAAAGGTCCTTTCCAACCCTAACCATTCTATGATTCCATGATCACTTTAGTTATAACGAGGTTCCTTTCAGGCCATCTTCAAAGTCAACTTCTAAAACATGACTTCAGGGAAACAAACTGAAACATAACCCTCCTCTACGGGAGTATTCACACAAAATGCTGCAAGACTGGTCTTTAAATGAAGAAATATTTAAGAGCCTTCTGCTCTAGAATGAAGGGACAGCAGTTGAATCAACTTCAAGATTTAAAAATAAAGTTATATGCATAAACATTTCATCAGACAGAATTACTCACATCTGAAGACAGGCCAGAAAGTACTGGCTACCAAAGTCAGGCATATTTTGCCAGATTTACCATGAAACATGACAGGCATTTAAATACACACAATTTGCCTATTTCGCTGCTGCATGACAATCTGACTTGAAAGTTTTTGTTTGTGCTCTCCCATTTAAAAATCTGTTAATTCAGGGCTCTGCTTATTTCCCTAACTGTATATACCTAGGAATGTAATCCCACTCATGCAAAGAATACACATCACCTGAGAGACAGAAAGCAAAAGAGCCACTAAAGAGAAGTGGAGAACACAGAACAGAGCAGAAAGGAACAGAGGAGATTAGAGAATGAGTGTCTGCAGGAGACCCTGATTTCCAGAGTGACTGCAAATACTGCACCTCACGCATTCCAAATATGACCTGCAAGACTTCAAGACACAACATTGTGCTGCAATGTGTTTTCCATAACAGTTTGGTATTAAAATTTAAGGGCAAGAGTTGCATTGGTGTACATTTTCCCTTCTGAATCTAGAAATTAAGTCACAGTAGTACAATACTAAACACCATAGAAAATACAGTCCTTCTATGTGGCTTTTAGAAAACACACAGGCATCTAGCCAAAACATACAGTTCCCAGAGACAGTATGATATGCCCCTCACAGAAGTAAAGAGTGTTACAGCAATCAAAGCTACTATTCAGGCAAAGACAACAGGCTCACTGCCTGATTAACTCATACAGGGAGAAGTCCAGACAGTCTGACTGCTACTGAAAACAAAGATGTCATACACAACATGACAAAGGAAGAGCCCCTAAGTGAAAAGTTTTACATATCAAGAGCCTACAAAAAAACTCCATATTTTATAAAGACATAGGTAGCAGATTTTTTAATCCATTCTTAAAAAAACACACACACAGACTTACAGATGTCAGGGCAAGTCCAAAACTTGTAGACTGATGCTTCAACTGGATTTCAATTTTGTGAAGTAGAGCTTCAATCCTATCTTCCTCAAATCCTTTCCTTTGGGAAGGGGTGATGAGAGAAGGAAATCATATCCATTAACATTGATCACTTTAAGTGAAGTTATGAAAATGAATTATTATATCAATAAAGGAAGCATTACAACATAATGTCTTCCACACTGAATTACAATTGATATGAAATAATCTTATCACATTGTGTCATTTAGAGAAACTGAACTAATATCATTAAACTCCTGCAGGTTACGCTGATGAGAATAAGATACAATAAAGGAAGTAGGAGATGTAAGTTTTAAGAATATGGAACAATATTACTTCTGCTTTGGTGCCTTTATCGTAATTTAACTAAATTTTTAATGCATGTTATTTTACACAAGTCTGTTTTATTACATGCCTATATATCATATTAGCCAAGAGTACTCTTAAAAATTTAGCATTACTTACGCAATAACTTCATCGACTGTTTTATCAATTATCTGTTTCACAGTATCAATGTCTCTTTCAGCAATACCCTGCAGACCCACACTGAAATAAGCTTCTCTTGTTGAGCCATTAAACCTAGAATAAAACATAACCAACTCAGTGACAAGTACTAGACTGTAAGCATTAAAGCTGCCAACAAAGGCAGGAGAAGGGGAAAAACACCTGTTGTTTCCACATACACACACAGGATTTTAAAAGCCAGACAGAAAGCAAAATAATTACCAAAAAGGCAAGAAACGAAACTTATAAGCATCTTTTTGTTCAATTTCAGTAGTAGTAGCCACTGTTAAACAACCATACAGTATATGGTACTAGAGAAAGAAAAGCAGATACAGAAGAAAAGCTGGTATTTTCTGTTCATCTTCCCATTCATCAGTAACTTCTTTCAGGTAAAGAAGTCTCCTGTTTCAATGTGAAAATTTCAGCTGCATGTAACACCAAACACATCCATTCTACTTCAGAAGGTGAGTGGAATGGTACTTCTAAAACAATATTTGTAAAGTAAATGGTTAAAGTGAAGTTTTCCATGTCTGCTGCAATTATTACAAACTGTATTAAAAAAAAAAAAATACTACAGCAAGGATAACTTTGTCCAAGCTGTCAGGCAGGATCAATCACAGAGCTCATCTTTACAGAGATGATTTGGCACTTGCAGAAATACAGAGAACACCTAGCAGTTCAAACCAAAGCCAATAAAAAAGCAATAGGTGCTCATATGCTCATAAACAACCACTATTCCACATCTAAAAACCACAGATGGAATTCAATGGCAGGCTGAGGCATTGAATTCCACAATACTCATCTCTGGACTCAAACTTATTCTTGTAAATTGATTCATCAGAACAGTCACTAAGGCAAAGTCAGTTCACTGTACAGTTCAACCCCATATAAATCCAACCAACCTCGAAAAGGCCCAACTGACAAAAAATACAGCACAACCACTACTTCAGTGTCTGAAGATGGATTTCCACTGCCATACCCTGGAATATTAAGATGTCTACAGGGCACTGGCATGCATGACACAGGACTTGCAGGAAGCCAATTACTTCACATAAAGACAGGTCAAGCCAGGCAGAGCAAGACACTAAAATCACAGGTGAGCATAATAAGGTTTGCCTCTCAAACACTTGAGAGATTCACAGGAGAAAAAGGCATGATTTTTGTCATCTTCAAGTCTAAAAATCAGTCAGATGAATCATGCCTGGAAAGCACTTCTTTCTTTGTGCTGAGAAAAAATGGAAAAACATGATGAGCAGCTGAGCCTGAGTTCAGTGCAGATAAAGCATCCACCCTGCAGTGCAAAGTGCACTCAGGACATGGGCTGAGAGCTGCAGTGTGAGCAGGTGTCAGCTGAAACACCCTTTGGAATGAGGTGATGGCAAGTCAGCAGCACCTAATTGCACAAACACTCATTTGTGACAAACCTACCTAATACTAAACCATAGAATTAAAAAGCAAAAAATGCAACACGATACAGAGAAGAGCTTGCATTCTGAGTAATACTTAAATGTCCAGGATGAAAAACCCAAGTAAATTAAGGCACTGAAGGTGTTCCATGTTTTTTTTCCATTTATCCGTTTTTATGGTTCATAAGCGGTAAACAAATCAACTTTGATTAAACTAACTTAGCTTCTATCCATGCACTCTGACAAGCCAAAAGTTACATTTTGAGAATGCTTAACGGTTCACCTGGAGAAACCCTTAAGATTTTTTAATATTCAAGTAAGATTATTCTGGTGTGAATTGCCTGTATGAGAGATGAGTTCTTTCAACTTAATAATGTTTTTTAGCTTTTCTAATATGCTTATAGTGATGAAATGTGAAATGTAACACTTACCCAACATCAGGAGAAAAATCCGTACCAACACCAGACTCAATTAAGGCTTTGTAAAAAGGAGAATTCGGCCCATCAACCAACAGTGAAGACAACAGGCTTAGGGTGAAGGTTTCAAAAGTGTCTGTAATACTGAAGAAAAATTATTAGTTCTTAAAAGCCATCAAGCTATGAATGTGACACCCAGCATCACGGAGTCAGTTTCATAAGAACTACATCTAGAAAACAATGCAGAGGGAGCTAGGGAGAAGTAATTGTCAGCTATGAACCCTTCATCAGACCTTAGGGAACTAGGAGAGCTCTGCATCTTTCATCTGTTATAACTACCAATAAAGCAAGTTAAATTGGGCTGCAAGGAGAGGTAAGTTAGTAGTAGGGTCATACAGAAAAGCTTGCACATGATATGGAAGTGAAAGGAATACAATGTTCTCAAATGTCTCATCCCCTGAGCAGTTCTGTAAAGTAACATCTGATTTCATTGTGTCTATCTAATAAAACACATTTTGTTTAGAAATTAAACTTTTATTTACTAAAGCAGGATTTGACTATTTTCCTATGGCATTAATTCCCTTAAAGATGACATTTATGAAGAGGTATTGGAGACAAGAAACATTCCTGCACCTTGCTTAAAGATCTAATAAGCCTTTGGTTCAGAGTTTCATTTTGATATACTTACTCTGTCAACAAGTAGCTGACGCTGACAGTGGTCTGCTTGGAAGGATCAGCAGCAAAGGAGTCCAAGCCACATGTTACCCTGTGTTCTCTCTATGAAGTGTAAGAAATGATACACACTAAATTCAGAGCAGAAGTTACAAACAAAAAATGACTGCTTGCATCTTCATTGCATCATCTTTCCAATGATTTGAAATAATTTACAGATACTTGTGAGTAATTTCAAGATCCATGAGCAAATACACAACTACAGGAAATCCTGAAAAATGTGAGTGGTATCTCAATTTTTAAAAGTGGACAACATAGAAGAGGTTGAAGCACGTCTGGCCATAAATAACATTCTAAGATGTTTTTCAAATAAATCTTTATACTTCTGGACAAGCCAGGGAGGAAAAGAACATGAAAATTGTTTTTGACACCAATGTTTGGAAGAATAGATGCCATTAGAAAGCACATTTCCTGACACTAAGTATCGGTTTTTCTATCATTAGCCGTAAATGCTTTTCTTTGATAGGTGATTCAGTGCTACAAATTACAAGGGACTTAAACTGGAAATAAAAACAAACAACTGCATGCAATCACTACATTACTGCAGTTTGTATCCACTGTAACCAAAAATAGAGAAGCTTCAGCTCATTTACACAATTCCAAACAAAAGAGTAATTCCAGCAGGTTTGGTTAAAGTATTCATCAATGGGGTTTTTTGTTTGGTTGGTTTTTGGTTTTTTGGGTTGGTTTTTTTTTTTTACTTACAGGCTTTTCCCAGAGTTTCTGTTTTGGGATGTCAGTATTTGATTCAATTCTTTCAAATTTCACCAACGCTTCCTCATGTATTTGCTTCAGATGTTGCTCCAGTGGAAAATTACCATAAGTGAAAAATCTGCATTTCAAATTAAATATTGGGATTAAGCATTTGATTTAATATGAAATTTACAGTAGCAACCTTTATTATACCCTGAATTTCATGTGCTTTCCAGTAGTTCAGTCCCATCTGGAATGGAATGTACTTCGGTGGGCCTTCAACCTACGGGTCTTACAATCTGCAGCATATATAAAACTCACAGATCTCTTGGTAAAAATCCGTATTTTTCAGCTTGTGGACCACAAAACATCTGTTTTCTTTATGTTCAATTTTATTATGTTCATATTTGTTCAGTTGCAGGAATATACAATGCTCCATGAAAAAATACTAGTAATTGAAGCCAGAATGACATTGCTCTAAACTTGAAAATAAAAAAATCTTACAGTCCTCACACATTAAGTGTAAAATACAATGATCCATGTCCTATGTTTTATATGTCTGTAAAACATGTCTAGGTTACATGGGTCACTCCACCAAACACATTCCCATACCTACAAGGCTCCCACTGGACCAAATATGAGCACAAGGTATGCCTCAGGTAAACCTCATCCCCTGATTTAAATCTCAACCCAGGTACAGTAGAATACTTGGGATGATGAGGAAAACAACAGATGGTAAAGTCAGTCATGACACAACCTGATGTTCCACAAGTGAATTAATCAAATAACAGATTGGCCGCAAAATTAGTACAGAAGAAACAATTATTTCCCTCCATACAACTTTCAAATTGACTTTCAGCCTTAATACCTTATTAATACCAACCAAATCAGTACCTGGATCAACTGAATATCCATTATTTAGAACCCACTACAGTAATGTGTGATCCAGGAACAAATGAAATCATTCATTTGTAACTTCTAACTTAACCTGTGTTGACCTCAAAGAGGACAGGAACCCTTAGATTCACCTATGCTACCTGTATCTTAACTCCCTAACATTATTGCTAAATACTTATTAGTATGCTCCCTTTCCCCCCAGCTCCTATGAGTTCAGATCAATTAAAAATTCCCAAAACACATCTTCATAATCAAGCAAACAGATACACCTGAGAAAATTAGCCACCTTTCCTTCCTGCTCAAGTCACCCTTCACTGCTCTTCCTAGAATAAATTCCTTGCTTCAATGCTGTTCCAGCTGCTGTAGGGCACAGGTTATCTTTATTGCAGGCCATGTGGATGGAAACACTGTGCTGCTGGTTCTCCCCTCACAAAAGTACAAACAAAGCACTAACTCAATAACCTAAGAAGTTAGTCATCCGTTTCAGATACCTGGAATTGCTTGGATGATAATGTGTAGCATGGAACTGCTTAAGCTGCTCCCACGTAAGGTCAGGAATACATAATGGATCTCCACCAGATATTACACCGTAAGTGTGATCAGGAAGGATTTTATTTTGGAGGTGCTGTGCAAATATCCTCTCATTATCTGTCTTAAGAGGAAAACATCACATTTCAGTGAAATCCAAACACATTTTAAAGAAAAAGGGTGCACAATAATAAGACCTCAGAGCTCTAACTTACACAACATCCTCACATAAGCAAGTTCTGCAGTCCCACTTACTTTAACAAAATTAGCTATGTTTCCACGCAAATAAGAGAATATCTTACAATAAAATCCATTAACAAGGTGCTTTTTTATACATAAAATTTTGACAGGTTAACTTAAAAAAAAATCTATGCAACACTGTTAACTTTACTGAGGACTTGAATTTTCAAAAGGAGGAAGGGGAATCTGGTGCAATAATGCCATTGATAACCTACAGCTAGAGCTACTTCACCTAATTGTAAGACTTAAAGATTGTAAGATGTTAAAGCAAACATTCACAAAACTTACAAATGCCCCTTTCATTTCGTTAAAAACAACTCCTTTGAAGACTAGAGGTGTCTGAGGATCAGCTGGGTTCTCATGTTCTAACCTCCAACCTTCTTGCCTGAAAAATTAATAACAGGAAGTGTTGAGAGTTTGAATGTTTTGTTGATTTTTGGGAGGCTTATTTTTTTTTTTAAAGGTTTGCATGCATCTCAAGCAGTCTTACCAGAAATCTAGCTGACGTAAACATGGAAAGAAAGCTGCATCCAAGTACACTGACAGGAGGTTCTGAAAGTCCTTGGGATTTTGTGTTGAAAATGGATAGAGTGTATAATCACTAGCTGCATATGAACAAACATAAAAATAATCAGAATTTTAGAAAGTCAATGATGCATTTTGCCCACATTGATTTTTAATATCTCATCCACATAAATAACTGCAAGAAACTCACTAAATGAAATGCATTTTTGCTGAGGAATACACAGCAGCTATTTCACCACAAAAAATTTGCTTTAGCCATATGTCCACACAAATAATTAAATGTATTGTTGTATACTATAAAGCTCCAGCTCTAATGGGACTTTGTAACTGACAAATGAACAAGATTTATTTTGTTGTCTTGCCTTGTTAGCTTTTTAATATCTCACTCACAACATCACACCTAATAATAATGGTTCCCCAAAGCCAAATTTAGGGGAGCCAACAGATAGCTCTACTGCAATAAGACCTTATGCATTTTAAGTGGTGTCATTTCCTTTGGGCTTACCTGTGAATGCATTCATGAAAGTGGACAGAGACCTGTTTAACATTTTAAAGAAGGGATCTCTGCAGGGATACTTTTGGGAACCACATAACACTGTGTGCTCCAGAATATGTGGGACTCCAGTGCTGTCCATGGGAGTGGTTCTGAATTGGATACTGCAAGAGAGAATGGAGAGGGATGCAGTCATTTGTGAGAAGCCCATCTGTGGTGGTGGATAATACCACCTCAGGAACTGCTGGGGAGCCAAATGGTCCCAGCACAGCAGTATCTCGCTGGTGGGAAACACCCTAGTCAGTACACCCCCTGGAGAGCAAAATGGTCTTTTCCCCAAACTGTAACCTAACCCCTGAGTCCATCCCTTCCTCCTCCCCATTGGCTGTGGTATTCCCCCCGCCTCCTCTCCCCTGACCCCAGGTGATCCCTATATCTGGACTCACCTGGGGCTGATCGCTCTCTTTCACCTTGGACCCCTTCAGATTAAACATCTGGAACATCCAGCTGACTGAGCCTCTGAGTTCTTTGTCTCTGGTAACACCTAAGCTATCCAGCTCTCTGGGTGAGTGAGAATCTGTGCCTTACACCGGCTCGGGTGTGTGAAGGGCTTTTCTGTACAGCACCAGGCAGTGCTGGCTGAGGTGATCTCTCGATAGCCTTAGAGACACTTTCGGTAAACGCAGAGGCCTATTCCACCCCTCCTCGGCCCACGGCCTTACCCATCCACTCCTACCTGCTCCTGTGATTTATGGGAGCATCATCACTGGCTAACAGTAAACATGGCACACACCAGGATGCAGAGTTTGAGTTCTGCAGACTCCTGAGTGCTCAGCCAGCTTTTTCAGAGGGTGTACAGCCCCTGCACTTCTGTTTCTAGAGTAAGTCCGGAAGTTTCCAGTACATGAGTAAACACGTTTATTTTTACCCAGAAGGCTCAAATTAAAAACTTCATGGAAGGTTATGGTTGCATAATCTCTGTTTTTAAAGCTTTCGAGGCAGGAACTGCACCTGAATTAAATACTGACCCTGTTTTGAGCAGCAGACTGAACAACAGACTTCATGACATCTGTTCCAACCCGAAAAATACTAAGAATCCCCAAAAAGAAGTCCTGCCCTCCCCGTTACTACAGAAAAATCCAGCCATGATGCTAGATTACAAAAACACAAGGTGATGTTGAGACTGAATGTGTAATACCTATATTAATGCTTTACCTGAACAGATTATTGGAGTCCTCCCGAGCCACATGTAAATACCTGGCTCCTGTACCATCATGACTAAGCTTCACTGCAGTCAGGAACAGCTCAGGAACAGCTGTCACCTGCATTGGAAGAAAACATCTGTATTGCAGTGTGACTTCAACTAGGTCAAACAAATCATGCGTGATAGAGGAATGCTCAGTTTGTTGATCCTGTGTATAATACTGACTTCTACAGTATTAAATAAATTTTTGCTCCTGTGGTTTGAGTGGAAAAAAGAATTATGCAAATAGAAAATAAAATTTAAATGAAATTTATAACCCAATGAAAGTATATTACAACCAAAAAACCATATTCTTATGGCACAGATAAAAATTCAATCAGAAATACAAACAAAAAAACCAGGCATATATCCAAATGCCAGTGGCTAGGGCAGCAAAAGAAAAAGCAAAGACCCTGTTCTACCTCTAGCTCTGTCACTAGCAATCACTTCTTATAAATAACCTTTACACTCTGCTCCTGCTTTTCTCTTTAAAAAAGTTAAAAAAAAATTCAACGTATTTCCATGTAAGATTTCCAACAAAGGTATTAAAAGCAGCTTAGGAGATAAAATATTACTTGAACGTGTTTAATAAAACACATTCACCCAGTGAAGTCCAGTTATCTGTCAGGACTTTCAGAAGGCCACACCGAGTGGTCACATCTGCAGACACACAAGCTCCTGCGGTGCATTATTTACTCTAGAATCAGCTCCCAAAACCAGTATGTATTAATAGCACCTGAAGTAGCACAGAAATAGCTACAAGGAACTCCCGTGCCATTTTTACGACTGGCCACCCAGAGCAATGTGCAGACCCCTGGCCCCACCGAGGTGCCTTCCGAGCACGGTAAGTTTATGTACACACAGAGGAGCCGCAAGCGGCGGGCGGCGCTCACCTGCTTCACGGTGAAGCCGTGGATCTGCTCGCCCACCCGGTACTGCAGCGCTCGCTCGTTCGCGGCGACGCTCTTCCACCTCCACGACCTCCGACTCAAGGACCTGAAACGACACGATTCCCCTAAACAAACGCGCT
>VZRM01000019.1:544368-566907 GCA_013397955.1 Grantiella picta | reverse complement strand
AAAAACAAAAAGGAAAAAAAGAGCAAAAAGAAAAAGCTGTAGAATCAATTCTTCAGAGACTGAGGTAATCATTTGGAAACAAGGTTTAAGACTGTCTTACATTTGTAGTTACTGAAATATAAAATCGAGAAGCAAAAAACCTGCCTTATCAGGATTTTATGATGATTTGATATGTGTTTATACTATTTTATGACAATATAGTCCCCCTCACTGAAAAGCAGAGATTTTATAATTTGGATTTATTCATATAATAGCAGATAATAAAGTTTAAAAGCATATTTCCTTACAATGGAAATTAAATAAGGAATCAGAGATTTTTATTTGTTTCCCTAGATGATAAAACAAGTGCAATACTGTTCAGATACTATGATGTTTTCAGTCTTATAAACTGCATTTACAACTGAGCTTTACCAACATATTGGGTTGATAACACAGCCACATATCAAAGTGGTGTAGTGAGATGACTACAGGAGTGATGCTGACTCTTGGAAACAGATGAATAACCCCAGATTTATTTATTCTCAAATTAACTAGAAGCAAAGAAATCAATTTACTATAATACCAGACTTTTCAAAAGAACAATAGAAACACTCAATGGGAGTTACACTGTGAAATTATACAATACTTGTACATATTAATTAAAGATCTACTTCTTGTACATAATAGCAATATTTTTGTGAAAAGGAGTTGCTAAAAACTGATCCTCTGCATGATAATAATGCAGAATAAAGCATATTTGAAAATGTCCTGTATTGTACTGATAAGGCGAGTTTCTATAGCAAAGTGCTACGTAAAAGAAGGAATACTGTTTCATACATTTTATTGTAGAATTAAATTTTAAGACATAGGAATGTTTTGAGGAATTAATCCTTCTATTTCATTATAGTAGTATGACATATTCATTCTTCCCATTTGTGATCATAATGGTTACTTGAGATGTTACATCCCCTTTTATTGAAGAGATAGGAAATTACTGCTTTGTATCCACACAGTAAAAGCCTGCAGACCACACAAATTCAAGTCACACAGTATAAACAAGCAGAATCTGCTCGGAAATCTTAATATTTGAGCTGCTATAAGTAAAGCAATGGATCAGATGGCGCCACTTAGTATTTCACATCAGGCCAGGCAAACAAAGAGAGATATATGGTTTCAGTATTCTTTTTTGTCAAAGGAAGATTAGAGCTACAAGAGCTTCAGGAAAGCCAAACAGATGACACATATCGGTTTGTTTAATCAAAAATACTTGGAAATGTTTATTGTAGAAAGGGACTAGAAGCTTACCCTTTTGCTGCAGTTGGATTCACCTAAGCATGAATGATCACCTATCTAGGACATGTCCTCCTTGTCTCATAGATGTCTGTGATAACGCTGGATAAATCATCACTCAATAAGACACTCTGTGACCTAGTGACCCAATTGTGTCCTTCCAGTACCTGAAGGGAGCCTACAAAAAAGATAAAGAGGAACATTTTACAAAAGCATGTGAGAGGACAAGGGGGAATGGCTTTAAACTGAAAGAAAGTAGATTTAGATTAGATGCTAGAAATAAATCCTTTACTGTGAGAGTGGTGAGGCACTGGAAGAGGTTGCCCAGGAAAGGTGTGGCTGTGCCATCCCTGGATGTGTTCAAGTCCAGGCTGGATGAAGCTCTGAGGAACCTGCTCTAGTTTAAGGTGTTCCTGCCCATGGCAGCGGGATTGGAACTAGATGATCTTGAAGATCCCTTTCAACCCAACTCTTCCTGTGATTCTACGATATATATGCACATATATTTAATTATTAATTCTATTAAAATCCATTGGTGGAATGTGCATATTTTTCTATTTTCTTCACATCTTATATTTAATAAGACAAAGAATATAATGAAATTTATCTAATTAATACTACTACTACTATTTTTATGTAGCTACCCATGTTTCTTTGTTCATATTGTGCATATATGTCTCTACAGCAGCACTTCTGTTGGGCAAATGCAAGGGGAGATCTCGTAGAGTCAAAGCTGAACCTGATTTTATTGCAGACAGTACAAGCAGTGTCCACTTAGACACATGAGCATGGTATGACTGAAGGACTGACGTGGCCAATTTGAAGCACAGACCTTCTTGAACAGTTTAACACGTTGTCATTGTGGATCAGTGCTTCAAAGGACTCAAAACAGCTCTCACACTGTCATTGGTGTCTTTGACTTGCATTAGCCTTAACCTTCACAATATATGAAAGGCATTGGTTATCACATCAGGCAGTACACGTCAGAATAATAAGTAGTATACTCAACCAGAAAGAGGCCTTTAAAAACCCAGACCCACCAAAACAAAACAAAACAGCACAACAATAAGGACAAAACCTACTTTTTCATAATAGATCAGGAAATTAAGCAGTCATTAGGCAGATGAAGATGTTATGCTAAAGTCCATAAAATGGAACAAAAGAGTTTCCAGCAACAAAACTTGCATGCACTTCTCGAATGAAATTATTTCCAGATTATAAAATGTGAGGAAAAAAAAAAAACCAAACCAAACAACAAAACAACAAAAAGTGAGGTGCGTGACTTTCATCATTCCGTAGAATTTGTTATTTTATTGTCAGTTTTAATAGAAAACTTGTGTTTTACCCAGCACTAAGCATTATTATACAGCCTTCTATCCTTAGTTCACCCTTCAAAATCTGAACTCCTTGGGCTAAGGTTCTCAGACAGACCTCTTTTCATCTTGTTATAATATGAAGCTTATATTTCCTGGCACAGAATTAGACAATTCCTCTACGTGATAATTCCAAAATACTTCATTTTCCACATTACATGAATCATATGTAAACACGTGAAAACAGTATCTGGAATTCTTTCACCATTTTGAATTTGCCAGCACCTGCTGAATCTATTATCTTGTGGAGATAAATGTAGATCATCTATTCATTTCTTAAACCTCTAGTGGAAAACTTAGAATGGGCTTGCTTACATTTCTGTTGTTACTGGTCAGCACTGAAATGCAGAGCCTGGATTTTATGGGTGCTGAGCTCCAACACTCCTCACAGATGTCAGCAGATGCTGACCTTTATCTAGTTTTGAAATATATATGGAAACCAGCCTACCAAATTTTTGTGTCTTACTGTAGGCACCCATCTTCAAAGTGCAACCAAGGGCATTTAAAACTGCACACTAAAGATATATATATATAAAGAAAATGAGAGAGGCAGGGAAAATTAAGATAGTAATTGCAATGTTATAGCCCTGGGGCATGAAAATTAGGAAAACTTTTGGACTGAGATATAAAATGTAACCAAGCAAGTGTCACCGTGAAAGTGACTCAAATACAAAGCCTGGGTTGAGTGAATAGTGACAGTGAAGGGCTTGCTGACAACTTTCTGTAATTTAATTATTCCAAGATGTTCTTATGTGCATGTTATATAATGTTGTTAGAATGAGACGGGAAGGAGAAAGTGGATTTTTTTTTTTTTCAATTGGCAATTGTTGCAAATATTGAGCTTCTGCCCCTAAATGAACTGATTCTAATTTTATGCTGCCTCCTTGATGTAATATCATAATACAAATTACCTTTATGCATCTACAGTCACTTCATTGTGCAAATGGATAAACCCTACTTGCAGCTCTCATTTTCAATAGGTTTTGGTGCATGTTGGGATGCTACCAGAGGACAGACACATGTTGGAATGCTACTACTTCACACTTTTTCCCTTCTGTCACACACATGCAGCCATGTCAGCAATATCTCTTCCCAGAGGAACAGAGGGATCATGTGAACTGTGTCTGTTTGAAGCTTCAAAAACAATGACAGAGGAGCAAGTAAAAACCAGCAAACGTCATACCTAAATTTGAGTTCTTATTTGTGTGCTGAATATAGTAAATGTTATAGTAAATATAGCATGTATTTCGTTAGCACAGTGAAAGCTACTAAGTATTAAAACCCTTGGGATGCCTCTTCACTCCATTTTTAATGAACTTAAAAAGATCCCCAAGCCTTTATTGGGTAATTTAAGCCTACATTTTGTTATGTGAGATGGAACAAAATAATATGGATATCTTTCCATATATTAGGAGCTTTACAGAAGGTTTATTAACTGAGCTGAATGTAATTAAAGTAATTATTTCTCAATAGTGATGTCTATTAAATATGACAATGAAATCTAACCAGTTTATGGTTGCTTTCCAGAGTGGCTGAACCTAATTACTTCTCCTTTTTAGCTTTTATTGTAACAACAAAATTATTTTTTCCTTATCAAAACCTAAATGGTAGTTCAGGGACCCTTTATAAAAGAACATGGGTGAGAGTCACTACAACACCTGATTTTCAGCTGTGAGAGCATTGTTATTCTGGGGACAGGTGGATCTTCTTATGGGGTTGGGAAAATACATTTTTTAGAAGCTGCTGGTGAGCAAAGAGAAACGTGGGAAAGACCAAACATGCAGAAAAATCTTAAATGGGTATTTTCAGACTTAGATTCAAGGACTGGTAAGGTAATACCAACTTTTCAATTTAATTCCTGTTTAACACATGAAAGGCAAATGAATCATAGTGATCTCCCTTCCCCTTAGAAATTTTTGTGGAAAATAATTAAGAATAAGCTTTAATTTTGCCCTTCCTCAAGGCTTTCAAGTTCAATGCAATGCAAGATAGGAGTTTCATTGTTAAATATAGATATCAAAATTAGTGGCAAAAGCTTAATATTAAGGTCTGTGTAAATCTATGCTAAATTAGCTCATCAGCTGAACTTTTTGCTAAGTATTTTTAAAGATGTATTTAAAATGGGGATTATATCCTGCTTGCTATAAAACCATGTGTACTGTTCTACTGTATTTATACTCTCTGTTAATGGATGCTGTAGTATAAAACTGCTAGTGCAAAAGTCAATAGTTCTGAAAGAATCAGCCTGGAACTAGTTCATAAAAAGCTAGAAGAGTGGCAATATTCTCAGCAAGCTGGAGAATAGAAAACCACAAGCAATAAATGCATCTTTTCTACTTCACTACATTCTACTTCCTCTCTGTTAGAGCTGAGGAAAAAAAAAAAAGCTAATGTAAAAAAGGAAAAGTAAAAAAGAAGAAAAGCCGATTGCATTTCAAAAGACCAAAATTACACACTGAAGATAACATTTGTCAAAATGTATAGGCACTGGCAATCTAATTATTTTTCTTTTTTAACTTCTTTTTTTGTCCTGAAATATGGGATGAATCAAGCATGCAACTCAGAGAAAAATTTCATTCTTGATATTATTTGTAAGATACATATATCACTTACTGTAATAAGGCAATGGAGCATGATATGTTAGATATTTGGGAAAAAATGATGGATCGTCAGACTGATAGACAAGTTCTTCCCTCTCCTCTTCTCTCCTCTCCTCTTCTCTCCTCTCCTCTTCTCTCCTCTCCTCTTCTCTCCTCTCTTTTTTTTTTTCCCTTTGTTAATTTTATCTAAAATGAAAGAAAGCAAAGTAAAGACATACTTGAGTTTTTTGCTTTGGACTGATCTTCTTAAGAGACTAATTTTGCACTGTGTGAGTTAGTAAAATCCCAGACAATGACTACAGGGGTTTTAAGATCAACTTCTAATAACAACAACATTTCTTTTTCTTGATCATATGCATCTTTAACTGACAAAGGTGTTTAATAAATAAAGATTGAGCTTAAAAAAAAAAAGAAAGAAAAATAGCAAAAAACCCCTTTGTCATCTTTCAGCACCATTGAAATAGAATTGATTTTATTTAATGGACCACAACTTCTTTTCTCATTGTCTCTGTTTTACAGTTGAGAAATGGAAAAAAATGCAGAAATGCAAAAGATCAACAATATTAAGGGGAAATAGAACCTTGCTCTCATGTGGCCAGAATAATAACTGTTGTTTTGAGAAGTATTTGTGATTTTTCTTAAACACATTTTAGAAATTTTCTTGGTCATATAATGAGGTGTTCTATAAAAATATCTTTGGTGTGTCACAATCTCTAAGAAGAAGGATTTAAAAGTCTGATTTGAGCAAGGACAGAGGGCAGGTCACAGGTGTGCTCTGTAATTTTGTTCTTTTCAGACTATTCTAAAGCTCTATACTTAAAAAAATGTAATGCTCAATTTATTTGTGAGATGGAACCATTTTCTTAGCACAACAAGCCAGGAAGCAGTTTACCCTTTGCTGCAAACAAGGTGCTACAAGAAATGATTTTTCAGGCAAGAGATCAAACACTGTGTTGCCCTAAGTATACTACAGATCATTGCTCTGGCAGACCAAGGTTACTTTAGATAAACATCCCTGCCTAAAATGAGATTTGTTCCTGTCTTACAAGTGTTTTATTTACTGCTGGAACAGTTGTTACTGGAAAAAAACTGTGGCTGAGGCCAGATCATTAATCTAAAAAGACAGCTCCTTTACAGTCAAAGTTACAGCACAGCTTATTTAAGGAAAAAAAAAAAAGGGCAGAAAACTCTGCTGAATGTTCAAATCAAGTCTATTTCTGGGCAGCCTTATTCGATTTATACCACTTTGGCATTACCAGAAGCATCAAGACCAAACTCATCCCACCAGAGCCATATCATTGTGAAGACTAATAACCAACTGGATCAACGTGACTGATTACCAGTAATACAAGAATTGGAAAGATGATACCAAGTCAGTTTGGGGAATAAGAATGAAAGGACAAGGGAAATCCTTCTCTAAGCATCCAGGGTCAAGAACTTCTTTGGCTTAGTGCTTCTCACATTATATGTTCATACACCCAGAGTGGAAAAGAGAAATGTCAGAGTGTCAAGATGTGGGGAAAATGATGGGGAAGTCTTTGACATATCCTGGTGGCTGTGAGAATTTTTGCCAGAGCACCAGCTTGAGACCTTGTCAAGAATCATTACAATCAGCTCTGGGAGTGTTTCCCCAAACCAGCTAGAAACCTACCCAGACTTGGTCACTTCCCAGAGCTGAGCAAAGGGACTTTTACAGTACTGTCACCAATGTCAGCTGAGGAGGAAATACGGAGCATCAATAAAGTATACCAGCATATGCAACATTGATATTGAGTCATGTGTTCTTTATCAGAAACTGCTAACTGAATCTCAGTCTTTCCCAGATGATAGTCCTCTTTTCTTGGATCCATCTTACTGTCATGCTGGCTAACAATATATTTATTTAATGCATATTTTTTTGTGAAGACATGTTATTGGACTCAGTCTCTCCAATATGGAATATAAGTCTGCTGTTCTTTTGGTCCATGTTCTTTCATCAGTCCAAGTCAGTAGTCAAAAAATCTTCCAACATACATCTCAGGGCACTGGAACTTAAAAGCCTTGTAAGTTCATTGAGATTTGGCTCCCAGGGAAGAAATGCAAACATAGCTAACATTTGGGAAACTTGGTGGTTTGCCTGCATAAATCACATGCAAAAGTAGAAGGTCCCAAACTTTTCTGAGCATGAGGAGCAGCGGGAGCATGGAGAATCTCTGGCACCTCTCAACAAGACTGAGATACCACAGTTCTATCACTCCTTAAGAATCTTACAGAAGATCATGCTGTTATAAATCTGTAACTTTAACTATTCTGAAAGACATAGACTTATTTACTGTTGTGCAATATTACCTTCTTTGTAAATTTGTTTATTCACCCATGAAAAAATTTGACCTAAAGAGTCATCTCAGAGGGAGAAATGGAACCTACTCACACTGCTTCAAACATACTTATTGGAATGACCTCTAGATTTACCCACTTCTTGAAGTTTCTGTCTTTACTAGGCAGAAAGCATTAAACTTTAAGCTTAATTATGATGATTAAGTTTTGCTGAGTACTGAATAATGTCAGTGTACAGAAAAGTTCTGCTAAGCCCTTGTCCATTTATTTGTCTGATCTGGAAAGTATAGGTAATTAACTCTGTTTGCTCCACTCTCATTAAACTTTATTCTAGTAAAATCAAAACAACTGTAGTTAACCAGTTTTACAGTTCATGTGTTGAGCATACATAGCAGATTTTACTGTTGTGAAACTTTTATTTAATGAATGAAGCAATCACTGATACATTTGTCTTTCAAGAAAATTTTATTTTACAAAAAGATTTTAAAAAAAGACAAAATAAACCTTAGTTTACAAATCACCAGAGATGCTTTGGGGATCTTCAGAACTAGAGGTTATAAAGATAACAATAGACCATCTCCACACATCTCAGCAAAAAAGATATATTTCAAGTCAGCAAGCTCTTACAAGATCTATATTTATTTGTCTTACCATAGAGACTTTGAGACTGAAATTCATAGCTTCTTCATCTAAATTTTTTTGAATATTTTTCTATAATTTACAGTACTGCAGAAACATTGCTAACAGCAGGAAAAAGTTCCCCCAATTAATGGATGTTAAGAAATGCTTAGTTAAATTCCAAGGATTTACTCAAAGGATTGAGAACAAATGTGTATTTTAACAGAATATCAGACAAACTGTAACATCAAAGGCTCTGGAGATTAATATGCAATAATTCATTGATGACCAGAGACTTACTGTCTGTGACACAGATGGAATTAAAGGCATAGACACATCTGGATTAGTTTAATCATTTCTCAGTTATAACAGGGAATAAAGGAGACAACTAAGTTCATTTTTGTTGTTAATGAACATCTGGGATTCCTGACTGTTCTAACTGTAAATAATATCTGATCCAAAATATTTCACATTCTGCATATTAAAATAATATATCCAAAGATCTAAAGAGAATAACTAAGGGGCAATAGCAATAAAACACAGTGACATTAGGAAAGAATTAACTGTTAAACAAGAAATGAGCCTAGCTTCCTGCCCCGTTCAAGATAAATGTAGTCAAAGGGCATTTATGATAACAGAGATGCTGACAAGACTGGTTAAAAATTGTTCACTCAGGAGATTTGTACTGTTTTAATCAGAAATCCGCAGTTTTGATAATGATTATTTCTATGGGATTCCCCATAAGTATAAAAGTTTATTCCCCATCCTTTTAATCTTCAGAGAACAACTAAACTTTTCTACTGAAGAAAATGTAATTAGCTGTAATAATATTCTGAACTGTATGAACACTTGGAAGATTAGCATATTTAAACTCCTGAATGATAATGATTAGGATGATCAGTGATTTGCTGCTAGATTTTTTTTTTAATTGGAAAACTTTTTAGGACTGCTTCTCTCATGTTTTCTGCCATCCATCTCCCTGAAGACAGGATCTCAACCAAATTCCAGGCATCATTGTGAAGAGCTCCAAGATTCCCTCTTTATACTAAGTCTTTATTCTTTCATTTAGGATTACTGAAGTGTTGGTACCTTCACTTCTTTTCCTTCTTGAACACAGGCATAAACTTACTGCTGTTAGTATTGAACTTGTCATGTTCTATCATCCTTGACAACAATTCAAAGAGTATTTAAGATTTTCCAGTTCATGCCATATGCATGCCTTGTTTGTGGCTAGGACATGTTCCATTCATATTATGCCACATTTGGATAAGGAATCTTCAGTGAGGGAAAATGTGGCCTATGTACAGTAGTTTTATTAAAAAATATATGTGGAAAGAAAGCTTTTGGCTTGGGGTCTTTGGGGTTTTTGTTTAGAGTGTTTTTTTGTTTTTTTGTTGCGGGGGATTAGCAGAAAAAAAGACTCATGGATATTTTTACTTCAGAGAAAAAAAAACTGGAAAAAGAAGAAAATAGGCTTAAGACATAGTAAGAGAAATTCTGGCTTGCTATTAGGAAAATTTCACAATGAAGCTGCTCAAACATGGGAACGAGTAGCCCAAAGCATCTGTGAAAATTTATATCCTTGTGGAAATAACATAAGTCAAACCCCATTTGGATAGAACCCTGAGTAAGCTGATCTAACTTTGAAGCTGGTACTGCTTGGAGTGGGCGAAGAGGGTTTGGACCAGATTGCCTACATAAATAAGTTCCGAGCTGGATTTCCTTTTGGTTATCATCCTAGTTTTCCTGCAGTTGCCAAGAAGAGGGAAGTTGCCAGTGGCCAGTGCTGTGGAATCTGCTCTTTCCCCTCTGATGCCTGTCCCTTCCCATCCCTCAGGAGAGCCAAGTCCAAGCGGCGAGCCCAGCTGAGCCCAGCCAAGTGCAAGCTGTGGGGAGTACGCCCAAGAGGCATGGAGCAGGTGATCCAGCTTTTGGGGGTTTGTTCATCATTATTTGTTTGTAGTCTCAGGCTCAGGGAAGAGGAACAGCAGCTGTGGTGGCATCTGCCACTTTCTCCTTTTCTCCTGTGGCACCAGCTGTGGTGCTGTCCACCATTCTGTCTTTGTCTTGGTGGCCAAGTGGAGCTGGGTCGAGGGGATGAGCACCTTTTTGTGTGCAAATCGCCCTCCCTTTCGTATACTTTTTTGATAAGATTGTTGCTGTTACTTTCTTATCTCACGGGTGTTTGTTTTCAGGGAATTGTTATCTCAACCAACAGCCTTTGCCTTTGTCTCTCTCTCACCAAAGGGGCTGGGGAAAGGGGAGTGGCTTGTTTGGAGAATACTTCTCAGCTGATTTTAAACCAAAACATTTATGATTTAGTTCAATTTTTCTTTAAGGCCACATTGAATGGAGCTCTGAGCAGGCTGGTTTAGTGGAAGATGTCCCTGCCCATGGCACAGATGTTCGAACCAGATGATACTATAAGGACCTTCCAACATGGGCTGTTCTAGGACTCTGTGACCTTTTAATGTGTCACTAAGCAAATCCATTTACTACAAGGGGGTGTCATGACAATATTATTTTGCAATTTGCTAAAACAAAGTGCTTTCTTATGATTAAATTTAATTTTTTTCTCTTTTAGTTCCCACCTCCTCAATAGAACATAAGTTTAACCATAGCAAAGCCCAGACTAGGTAATTTTTGTTAAAAGAATAATTGAATTTACAAACTATGTCAATAGGCATAGAGCCCTTTTCTGAGGGTAAGTTATAAAGAGAATGGGACAAACATTTTGCTATCATGTTATTTCATGTTTAACTTAAAAAAAAAAGATTATTTCATATTCTCATACAGATGGAAAAGTCATGAATAAAACATGAAATTATTTCAACAAAAAGTATGTCTTAAACATTTATAAAATAGAAATGAAAATTCTTGTACAAGCAATTACAATATTAATTTTTAATGGATTCACAAAAGTGTACTGAAAATTTGAAAGATTATTTCAGCCAAAGTATCTCACTGAAGTTACTGGCACTAAATTCATTCTTATCAGTACCTTATAATTAATCAAAAAATCCTATTTTCCTTTTTTTAATCTTTTATACAGTCTGAAGAAAGAATAATAAATTCAACAACCTAGTGAGTCTCTTGAGTTTAGAGAATTTCTACAGAAGCTCATATTATTCTATTTAATAAATAAATAAATTCTCCTGCTCTTGTGTTCACCATATTCATTTATAGTTATATAAATGAATGTGAATAAAGTTTCTCTAATAACTGTTGTAACTTCCACAACCATCTAACATACTTCTGGACTCAGTAATTTCACTTTTTTTGTTTCTTTATGTGGCCTTCCCCTATCCCGTGCATAAAGTTTTGGTATATTTAAGTTATATTTCTTCTCGTTTCTTAAGCCTGCTTTTAGAAGGATTTATTTAGTCCATCCTCTGCTAGAACCATATGTTGGTTTAACATTTGTTGTGCAATTACTCAACAATGATGATCCCAAATCCCTCTCTGTACCCTCGATAACTGCCTGGTATTTAGTGCTCCCTCTCATATTGTATTTCAGTAAACCTAACATATTTGCAGCTGGTTTCCCTGTCTGTATCCTTTATGCAGATGAGAAACTTCAAAAGATTTGGAGTCATGGCACCTGTTGGATTTCCTTCTGTATTTATTTGCAGATTGGAACATTTCTGTTTGACATGTAATCTGCTTTCTGTTTCAAAATAGTTTTCTTTCCATTGAAACATTTGCTCCTGAATAATTCCCTCCCCTCTATCTGATCTCTATTTACTAGATCAGAAAGCACACAACAAAGACAAAGAAAGGACATGTATAAAAACTTCTGACGGGATGTATGACAGATTTACAGCCTTCCGAGAAAAGAAGTCGTAATGATAGTACTCACTGTGCCTGTGTCCAATTTTGTTTACATTTGTACTTTGCCGAAACCAGGACAATTATTATTACAATGATCATCTACGTTGTGATTATTGTTATTATCACTGTCAGTAATAACCCTATTCTTCCCCATTACACAGTTCACTTAGGTTTGTATAGACCATCAAGTAGGACTTATTTACTTTCGACAACAAAAAAATTCCTTTATACACGTAATGATTTTATGTAAATTTGGGTTGCAAAACAATGTGCTTCTCTCTACAATTTTAGGGCAGAAGAAGGATCATGAAACCCTAAAGACAATGTTCTCTACCAGACCCATGCAATTTAACTGTTGGGTTGCCTTGGGCCTGGGCTCACTCATAAAGCAATGCATGTCACATGATATAATTTCTCCTATTCCATTTAGAATGTGATCAAGGTGTTTGCTTTGGCAAAATGTTTGGCTACCTTTAAATCTTTTACAGTTTTTGGAGCAGTGAGAAGTTCCTCTTCTGGCTGAGGAACCCTTTATATGCTAATTATTTCAAGAAATTGTATAAATATTACTAAATTTTATATTACACTGTTTATATTAGCTCTGAAGAATACAAGAAAATGAATATAAAAGAACAGAAGCCTCAAAAGTACATTATATTGGATATAACATCATACTGGATATAACATCATATAATGCCAATTTTGTATATTTTGTCTTAAAAAATCTTATTGAGTGCATAATGTGCACATAATTCTACAAAATTTGGGCCTAAGTAGCCACAAGACAGCAGAGAATTTCATCCTCTCTTATCCTTGTTCACATTATATAAGAAACTAATTTCAGACGCAATGTGCTGTTTATTCTGACAAACTCAGTGCCAAAGAGGCTTAATCTAAAAATACATCTGAGTCTACAGTACCTATTAATAGAATGCAAGTGTGATATGCAATGTGAAACATTTAGATTCTTGCTAATGCAACACAGATTTGGAATGACTTTGCTGGTACACTTTGAATGTCCATCATGATAAGCAAATATTCTTTAAAAGTCCATGGGTGCTTGACTTCAATGAGGTTGCACAAGGTATAAGTCAGAACAGCACAGGCCCCAGGAGTTTTATAAGGCATGGATTTCTATAATTTTCTGGGTTTTATATAATTCCACTGTTGTAGTCACATGAATTCCACTGTTGTAGTCACATGAAATAAAAATTAGTTTCAGAAAAGCCAAATCCTGTTTGCAAACACAGATCTACAGCCAGAAACAAAATACTAGACTGTGTTTTTTTTATGCTCACTTACCACAATTGATTTCTTCTGTATAAAATGTAGTTTAAAACACATTTTAGACATTACAAAAGATATGAAGACTTAAAAGAATTTGTCATTAAATCATCCAATTCAATTAAGCAATTACAAAGGCATTTTTTCCATTAAATAACATATTTTTGAAAAATATGAAAATATAGTCATGCTCTTTTGTTTTATGAATGACACTTATTTATAGAAATTGTATTGGTATTTTTTATTTATTTCAAATAAGCCCAGTTAAATTCCTAGAAAATATGTAGAATTGAAAGAAAACGCTTTCTATTCAAGCAAAAATGGTCTTGACTAACAGGGTTTTACACTGAAACCACTGTAGTTATGTTGATCTACATCAGCCAGGGATCTTGGTTTTAGAAACAATTTGAGCCTTGCTTTTACTAATAGTATATATGCTCAGTTTCAAAAGGGACACTCACTCTTGACATGAAACACATGTGGAAATATTTGAGATATAAAAATAGCAATAGACAAAATCACATTAGAATGTGATATAAATGGTCAGATTCTGGAAATATGCTGGGATTCATTGCACTTAATAAGCAGACAATAGGCACTCGATGCTGCCACATTGGCCATTTCATTCTCTTAAATTGGAAAACAAGCAGCTGCTAGTCCTTCTGATGAAGCAGAAAAAGAATATCTCTGGTCCTATTGAAAAAGTGCAATAAAGGAAAGAATTGCCACAGGAGAAATTATGGCATTGCTGGAGTGCTGTGAGATTCTGTCCCAATTAAATAAACTGATGTTTAAAGAATTATATGCCAACCTAGGTAGAGTAACTGGAAATTTGGGTTCTTAGTACTGATCTTATAGTTAATGTCATATGTTATTTATAAACTAATGAAAAACTTCAGAATAAACTTAGGTTAACATCAATTAGCTAATATTTCCCCTGTAAAAATAATATTCCTGGGGCACATTCTTCTGACACATTGGCCTGGCCTTTTGTTTTCTGGGTAAATTTATTTTCAGATAGGTTTTTCTGAAATATACTCTTAGTGCTTTCATAAATCATGTCTTCATTCAGCTTTGGATTTTAGAGGGTGAATAGAATACTTCAACTTTAGTAGATAGAGCTAGATCTCCATTTCAAGTTAGTAATCCTTTCCACCACTATTCTACTGTGAATTGGTTTCATTCGGAGAGTGTCTTGCTAGCAGTTAGTGGAGAACTCTGTTCTGGGTGAGACTGGGGAGGTCTCTGTAGAATGACTTCACACGAGCAGAGATGCTGGAAGAAAGGATTTGTGTGGTTGGCCAGTTCCCTTCTCTGTCCAACCACATGAACAGGACATCAAATCCTGCTTCACATCTTCCTTGCAATTCAGATAACACTGGAATAATGGAGATTATTTTTGTCTGTATGGCTGTGCCTACATTAGGGAGTGAAACAACACAGTGGTTTTACAGAGTGGAGTTAGTGCTGGTGGTGCAGTGTCCACACCACAAGCATTTCAAGGGTTATATTCCAGCATTCCTCATCTGGTCTCATGGCCTCAACATGCTGATTGGAGCACATAATCATCTTTAAGGAATTTCTCTTCTGGATTCATTTGCTCTGTTAAAGAATACCGTTTTCATGCTTTGAGGCCATTCTCTGTGCCAACTACAGCACTATAATTGACGCAGCCAGGATATTTCCTTCAAAAGTATGTTACTGATACTGATTAGAATGAGAATACTAGATACACCCTTCATTTCCCTTTTCTACACTAAACTATTGGAGTCTTGGTAGCATCAGAATTGGCATGATGTTATACAGTGTAGAATCAACCATATGGGACAATTCTGAAACATAAAAGTTGTGATGCTGCACCATTAAGGTATTGCTGGTGGTTTGAATTAAAATGAATAATGAACACAGTTTGGAGTAGAAGTATGTGAGCAGCACATTTTTTTCTTTGTTGCTTACTAAGATGTGATGACTTTCCTGATTTGCTTGTGAAAATAGAGAGTTCAACTTTGAATTAGCTTTTTATTTCTCTCTTCATACCATCAGCATCTATTGGTCAGCAAGGTAGGAACAGAAGAATAGATGATGGAATGTTCTGTTTAAAAGGACATATGCAAGTCCTTAAGAAGTATATTTAGGCCTACACTGTAGTATTTAGACATAACCCATGTGTAGGGTGTGGTATGGATCTGGACAAGACTGCAGTTTCTTGGCACCAAAAGTACTTGGTTTATGTGTGCCCTATACAGTTTCCAGATTTCTTGGAAATTCTCCTGGAGTTCATACTGATGTGGATGAGGAAGAACATATGGAGATATTAATCCATGCACTCATGCGAGCTTCACCACTGAAAACATAGCTACATACCTACTTCCTCAGGGACGAGCTGGTATATTTTAATGATTACTGCAAAACCAGTTCTTGTTCTTTCATCATAAACCATGTTGCTGGTGCTTTACAAACCTGCTGTGCAAGCACTGCTCTTCAATGTTCCTTTTCTCAGAGGACCAGTGGGGTATACCTGTGCCCATTCAGCAGCCCAGCAAGATCATCCTCACTCAGGAGATGTCGCCATTGAAAAACAGTGAAGTAGAAATACTGTGGGGCCTTAAAATTCTTTGGGTATCGATTTTCAGAGAATTTTATTGCTCCCATGCCTTCAGTCGGGGTAGTTTTTAAAGTGTAATAAGTACATTGAACAAAATATCTGTATGTGATCTGTGTGTGCTCTGTGTCTTGCACTGTTTAAGATTTTTAGCCTCTACTTTCAGCATGATAGTGGAAATATTCATAATACTTGAGCCATAGCAGGTGCCAATCTTTTATGTGCCAATGTTTTAAGCATTCTACGCTGGCCTGCAGCTGGGGAAGAGGGGGGATGGGCACAGAGAGCTCCTGGCAAATTATTTAGGAATGCCCAAATTTAACTTCAACATTTTCTGTCACCAAGGAGGCCCTAAAACCAGGAATCAATAAACTAGGTTCTTCTCTTGGTTACACTTGTAATTAGGAGTAACTTCTTTAAGACTGAAATTGCTTACTTGAGTTGAGCCCTGCAGTCAACAGTCAGCATGCCCTATATAAATCCAGTATATGTCTATCTAAATTTTTGGTATTTATTTTTACGTGTGTCTATTTGTCATATATTATAATTGAATATTACCCTCCTGTAGCCTAAGACAACAAAGACTAGAAATCCTACTGTTATCCTGTAAATAATATTTTTGCATTTTTAAATGATGCTGATTTAGAGTCTCTCTGATTTTGGTCTTGTGAAAGCCACACAAAACTGTGAAACTGGCATTACCTTGGAAATAAAATGGAAGAGCCATCCCATTCTAGTTGAGACTGATCTGCATCAACCTTCAAAAGATAAACACAGTAAATTTCAGCATCCTCGTTGATGAAGGATCATTGTTAACCATTTGAGTAATGATTGTTGCTAAATAAATTAAACACAGAAGTCAGTGAAAGAAGATTATGCATAAAGTACTTACAGCTGTTTACTTATGCTCAGAGTTTTCCAGAACAAACAAAATTTGTTATTACAAGACTATAAATGACCCAAGTCACCTTTTCTTATAAGAAATGGGAGCTAGCTGTCACACCTAAGACACATTTTTCAGCCAACAAAAACCACTTGTTTTTTTGCCAGGAATTATGTATTGACTAATGTGCTAAATTGCTAAAACTTTCATTGATTCCTCTTTTTTCTTTTTTTTTTTTTTAATTACACAACCTTCCAGTCAGCTATGACTCCACATCAACAAAATCAGCTCTTGTCATTCGCATACCCCTGATAAATAAAAACACTTTTAGAGAGAAAACCTATCACATACATCAGCCAGCTACCATTTTATATGCATCATCCTTACTGCATGAGTTTGTTCAATTCATTTTGAAATAAATGTATATATCAATATTAATTCACCTCTGTTTAAAAGATTCATGGAGTTTGAAGGGATTGTCTACAGATCAAGTCTGAAAAATCTCAACAAATAATTTTGCATATGATCTATTACTGCAGTCTGAGCTATCTTTTAGAAAGATCCAGTTTCTTTCCCAGAAAGTATCATGTTTCAATTCTACATGTGAAAATGACAGAGAATCTTCAAAGCCATGGAATACATAATGTCGATGGGAAATTGCCTTTCTTGTTCAAAAATATTATCCTTATTTTTAGTTCAGAATAGACTTTCTAATAAAAAGGAAATACAAACATAATGTTCTGGATTACAAACAAAACAAAAAATTCTACAATATAAAAACTTCTATTTCATTGTAAAATAGAGATTTATACGCTTAATTTCTTTCTTCTGTGACAAAATAAAAGCATGTGATACTGTGACATCTCAGAACAGAATTAAACACAAAAGGCTCACGTTTTCACCTCTGCTCAATGCTTGAGTTCACAGTTACTGTGCAAATTGGACCTACGACCTTTCCTTACTTCCTTGAGCTCACCCCTCTTGGGTTTCTGGCTGTTAGGTACTGCCTAGCTTAATACAGACTCACACAATTCGTTGCTAAATCTGGGTCATGGTACCAAGGATCATTTTCTGAACAGATCTATCTTAACTTCAAACCCTTCAGAGTAAGCTCCATTTGGCCAGATAGCTTCCTTCAAGTTAAATATCATGTATTTGTAAGAAAGCCCTAACTCAAAACTCATTAAGCAGACTGCACATTTTCGGATTGTAAGACATTTAGCTACCTTCCAAGGTGGTACCCAACAACCTACAGGCTCTACAGGCCTCTTCCAGTTTGTGCAGCCCTTTGACCTGGTATGCCGGCCTTTGAAAAAATATTTTCAGCTGCATAGAAAAAGAGGCAAAGTCCAATTTGTTACTTAATGTTCTAGGGAAGTTTTGACAAGCCTTGGCAGTCAGTGTTATATGTTTCTTCCTGATGCTTTTGTGTCCATATCTGTAAAATACATCTTTCTCAAAAATCATTATAAATTAATCTGAAATCACACCGATAAAAAAGCCAACAAGGTCTCATATAATTGCATTGCTGCCCTGGCACACCTCCTATGCTGTGTCCGTGAAACTGTGCTTATCCATATTTGGAATATTCCTCTGGAAGAGCTCTCATCTGTTTGACGCCAAGACGCCTGTTGTTACCTTCATAAAAAGCTGATCTATGTGATCACATTTTATGAAAATGTTACCTTCCGAGAACTCTTAGAATGATATAACAATCTGTTGATGCCTCAGTTGTCTACAGCAGAAATTTTTAGAAATTATAGTCTTAAGGTGACTTCCAACATGCAAAGCTTTTTGTTTTCTAAAGGAAACTTAATATCTTTCTCTTGAACATAAATGTATTCCATTACACCTAAGTTTTGTGCAGTTGCCAGTGGCCTGAAATTCTGATCTTATTCAGTAGCTCACAAAAACAACTGATTTTGGAAAATGTGAAGAAAATAATTCCCTTTTAAAAAGAAAAAAACTCCACCAAAACTGTTTTAACTATGTAGAGAAGTAAATAAGAGGATGTACATGCAGGTTGTACTGTAAGAGTCAGAAACGTAAATGGATAGAGGACCTAATTTCCAATATATACTTATGAACTTAGGCTATACTTGCTGAGATAAAAGTCTACTGTGTAGGCTGGAAGGAGGTTAGGATGTTTTCTGACAGCAGAAACCACCAGGTTTTTAACCAAGGACCAGACCAATCTGAAAATACCTTCAGGAACAATGTAAGATAATTTTTGGAGGCTGAATGCAATGGACATGGCTGTCTTCAAGACCTGAAGTTTCTTTTTAACTCTTAGAAGCTTAGAAAGGAATGACCATAAATGATGCACAAAGTTTCTCAGACATAAGAAAACTAATGTAATTTTCCATTTTTACCTGATATTGACATAAATATATGTACAATGAATCATAATGGAACTAACGGTCTATTGTATTTAAAATGGGCTGTGTAACTTGCCATAAATATTCTTTAGCCAGTTTGAATATTACAAGTTGGGATTTGGCTGGTTTGTGAGCACTTCATATTTAGACTGTCCTATTCAGACTTGCCAAAATGCATGTTTACTTGCTGGCAATGTGTTTTACTTTCTGTCGAAATATGAGCTCTTATAGAGGTAAGAAAGCACTTTCCTATGTGTCAGAAGTCTCTTGAAGATTTTTAGAACTTCTGGGCCTTATTTCCCATTTGCAAACAATGGAGTAAAACAGGCAGAGCTCCATGGTAACGGGTGGAGGAGAGGCAGCTCCATCTGGAGATGTGGAAATGGATGTGATTGCAATAGCAATGCAAAACTGCTGGACTTAACTAGTGTCCAAAAGAAAACGCTGCCAATAACTTCTCAAAATTGATGACTCTCCATTATCATTTCTCCTCTCTATTTCTCCTCACTGCTATCCCTCTCCCTGGAAAGGCTTGAGAGAGCACAAAATGGTCAGATAATTTGAAGGCCAACAATTCTTGTTTTAGGTACTCATAGAATAAAATACTGACAGACAACAAAATCCATCTCTGCAATCATCTGAGACCTACTTCCCTACGGTTTTATTGTATCTAATGATTTGTTAATGATATATCTGACATGATAAAAACACCTATCTATAATTTGGGAGTCATTTTGTGAGGTTACAGAACGACCTAAGGAACAATGTCAGATAGGACTGAGTGTCTTCAAGATCCACATTGAAAACCACCAAAGCTTTTGAGCTCCTATTCAAATGCAGATTATAAAAACCAAGTTTAATATCTGGAAATCCACATGCTGACAGAGCTCTAAATAGGTATCAGAACTGCAAAGAAGACACATTTATTAGAGTTTGTTACTTTCATACAGGCTCTGTTAACACACAAACGTACAGTGGCACAGCATTTTCTGTCTAAATGCAATTACTGCCTTGCTACACATCCTTGGCTGATATTAGCAGTACCTTGTGCAGCTTCTGCAAGGTTTCCTGTAGGTTGTTTCTATATGAGTGTTTTAGGAATTGTGAAGCTGTAACCTATGGTCTTTTTTGCTGATTGTGTATCTTCAACTAATTATAAGAAAGTTGGCTTATTCTTGAGATCAAAAAGCAACTAGAAAAGCAGCAACTCACTTCACACTTTGGATTGTGACAGATACTCAAACTCATCAAGCTGAAAATACCTCAGATTCCCCTGGGCATCTCCTTTTTAAAAGCATTTGCATCGATAAATTATGGTCTTGAATTAATAAAATAAATAAATTAAAACAGTGATCTAATGTTCCTTGTTATCTCCCGTTTCTGTATTTTTCTTACTCTACAAAGTAGTATTTGTTGCTTAATAGTTTTAGACTTCAAAATGGAACTGCTCTTATTCTGTGCTTAAAATGGTCAGATAAGAAAGATCATTCCTTAAGGAGCAGCGTACCCAAATCAATAATTGGTGATTAATTTACCTCTTTTTGTACTGCACAATTGTTGAGGAGTAAGAGGCTTTTAAATGGAAAGCAGAGTATATCTCTGATGTGGCTGTTCATTAGCTGATTGCTAAGGTAACTCTTTAGATTTTTATAAGGTAAACCATTCGGCAGTGCATCAGGGTCAAACAGTTTCTCAAGTCAGTGAGAGAAGACCAGTGTATGAGAACTAAGAAAACACAGGTTTAAAACCCTGTCTTGAAAAATTTATCATCATGCTTGCTTGAGAAAGACGGGCATCTGGAAAGATGTGCTCACAAAATTAAGGTGGAAATTTCTTTTATGTAATTTGATTGGTTTCTTCATCTAGTCTTTTTTATGCTATTCACATTGGGAGATGGAGAAAAAGAGTAGTGTTCAATCCACCTAGCTGCATATTCTCATGTAGTAGCATTGATGCATTTTTTCCCCAAATTGATGCTCTTGAGCATTCTCCATTAGCACCTTAAAGGAGCTAGAAATGTCATTTAATCCAGGTATGGATTAAAACTGTTAATCCAGTTATTAGCTGACAATTTGGGCTCAACTGAGATGTAAAGCTAATTTGAATGTATTTATTTCATAGTTAATTAATCTACTAAATTAAAGCATAATATTTTCAAAAAATGCATAAACTAGTTCAGAATACTAAATTTCAGGTAGTACCATGTTTCACCTATGTTTGCTATGTCTGAGATCATAATAGGTCAAATCAACATAAACATTAATATGCCTATGTGGAATATTCCACCCATTATTGACAAATATTTTAGTGACATATTACAGCATGCTAATTGTTTGGTGGCAGGAATTCCATTAGTATGACATCCACATGTAAGTCAGAAGGACAAAAAAACTGTACATGAGCAAGAAATGAATGACTGCAGCCCAGAAAAACAAAAACTCCTGGGCTGCATCCAAAGCACTTTTACATGATCTTTTAGGTGCCTTCCAGCCTAAACCATTCCAGGATTCTATGACAAGACTGAAAGGCATTACTACCTGCATATACATACAAAATCAATGTGCTGCACTGCTTGCTCAGCATGTTTGTGTACTGCAATGCCTATTTAAAATGCTTATTTCAAAGTGCAGTATCTCAGTGTCCACCTGTGAAGGACCATGACTCAATACCAGGTGTCATCTCAGGTGGTGTTTATGTCTGCATGCTGTTCATCTTTAGAAGTTAGTTTTCACTCCCAACACCTGCATTCACAGATGTCTAGCCAGTAAATAATATTTTTGCTCATCCTGCACAGGACAACTTGAAAAATGTGCTTTTGTAAGCAAGTTCCGGAATAAGCATAATACTTTTCTGAAAGTGGATTTTGCAGTCATCTCAGGGAATTGAGGTACAGAAAAATCTACTAGTCTGGATTTCATGAGAGGACAAAGAATGTTTCTGAGGCACATACTATAATTCTGCTTTCTGTTTCCCGGCAGATACCTTTACAGATAAATAAAAACACATGCTACAGCTACATGATACACTCTTTGTTCACTAAATAAAACCAGTTTAAGTTTACTTAACTTATAAAGTAGAGGTTTAGTATAGGAAATATAGAGTTTTTCATAGAGTGTGTAGACACCTAAATCACAAAGAATGCTTTGCACTGGATGCATTTCTAAATTAACTTCTTGGGACAGAGGAATGATCTAGACACCAAGGGCACTCTGATGATTTGAATTCACCTTATCTTGTTAATTCCTTCTCTTTAAAACAGATTCCAACCACTGAGCTGAAAAAGGGATCAAAAAGAATCAGGTTACTAAAACCAAAACTTAAATATTTATCTTGTTCTCATTCAATTAAATGTTTCTTTCCTCCAGGGAGAAAAAAAAAAAAAAAA
>VZRM01000019.1:484784-544335 GCA_013397955.1 Grantiella picta | reverse complement strand
AAAAAAAAGGAAAAAATATAAAAATAGCAAGTTTCAAAGAAAAACAGTAAAAATGAAAGTAGAGAATTTCCTTTTACTCACAAAATTAGTGGGACTGTGACTGCCTTTTTTCTGTTTCCCAAGCAGCCTACTTGCAGACAGTATGGAAAACTAGAATTGAAAAAAGACATTTCACAGACATTTTGCAGACACTATGAAAATACAATGACTCCTTCTTGACAATGTTGCGTCTCATACTTGAACAACTATTGAGAGTTTGATTCAGATCCTTGTTCTGAATCCAGCAAAGTACATTCTTTTTGCATGCCAAAAATGTATTGGGTGTCAATAGCAACAAGGTATAGCATGTCCTTCTTTAATGTCTACTTGTAAAAAAACTGCTTTGATATTTTAAGCCAGGATCATAAAGTAGGGCTGATTTCTTTGCTCAGTGTTTAAGATATTCATGTGTAAAGTAGCATCCTTTATATTTTTGGGATAGACTATCATACAGAGGCTGAAGTTTATTTCCTGCATAGTGGATGATAAATGGATAAAACTTCCCTTAAATAAAGGAAAGATTATTCATCTCCAATATTATAGCTAAGTGACATACTGCTTTAATACAACAGTACTAGAACTCTTATTGAGGAATAGGTGATGACTTACCCTTTGCTCCTCTCGAACAAAAAAAGAAAAAAATAGTCCAAACGTGGATTTTTCTTTTTTTTAGCTTTTTTTTATTAATGTGTGGTTTAACTATACGGCTGGAAAGTAAACTACTGACAAATAAAGTGATCCCTGCCCTGCTATAAAGACAAAACCCCAGCATACTTCTACTCAGAAAACTGCTCTGTAAAATCTGCATTATGGGGCTCTGTATTTATTGTCCCAGGAACTGCAGAGAAAGTTTTCTTATACATTTCCTAAGTGTCAGTCCTGGAAGCCATGAGAGCTGCTTTGATTTCTTTCTGACTTATACAATAACAAAAGTATTAAAGACTCTGTCAAGCCAGGTCTACTGGGAGCACTTGCTGTCTTCAACTTCTACCTCTACTTTAAAGCAGGGAAGTATAAAACTGAGGGCAGAATATGGTGCTGCAACTGAAAATTTGCTCAGATCCTCAGACTGTAAAACATGACTCATTTTTGCCATAGGCATTCACTGTTCAATGTTTCACTGGAGACCAAAAGCTCTTTTGTTACTAATATGTTAATCTCTAAATTATTATGAACAGGTGAATTAGGTTTTAAAAGAAACATTTTCTGATGTTTTAGTATGAGGATTCATCCATCAAATACTATCTGTAAGCCTAGTGACTACAAGAAGTAGAATATCATCACAAATATTTTTATTAATGTTTCATATGTCACAAATACATCACATATTTGGTCTGGAACAATGAAACAGATCTGAGGGATGTGATGTCCTTCCTTTCATGTCACACAACAGAAATAACTCAAGCCCAGAACAAAATATGGGAAGCAGCAAAGAAAACCAGAGTACAAGTATGCAAGGGGAATATTTAAATGACTCAAGGGATGGGATTAGAATGAAAATTACCAATAAGGGAGAGATATTATACCTGTCTAGATCCAAAAGGATTAGGAGATTGAACAAGATAGCTGGACTGGAGAGGAAGAGCAAGATGTTGAAACTGTGGTGGAAAAAACTCCCAACAGCTGTGTTTGGGTAAAATTTGCTTTTACAGTTGTATCTTACGTATACTGCAATTGGTCAGAAACAGTCAGGCTTGAGGTTTAGTCTGACTGAAAACTCTGGCATAAGTGGCTAATATGAAAGGAATTATCACCATTTCTCCTTAGAGGTGATGCCTTGATACTTTCAAATCAACTGAACAGTGATTTCCTTCTGCCTGTGTCAACAGACCTTGCTGTGGGAAGAATGTTAATTCACATAAGTACTTCATCCTAAGAAGTGTCATGTCATCCTGCTTACTTTTTTATATATATATTTAGGTCAGTTGAATAGAATGTATCATTACCCACAATACACCAAAACATGCACTGAATTTGGAAAGCAGATTGAGGCCTTTGAAGGGAATGTAAACGCACTCACGTTTGAATAAAAGCACCTGCTAAGCACTCTAAGAATAATGTGTTTTGCTTTTCATTCTTTCTCCTCTCCATTGCCCAGTTTCCCAAAGTTGATACATTTGTTATCTTCATTATCAACAGTTGTTAAAATAGACACATAGGAATGGAATTTATCAGGCTTTCAATTCCCTACAAGAATTAAACAATGTGTAATACTTTGCTTTTTTCCAGGGGCTTTGTCATTCTGAAATCAACATTAAACCATCTGAATGAATAGATATGCAATCAAAAATGAATTTGTAGGATAAACACATCATCTATCAAAGTTCAAAACTTGTATTAGGAACCCTTACATATACATGACAAACAATTCTTCTGTGTGTGTTGGAAGTCAAAAGTGTGAACTTCATCTGCTTGTTTAAGAGATCTTGTGTTTTGTCAAGGTCAACATTGGAGAATACTAGACACAGAATATATTGGTATTTATTATCTCTTCCACCTATTTTTATACAAATATGAACTCAGTAATCATAAACAATCTCATAATTCTTTGCTCATTTATTCCAGCTTTGTGAAAATTCTACTTCCATGGAATTTAGTAAAACAAATTAATTGTTATTGACATTAAATCCTAGAAACATGGCAAACCATCTCACTCTTTCCTGAGTTCTGAAACACCTAGACATCCCCATTGGTCTAATTTCTTAGCAACAAAAAACAGTTAATTTCTTTGGCATTTTTTATCATCCTTGACATAATTTCTTCATAAGAGAAAGAAACATACACTATACGAACATTTAAAGCAGAAAAGCACACTGGAATTGCACAATTTAGTGAAAGTTAAGATTCTCAGCCACTGTATTACTACTTTTTAGTACTAAAGTATAGTTTCCCCTTGTCAGATTTTCTATTCACTTTTTCCATGTTATCAGGATCAAGTCAGCCTTCAGCCATACAGAAAATTTAATTAGTTAAAGTGGTTTACTTTAGCATTTGCCTCTTTCAATGTTTAACCATTTTAAAGCAAAGGTATTACCTTGAATCTTGTTGAGCTATATGTCCTATTAATTTTCTTCTCCAGAAGGGAGTCACTTTGAAACTTGGATAAATGAATCATGCTTGCATTTTGCATTATTATCCACTGTAAGAAAAGTTTATATGAACTTTAGAAAGAAGACCTTTCTTGTCTTTTTGTGCAGTCCTTGGCTTCATATAAAACTTTTAATTGCTGGATTTAGTGAATCTTTGTAGTATAATCTTAAGCATTGATTGTTTATGCTTATAGACTTTCCAAATTGCAAAGTGAAACACATTAACTTGAGCTCAAGCTGGTAATGAGCATAATTTAGATTAAATGCACCTTATTTCAAACCTCAGGTGAGGGAAGAATGTGCACAGTCAGCTACTGCACAGCTGATGAGTGGTAACTCATTAAGATGCAATTAGTTTTGACTGTGTGGCAACACCTGAGGGAATTCTTTCAAGCTGTACCTGGCAGTAACCCTCTGCATACCTCTTTAATTTCATAATTAGTTTGAAAGAAATTAAAAAGGTATACACAGCAATGTTGAGCGCAAGGAAAATTGTAGAAACAATTCAGGAATGGAAATGGAATCGGACTATTTTTTTTCAAAAGGGAAAATATTAAGAGCTTCATGGAGTAGAGCTGTTCTTTTCCCCTTTCCAGACAGCTCTCTATGAAAATGTGCACTTGTTAGAATCTGTAGCATTAGGCCACAGAATTCAATGATCTACTACCTGTTTAGAAACAACAGAACACACATTTAGTATTTTATTAAGTAATCTTTGAGGAAATTACCTTATAGAGCCAAACCTTGTAACTTCAGTATAAAGTCTCTTACAACCCACTTTAAATATTCTGTGGAATCTGTTACATGACCAGTACGTTTAGCTGTCCCTGACCCAGAACTCAGACTGACGCTTGTCAGATTGACAGATTTTCCCAGTGATTTTAAAGGTTCTCTTTGGGGTAAAATGTGAGAGGTTTAGGGGGGTTGTGTTTTTAAGAACTCTGTGTTGTACCCTTATAAACTTACTTGATCTAATACACCTTTTCTTAGCAGGATAAATACCAATTTTTGAAAGGGTGAAAGAATATCATAATAAGTTGTTTCTCTATGGGTTTTGTTTCCATTAAAGTATGCAGTTGTGCAATCACAAAAGGGTAAAAATTGAGGAGACCTACCTTTGGATTTGATGTGGATAAGCAATCAGAGCCCTTTCTTCTTGAACCAGGGATTTATTTGCTCTTTTGGGCTTTTTTGACCCTTGACCTCAATCCTCTCTTGGTCCTGAACCCTGGTCTTCCTGCAACATTCCCCCAAATCCTAGGGTTTAATTTATCTTCTGTATAGACACTTCTTTACAGCATATTTCAGTCATTAATATTTGGGGTTTTTTTTTCCTTTCCTTTTTTTAAGAAGTGTCCTGGCAATAAGTGGCTTCTAAGCTCCATTCAGTCAGATCCCATTCGGCTCTGACGTTCTTTCTGCCTTTCCTGGCATACTTCATGCCAGCCAGAAACTGTAGAGCCAGATAAACTCAGCAGGTCCTGCTGGGAATGTGAGATGAGTAAGAAGACACTGGTATGTCTGCCAGATTTATGGCTGGGGTTCACTTCAGGGAAATTGTTGTATCTCAGCCAGGGTAGTCCATCTAGACTTCTAGCACACTGTGGCTGCATAAATATCCCACATGAATCCAATCCCAGTGTTTTCCAGTGGACAAATCCTCACTGCATGGATTGTCAGTACCAATGATTGTTACAACAAAGTTTCATCTCAAGACTGAAACATATCAGTGTGCAGCAGACAACATGTAGACCAAAACTTTAAAAAAATCAAAGTTGCATTATTGGATTGAGAAATTTTTGACATTCCATAAATATACTCCTTGTAACTAAAAATGAGATCTGATCTATATTGCCTTAATAATAAGGAATGTTTTACTCTGGAAAAAGCACTGACTGAAATTTTTCCAGGACGTTTTTCTTGAGTAAACATCAATTTGATAAAGTCCTCTGTCACAAAGACATATTCATATGATAAAAATAATTTTGACAAAACAAATAAGATTAATAATGGTATGGTTTATATTTATTTTCCCAATTATTTCATAATTAGTGATGTTTATTTTTCACGTTAGTTCCTAGCTATTTGCTGTAAATTCCCAATAAGAACAAAATCATTTTGATTATAAAAAATATTCAAACAATGTAAAATACACTGATTTTCAGTGTACGTGTTTCCAAGATAGATTGATATGTATTTTGGTGTAGAGATTACTTTTCCCACAGAAATCAAAAACTTAGTTTTTTTTGTTTACTAATCTGTAAAATTAGATTAGCAGTGCAGACAGAGGCATATCCAATACATGATTTCCTGATTGTAGGACTTTGGAATCTCAGTCAAGGGCTTGTAATACACTCATTTACTTCTGAACTTATTACAATAGGCTACTTTTCTAGCAAGTGAAGCACAATGGGCAATTTGTGGAAATAATCTGCTGAATACTAAAATGGCTTGACTGAAACACCATAAAATTATTTATTTTAGAGCGAGAGACTGTAGGGAAACTATAGTCAAAAAAAGACATTTACATTCATTTAAGTGCAAATGTTTATACTTTCTGCATAAACCTCTGTAATCTATAGGGAAATTATTTTACTCTGTGTTTCTAATGCATCAGTCTTGGTGTGAAATCTATTAGAGATGTTAGGTCTTAAAAGTGAATTAAATCTGAATTTTAAAGGCAAGTGATGTAGCAGTTTTATTTTAAGTGCATTTATTTTTGAAAATTTGATTGAAACACTGTATGGTCTAAATGTATGCATGTATGAGAAAGGAAATATATATATATAAAGATGAAAATGTGAAAGCATGAAGGAAATATTCAACCTATATATATGCATCCGTGAAGGAATTATAGCTATATAAATATGTACTAATCTATATATATAGTGTACATATCTCCTTTATAACCATTGACCTTTGGCAAATCTGTTTGTATTGGCCATTTGGTGTAGTCTATATGAACTATGCAGCAACTGTTTTTAAATATAACTAAATTGAATAGGTTACTTACTGTGGAATAATTACATTCCAAATGTTTATTGAAAACATGTATGATTTACAGAGCTCTGATGATTCTTTTGGAAAACTGTATCTGTTAAATTTCAATGAATACTTGTTTAAAATCAGACATTGGATTTTCATATACATTACTGCCAAGCTGCATATTAAACATATTCAGGCTGTGACTGACTCATCTCTTTTATTTTTTACAGATGTAGGGTACTGCTTATTTTTATGTGACCAAGATGAGTTAAAATAAAATAGACATTTCAAGCAGGACAATAATTTCTACATTAAATTTTGATAATTTATAATAATTAAATTTTTTTTTCACAAGTATAATAGCAATTCTATTTAATATATTCAATAACTGTCATCTATTCTATCACAAGTTGTATAAATACACTGAAAATAGACTATGTCCTGCTTGCTGTTCAATGCTGCACTGCACTAAGCTACACTCTGGGCAGATACAAAAAAATCACACAGTTGAAGTTTACAAACATCCAAAACTGGATAGAAAGGTAGGTCTGATATTCATAGGAATTGAAATTCAACTGATTTAATGAAGAGATAAAATGCAGGTTTGTTCCTCTTTAACAGTCAAATAACTTCCTGAATAAAACAGACAATGATTTCTTGACATGAATCTTCTGTTGTCATTTTATCAGAAGAAAACATCTGATCAATTCCATTTTCTTTGGCTTCCTGTAAAATTTCTTACAACTGCTGTTCTCACATAATGGAAAACACTTTCCTGACCTTGATAGGTGTTTCCAGTCTTTCTATACATTTTATTTCTCTAAGAGCGTGAAAAGATAGAAAAATAATATATGAAAAAACACAACAGCACATGTAAAATTGCACATTGTTGAATAGGATATTTGGCTTATTGCAATTAAATTACTGCATCGAGTAGATTCTTTAGAGAGAGAGACAATATTCTGACTTCTTTTATGACTTGATTAGTGAAACACTCTTCAAGACAATTTATATATAGCAATACAGGGAATTGACTTTAATTCAATAATAGGGTTGGAAAAGAATTGATACAGTACTCTTTGGTATTCTTTAATTTTTCCATTGAAATTTATTCATCAAATAATTCTTTGATTATGTTTTTTCTCCATGAAGCCCGATATTCTTTCAAAATAGAGACAAACATAATGTACAAAATAAACTGATTTCACCTTATTATTGCTTATAATCAATTTTTTTTAATAAGGTACTTTAGATGTAATTCAAAACAAAGTGTAAGGGAAAGAAAGAATAAAAAAGTCTGGTAACATTATCATGTAAGGTTTAAAGCTCTAACAAACTGGGAAGGCAGTAAGGTAAGTAATCTGGGCAAAGTCACTCAAACACTTAGGTGTGGAAAAAGTTTGCAATTTCTCTAAAGCAAACCTGCACAAAACATCAGGAGTTATCACCACAAGGAGGGTGCACAGAGTGGAGAGGAGGGCTCCAGGCATAACTCCATGAATCATCTCAAGGAGGATATTAGGAGTGAGGAAGGAATGCTACACATGAGAGATCAGGAAGCACAGTTAAACGATTCATTACAGAGGAATAAAAACCAATGACAAGTGTTTCTTTAATGGTAAATGAGAGCCAGAAAACAAACAGAATAGTTCAAAGTCAGGATTGGTAAATTTTGAAATAGTGTTGATAAGATCTAGTAATAACCTTTTGGTTTGTGTGTCCAATAAGAATGCTGCTGTATGATACAGGAGTTAAAGCAAGCTGGTTGATAGAAATGAAAATGGAAAAGTGATAGTAGATAACTTAAAAAAACGAATAACTTAAAAGACTGAGTGGTCCCAACAAAGAAGGTGAGCAACCCCCAGCCACTTAATCTCTTCACCTCCTGTAGTGGATTGACCTTGGCTGGATGCCAGGCACCCACCAAAGCCTCTCTAACACTCCCCTCCCCAAGTGGACAAGGGAGAGAAAATATACTGAAAGGTTCATGGGTTGAGATAAGGACATAGAGAGATCACTTATCAAATACCATCACAGGTAAAATAGACTCAAGTTGGGGGTATTAATCGAATTTATTACTAACAAAATCAGAGCAGTTTAATGAGAAGTAAAATAAATCTTAAAAGCACCTTCCACCCCACCCCTCCCTCCTTTCCAAGCTCTACCTCCTCCCCACCAACAGCACGGGGAGACAGGGAATGGGGGCTGCAGTCAGTTCATTATAAGTCGTTTCTGCTGCTGCTCAGGGAGAGGAGTCCATCCCCTGTTCCAACATTGGGCTCCTCCCACTGGAGACTACATGTCCCAATACCAAAATTTTGCCTTTTGTACACTGTATCAATATATATGTGTGATGTATACAGATACACACCAATGAGCCAAAAAAAACCCCACGCTGTATTATTTTCTATTGGTTTCATTTTTTGTTTCCAATAAAATGAATTTGACACACACTGGAAAGAAAAATTCCAACAGCTCTTGCCCTATATCTTCAGCAAAGTCTTGTTTGCAAGAGAAATTTAACTGTTACTTTGCTTCAGATCCTTTTATTGTTTTGGCCTACAGAAGTTTTCTTACACCTAAAATGGCCAGGGGTGAATAGGTCAATCCTTCAAACTCAATGGGCACATTCAACATCTAAAGAGAAAAAGTCTATTAAAAATTCTTGAAGAAATTGGAGTATTCGTGGAGGTGAGTTGTTAGACAGGAGGGAATTCTGTTACATGTTCTCAAGTTCTGCAAACATTAGAGGACAATCTAATGGCTCCTCTTTTATGAGGAGGTTGCTGAGGTAACCTGCTCAAGATAGATTTGATGTTTGCTTTCAGTAGACATCAAGCCATGAGGCCTGTAAAAAGAATTATGGTGTTTCAGCCTTTTTAGTATCAACACAGTTGGTGTATCTATTACCTTGACTTCTTTGATGGAAGCTTGAGGGCTTCTGTTACGAACTTCCTCATATTTCAAACGCCGGGTGAGCACACATCTACTGTGGGTTTTCCCCATCTGTGTATTTTCATTTGCTAGAGAAAGAGAACTGTTTTCAGGTTCACTTACTGAAGAAACAAGATTTAACTAATGGAAAATGCTGCTAAATGGAAACATGGAAGAACTAGGTTTTTTTGGGAAATGTGCAGATTTAATTATAATCTCTCTCAGACACTCTGATTAGAATTATGAAATTATCAAGTCTCCCATTTTTGTGTCATATCATACCATTTCTAACATGATCTGACAATTGCTTTGAAGTGTCTAGGTGCAGAGGCACTTGGTTTCAAGAAAGGGCTTTGCTAAAGGATTCCAAACTAGTCAAATAAAATTATTGCATTTTCACTTTAAGATAACGTATGATAGAAGAAATGCTTGTCTCCAAATACGAATTTAGAAAGATAGTTGTACAACTCAATTATATTTGACTATTTCTTTCATGAGGGAAGATTCAAGGATAAAGAGCTTGCTTGAGAGAAAATCCCTTGAGACATTCAGATTCCTCCAGCTAAAATTCATTCACCTACATATAAAGAGAGAATTTGGCATGATAACATGAAAAGTGTGAACTGTATGGAAAATTACAATCTTTTAAAAAGTCAGTCCCCCAGATGTCATCAGATATTAAGTCAAGTAAGCAGGGAGAATCCAAAGTCCTCAACAGGACCTAACAATAGGATTGGCATACAAAGTAACTGTAAAGTAGGAGTGTAGTTTTGACACTCACATAATAATCCATGCCTTAAAAAAAGTTGATTTTTGTTCTGTTAAAATATATTATTTTTCCGTGTTGCTAATATGAAAAAATGAGTTTAAAATTTATATTGTTATTTAAATCCTCAAGTTTATTAAACATGCTTGAAATTCTCTTTCTAGATCAAACCTCCTTTTTAATGGCATTGTAGGAAGCTTATAATATGGAAGAGATATTAAATTTATATTTGTTTCGTTTTGTTCGATTTTCAAGGAAACGCTGTGCAAAACTAATTTACTCAATAGAAACAAAACTGTAAACTCACAGGATGCACTGTAGAAGGTCAATACTACAAGGAAGTTGTTTTGTTCTTGCCATAAATCATCTGATCAACCTCCATATGACCAAAACACAACTTTTATTTACCTGCTTCTCATTTCCTACTATATAATATCTTTAATTACAGCTTCTCAGTTCAGTGTAAAAAAGGTATGAAAACTCTTTCTACAGGTTGAGTATATGATATTGTAATGTCCTGCTCTGTGTCCTAGAAAAACAAAATATTCCCTGGCTAATATCCTTATGCTGCTTCTGTTTGAATCTTTCTGCTCTTTCCCTTTCTCCTCATGCATCCAACGTATACAGCAAGGAGCAATCAATCTTTGGCACTTAGCAGGAGGACCTGAGGCCTTTTCATTCTCTAATCATTGTCTCTGGTCCAGTAAATCTGTTAAAACCATCATTTACTTTATCAAATAATTAGGCTAAAATTTTTGAAATAGAAAATTGTGATATCGTGTTCTGCAGTCCTCTTGTTCATGTCATGAATGAAAATAAAAATTGAGTTTTAAGTTAAGAGCAATAAGCATCAATCTTTCTTTTTAGAGTTACTTCATCTTTAGTCTACGAAATTTTGTATTTTGAAATGTCTTTAAGGGATTAAACACAAACCAGAAGAAATTAATAGTTCAATACAGTGAGAGTACAATTCTTTGCATGCTTTTCAGCAACTGGTTCTTTTGACTTCATAATATAAAAGTAGAAAAAATAGTGAAGGCAAAGAAATGAAGCCAGGCACTGCTATTATTGTGGAGTGAATTCTGTCACTTTTGGTCATACAAAGTGAGATTTTTCATAACTAACTAAATTAAAATGAAACATTTTTTTCTACCCAGCTGTCCCTCCACATAAGGAAAGACTGATGACTCTTCACTGCTTGCATCAGTCACTGGTCCAATCCTTGAGACGTGTGGGATCACACAATGGAGGGAGAGTTTGCTTCTGTGACTAACACTTGTAATCTGGCCCAGTTCCACTCTGACTAAGCAAATGCAGTCCCTGTGTGCTAATGAGGCCTGAGATGCCCAAGGATCAGTGCTCAGGAAGCACACGCAGGAAACATGTGAACAGCTAATCCTGAATCATTCTCAGTGAATTGCTCAAAAAAGAGCTCAACAGCTCAAGTACTTCACTCTTTGTGTTCAACTGCTCATGGCTGACCTTGGATTAATTCCCTCCTCCTTTGATCATGTTATGACTGCTCTTCACTTGCTGGTGTTGCCACAGGTCTCTCTTCTGCCCTTTTTCCTTGGCATAAAGCAGTACTTTGAGTGTAGAACAAAAGGACATTGTCACTTTCATTTTTGGGCTTTTTTGGTTTGAGTGGAACCTCACAGCTCTAGCACAGAAAAGGATCTTCTTTTCTGGCCACCGCCAGATGCATCTGAGAGCACCAGGCAAGTGAATTGCAAATGAGATAAGTCAGAAAAGAAGTCAGAAAGCCAGTCTGATCCTATAGCAATGGTAGGAGTATGTCAACGAAAATAAAATAAAACCTATAGATCCTAATTTAGTCAGCACAGACATGCAAAATGTACATTTTATTCTCATTTAAATCTTCAAAGTAAAGCTTAAATAAGATTTGAATATCCTTCTTCCTGGTAGGGGTTGTCTCAATAGATAAAATGTTTCAGCTGCATGAGACAAAGTACCGTAAACTGAATAATGCCTCTCAATAGCCTGCATCTAAGCCTAGCTAAACTAACTACGTTCCTGTTATATATGTTATTAATGGAAAATAGAGGTTGCTTTTCTCTCAGTCTCTTGTAACAGATGCAGTCGTTTAAAGTGCAGCTTGTTAAAGGAAATATTTCCTAGTTGTTTTATTTATAGAAGTTTCTCAGCCATTACAAATAATAAATAAAAAAGGCAAATAGACTGAAAATTGATCTACACTTACAGGTTGTGAGTGCTGCTTTTATGTCTTTTTTTTTACTCACTTTGAAGACTGCCATTAGGGCAAACACAGCTGTCAGAGCTGGAAATGCTACAATTTTGCAGTTATATTTCCATATATGCAGATAATAAAGCTGTTTTGTAAAGAACACATTAAAAAAAATCAGTCTTATACTATGTCTTGTCTTGAACTCATGAGAAGTAGGTTGAGTTATAACAGGTATGGACAAGTAAGCTGAGTCCCAAATTGCATGCCTGGTTTGCAGTGATAAAGGGATTTTATTGAATTACAAAATATTTTCCAGACCTAGTGTTGGTGGTATTTATATTGTTTCCTTAATAGGTCAGATTTGGAATATCAATCTTAAGGTCAGTGCTTTTGTGGTCATCGCTAATAATTAAAATGTAATTTTTTTCTTTTTTATTTTCTCCAAGTTCCATTCCACATAAATTCTTGTGATATTTGGATTGGTTTAGATTATTTCTTCACCTAACCCACTCATTTGTTTGCAGAAATATTCAGGATAATTAGAAAAAAACCCAGACATATAGAAAATTGGTTGAACAACCTGTGCAGTGCCATTAAAACAGATAGTAGTATATCCTTCATCTTCATAACTTGTTTGCATTTACAAGGGAAAAGGTTAAATATTTTTCCCCTATGAATAGATAAGTAGTCAGCAAGCATTTAATAACCCTTCTGGCTAACTGGCTCAGATAACTAAAGTCCACTGAAGCTGTTGCCAACAGTTCCATGCACAGTCAAGTTTTGTTGATGGGAGAAGATGAATCATTAATAAACTAAGGGATCCAGCAAAAAACCAAAAGTACAACCAGCTGGTAACTGATTCCTGGCTGATCTACAGTGTCTACTGAGCCTGTGGGCTTGTTTTGTGGGTATAATTTACTCAAAGTGTAATCCACTGCAAGAATGAGGAGTATCTCCAATACTTTGGTATCTCTGACCCACATAGTATGATTAAGGTGTGCATTATGTACAGCAAGTTATGGTGGATAATCACACTACTTTATATAAATCAAAATTATGGTTAACCTTTCAAAAGTCCAGCTTTATACAACAGCACAGGTAATATATGCCGCTTACTACCGTAATATATTATATTACGATGTCTGCAATCTGGAACATATGTCCTCAAAGATCTGAAGTTTCCTGACTTTTAGGATGCATCACATTATATTTCCTCCATGCAAAGTACAGCTGCTGCTTAAGCAACACTTTATAACATGTCCTGGAGACTTGGCCAGAGAGTCTATTTCTGCTTGGATTTGAAATAAACAAGGTTTCCTCTCTCTGAACAGAATGATCTTTCCTAAGTGTTTTCCTGCCAGATTCTGAGTCTTGGTCCCAGCCCAGTGTGATGGAGATCAAGGGAGGAAGCTTTCCCCTCAGCCAGTAGAGATTTCTGCTGTTTTGTCAACTGACCAAAGAAAGGTAGAGTTGGTACAAAATCAAAGTCTATAACAATCATGTCTGTGACAAATACTGAATTTTCTGCTGCTTGCTCTGTACTCTGGTCTGTGACAGCAGGATAGAGGTTTGTTCTTAAGAGATGCCACTGAGCTACTTGTCCCTCCTATTTTAACTCTTCTGATTAGACTCTTATCTTGGTCAAAGGCTATTCAGGGTGAGTATATTACATGTAATTTTCTCCAAAAATACCAAAATATTAATGCTGTATTCACTTTTGATCATCAGTATTGCACAAATGTTACCTATTTTTTAGAGTAAACTTGCCTTTGCCCTTCTCTTTCTCATATGGTAAATCTGCCTGATGGAAATCCACCACGAAATGAGTAAACAGTCGTTAGTTAAGGTCACTGCATGACTTATGGAAGGAACTGAAGAAGGAAAGGGATGTCTAGCCCATTTACAGTGTGATTTAGTCACTTACACACTGGAGCAAGTTCCATTATTGTTACTAAAAATTTATTATATGATAAAATAGAGTGGAAAGTGAAAAATGTCCTGGCTTTACTGTGATTGAACTGTGATTCCTCAGATAATACCATTTCATCTTCATGCTAAACTATTCCATTCTGTTCCAGTTTCTGGAACTAGATTTTATTTCCATTCAAGGTGAAGTCTTAAAAGAAAGTAAGATAATGTCCACAGCCATGATCCAAGAACAATAGCCACTGTTCAAAAATAATTTTAGTCTCAGTAAAAGACATTTGTTTGAATATGAATAGTTTTTAGTTTGAAAAATAATCCTGAATCTGGAATTAAAAAGAATCCTGGATAATGAACAAGGGTATGGCTATGTAAGGAATATATTTTTCACATTTACCCAACTCTTGAGTCCAAATAATGTCAGTGATATAAAAACCACTAACAATCATCATTTTATTATCCCAGTCTGTCCCATTTTCCTTTCATAGTGTGGTACATGTTCTGACAGTGTAAAGTCAAAGCAAACTCTTGCTACTTATGAAAATGAGCAAAGGAAAGCCTAGGTTAAACATCAAGAGGCATTTTAGCAGTTAGGAGACCATGCTCTTCCCTGCCTTATGCAGCACTTTTTAACACAGCAGGCCTATAAAAATCCAGTATGTAAAGGAACAGAGAATAGCCATTCCTGGGGATATTCCTCCTGCTAGGGATGTGTAATTGGGCAAAGTGCTGCCCACTCAAGACATTATCATTTACAGTTGAAAGATATCAGGCAATTGGATCAGCTTTGGATTGGTTCAGATTATTTCTTTGCCTAACCTTTCTCCTTGGAAAGACCAAAATGGCCAATAATGTATTGATTCAATCAGAACAAATTTATATTGTATTTACAGTGGATTTTAGCAAAACTGTATTTTGTGGTGGTACTTTTTCTAAAGCAATTTCATTACAAAAGGAGTTCCTTACTGGATAATGGATAAGAACTTTTTTTTAAGAGTTTCCATTACTTGCTTTTATTTTGGCAATCAGTGCATTTCAAAGTGTGTCTCAACAGCCAAAAACTACAGCTGAGTATTTGTTAGAACAAATTCTTCTCATGCAAGAGGACAGCAAGTCCATTTGATATCAATCAAATGCCTGTTTCTCTCAAAGCCCAGATAAACAAACAAACAAACAGAACAGTCTTTGATTGTTCACATAGTTATGAAATAGTCTGCAACAGAATATTTTAAAATTATCTAGATTCAAAATCAATCGCTTTAATGGTCTGTTAATGAGTCTATAAACTGTAAATAATGAATAACAATATATGCCAGGTATAAGAAATGGAGTGTAATGGAGTGACAATTAACTTCTGTATAAGCAAAGAATGCAGTTATTGGGAGAAACCCTTCCATAATTCAATATTATGTTCTTGATCTACCTAGCCTCAGACAGTGATTAAAAATACAGGTATTGTGCATGATCAGCCCCATCAGGGAACAATCTCCTGTTGAAAGAAATGTTTCTGTCCCCACCCCTGGGTCATCAGAGCATATCAGAGCATTGAGTTTTGTTGAATCATTTTGATACCACATCTCCACAAAACTGTAAAATGCTCTAGCAAGTTCAAAGAACTCCAATGCTCTGTTAACATTATTAAAGTAGTATGCCACTAAATTTGTCTTACCAATATAGGCTTGGAACAGATTTCACTGTTTAGAAAGCCTGACATATAACAAGAGAAAGTGAGAAAGAAATGCCATGTTGCCAAGGATGCCAAGAGAACAAAGAAGGATGTAAAGTGAGAGCAGAAAGTAAGGTACAAAGTTAGGTTTATAGTATGGCTGCCTGCCTACTGCATGCTGTTATTTTTATTCTTAAGTACTTTGACAGTACATAAACATTTACATGTACTTTGACTTACTTCAGCAAGGAAAACTGTGAACTAAATTGTCACAACTGCAGGCCTGGCATTGTGCTTCCTGCCATGACACACAAAACTGTGGGGAGAGATTTTGTAAGGTCATTGAAACACCAGAAACAACCCTAAGGCATGAAAAGGGGGAACCTCATGTTCTTGCACTGATAATAACAATCCAAAATATTTTGTTAACTTCCTTTTCTTATTTATAAGGAACACCTGTGATTTACCAGTGCAATAATAAGTCCTAAAGAAGCCAAATGTCTCATATAGCACTTAGTCTGGTGTGAGACTGTGAGAAAGAGTTAACTGATTAAGAAGCAATCAAAAAATAGTTCCCATAAATTTTCCCTCAGAGCCAACATAGATTCAAATGCAAATCAACCTGACCACAGACAGTTCCCATTTACCAGTGTAATCACAGAGCTTATTTTTTCAACCACTCCTAGAGATGGAAAGAATTCTTTCTTTTCAAGGGAGCTCAGTGGAATTTAACTTCAGGTCAGAAAATCAGCTGAAAGAGCTATAATGAAACAGAGATATCTACACCTACTTTTAAACATTCCCTTTATTTTTACAAAATATTAAATCCATGGAAATGGTTAACTTGGAGGCCCATGCATGACTGTTTTATCCCTTTCTTCCAGGACTCCTCTATGTCACTGATTTCATACACTCATGGATAGTTTACTGCAGCCTTACACGAGTCAAAAGGAGTAGAAGAGAAAATTCTGAGACTCAAATAATTGTCTCAAAGTTTGAATTTCGGAAAGATGTCATATTTGGATAATATTGTCCCATTTTATAGAGATTCAAGAAAAAAAAAAAAGAAAAAGAGTGGTTTGGACTGTACATTTAAGGAACAGAAACAGGCACAGTTATTTGTTTCCCTATTAGGATGTTATTTCAACTAAGGTGGTTATCTTTGCAAATTTTCATTTCTTTTGGGCTTAATGTCTCTTTTCTCTAGCAATGGTTCTTCACCTACACCCTTCCCTTTTGCACTGATCTGTCCATCACACAGTTTGTCCAATCAAGTTCCAATGCAGGTACTCATTTTGGTGATATTTCGGCAACAAATGGCTCTGGATTTAATTTCTAAAAAATCCCATTTTTTAACTTGATTTTTCAGGGAGATTAGGTTAGCAAAATACCCATTACAATGAGGGGTATTTATATTCCATGAACTGGAATGAATGCAGCTGAGATTTGTCCTGATAGCTATAGTCTGAATGTAGTCCAAATTCCATTGCTATCTCTAGCACTTTTGGCAGACCAAAGACTGAATCAGAGACAAAAACCAGGATGCCATCAAACACATAAATGTTTTTATTTTTCTGAATGCGTTCATTTAGCCACAGATACCTAATCAGTGCAGCATAACTGGCTAAATGCAATATTTACATAACAGAAATGACACGAGTCACATTTTTTGTGGAGCACTTATGCAAGAAAATGGATGGTCCTTGCATGAGTAATTCCAAGCTCTTATTCCTGAAAGTACCATCCATTGAATATATTTCCTTTGGGCAAAACTACATTTTTTTTCCTGCTACCCAAGAAAAATACATTGCATAAAATTAGTCTGAATAAAAAATTCTAGATGTTACAGATTTTCAGTTGTATAATATGTCTTGTGATGAGTGTGTTAGTCTACTAGACCTAATAATTTAAGGGACTTTTTGTTTCACACTTACCTGCAGGAAACAGCCGTATCCTTCTTCTGAGAAACATTTCACTACTGAAAGATAAGTCCTTATCACACTTCTATTTCCTCCAAACATGAATAAAATCTCCACAAATTTTCTTGCTCTTTAAAGCCAAACTTCCTTGAAAGACTTTGCAACACTAACAGAAAAACTGTAAATTGTAGTTCAGCATCTTCAATAACTTCTCCTTTCTCCTTTCTTGACTTTTCCAGTGGCATATCAAGCCTTGGTGACAATGCCAGGATGTTGATGGCAGCTTTGCAAAGGGCAAGGGAATGTTTTGTGCTACAATGGGGAATGAAGCAGTACACTGATTTCCAGTAAGTGTCCTAAACCTTGTAAGAGATTATTAATTTTTTGGTCACTATTACTAACTTGGAACTGATTCTAACGCATAACCCACATTCCATTAATAAATATCTGAAAAAATCCAATCCTCAGTTTCAATAACTTTTCCATATAGAATCTAAAATATTGAGAACATATTTTTAATTTAATATAGTTATTGTGATTCTGTTCCAACTATTATCTCATGCATATAATTTGAATGTAAAGTTATAGGATAACCAAAGCCAAGAGAAAGGTAGATTTCTTTACCCACAAAATCTCTACAAATTATAACTTTGTGTCATGTTGTAAATATACTTATTTTTGGTTTTAACTTTAATATAAAATAAGAGTAATAATTATCTTAAAGCAGCACAAAAATGCAGGAAACACTGCCATCATGTGAGTACACACATGCAAACAAAATTTTTAGCATAACATTGATCAATAAGCTTTTTCTACCTCTAATGTTAAAAATAAAATCTATAAAGCAGCTCAGGGTACTTTGATAAAATGCAGAGTGCACTTGAATTTGGGGAGGTAACTAAGAAAACATAAGTAAAATGGGATTTATAATTTGCTCTTGAGAGAAACCTGCACCCATTTCAGGTCCATGGTAATTTTTATTTTGACTTGACTTCACTGGAGCCAAGATTTTATCCAATACCTTTAAAAGGAAACTGAAGAATGTAGCTTGGCTTTCAGCACTATGGATTGTCATACAAGGATGATGGCAGCAGCAGCACCATTGTGTTGAGGACTATTCTAAAGAATCCCAACAATCTAGACATGCACAAAATCTCACAGCTGTTGCATCTGTCTTTACCCAAATATTCTTTCACAATGTAGAATGCATACAGCATTGTGAGAATTGCCTTCAAATTAGCAGCTGGAAAACGCACTGCTACTGCAATTTATGACACATTTTTCATTAATTACAGATCTCACTAACATTTATTTTAGTTTCTGTATCAAAATAGGACTTGGTTTAGCTTCAGCAAAACTGGAGATTAGAAAGCTGGAGAAAAGAGCATTCACTAGCTGGAATGTTTTCTTTGTACTGCAAGAGTAGTAGAGAGTGTAAAAACCAAATTGATTTGCTTCAGTGTTTAATGCATTTAATTACTTGAAACTTTTTTGTACTTGCTTTTAATTTTAAATAAGCTCCTGCAATGCAGAAGACAACAGTTTATCTGAAAACACATCTTTAAAGGTTAGAACAGAAGAGTCAAAAGCTATACTCATGCTTCAGAAGACAGTTTAACCTTGAATTGATGAGGTTTTTTCCTAATTATACAGCTGGTGACTGAAATGCTGCTTTTACTATATATCATGATTTTTCATTTGTCAGCTGGAAGTCACTTTCATGTTCCATACAATTCTATCACTGGTCCCCAATTTGCAGACTGTCCAAGTTTTGCTTCTGAAAAGAAATTACTTTCCTTGTTTGAATATGAATAGCAGCTATGCAGTATTTTCAGGTATGTTGAACACTAACTTAGTGCAGAGCTTTTTCTTCACTTGACATCTTATAAAGTCACTTTTCACAACGTTTACAATTCAACGTAGGAGTTCGGGTGGCCTGATAGAAGGGATTTGTTGCCATTGAATACTGGAGAAAAGATAATAACCAGCAGTATAGGAAACTAGAAAGTGTGATTTAATTCACTCTCTTTTTATTTTTCCATTTCATTCAAGGATTATTGTAATGATAAACCTCCTGATTTTTGTGTTTTCTTATGGAAAATAAGTGACAGTAGGCATCTGAAACCTTCCTGTCATAGTTTGAATTTGGAGATCCAGTTTCTAATTCTAGAGTAGGCATTTGCCAAGTATAATCTCTTCTAGTCCAAACCTGTTTTGGTACAAGAAGGTTTTCTTTTCTCTTTATACAATTTGCTTGTAATAGCTTATTTATTTTCTTTCAGTGCTGAGGTTACAAAAAACAATTTATTGAATTCTGGGGAAAAAACCTATAATGTTGTATTCTAGGAGAGCATGTGATTCAGCTCAAATTCATGCTGAAGGTTGTAATCATTGTAGCATTTTTATTTCTCTTTCTTTTATTTCCTTTAAAGAAAGTAGCTTAATTTTCAATATAAAATGTTTTTTGAAAATTTCAGCATGCTGTGGAAGCATATCATCTTATATTTTACAGCAGAAACTGCCATTTCAAGTAAGTTTTTAGGTCGGAAGTGGAAGAGAAGAAAGACAGTATGTCCCTGTGTGCCTGTGATGTGAAGGCTTGAAGCACATTGTTACAGTAGTGCAGACCATCCACTGCACACAGTGTACCACTTCCACAAAGAAAACTCTTCTAAAACTCATTTTGAAGGAGCTCAATTAGTCTCTGACGGAGACTGGCACAAAACATGGTGAGACTGGGTCTGGGACTTGAGGAAGTCTGTAGATCATGCAAAGAGAGGTGAGAAGAAATAGAGATTAGGAACAAAACATGGGATCCAGGGAGAAAAATACATTGCCAAGGGAGAACAGACTTATGGCATGACCTGTCAAAGATTTAATGCAACATGCAGTTTCTCCAAAACCTTTCTTAACTTGCAGAAAGTTGAGGTTCAGGTTATTGATCAAATCGTCCTGTGGTTTCTTGTTAGAACTTTTGACTGTTGCACCAGGTAGTCAGACGTTTCCCAGGCACAAGAAGTCAGGCTGGTAGCATATCTGCTGGCAGTAACCATCTGTGTGCTGGCATCGGAGTCATCCCCATGGATATCCTCACTATCTCTAATAGGAGCAGAGGTGTCTAATTTGCATGCAAACATCTATACAGTGGCATTTAAATTTAGGCATTTTTCTTTGCACGGTGACTCCTGACCTTGATCTTTCCTCTTCATTACTTGTCTACACTGCAATAAAAGCCACCATGGAGCCTGCTGTTAGCCAAAGTATAGCCTCCCACCTCTCTTTATTTTCTTAAACAACTATCTCCTGCTTGCTTTGAGCTACCGTGGACCTGCATTAGAAGCATTATTTCAGTTCTTTTCTAGAGATAAACACAAAGAGTTCCCCTCTTGCTGAAAACTGGGTCTGACAACTGCCTCTGGCCCTGCAGACCTTGGTGCCTGTTGGATGTAGGAAGATAATGCATCACGTCAGAGTGGTCATAACATCACAACGGCAAAAGTCCAGTGTTGTTCATGTGTGGTTGTTCTTTTGAATTGAGTACAGTGCTACACTCCTTTGAAAGCAACCAGTACCTTAATATGAGCATCAATGGGCAAAGGTATGCACAGAAATTTGGAGGAATTTACCTCCCATTTGATTCGTACTGCTCTGAACTTCTTAAAGGTAGACTTGGATATGCAAGCTACAAAACAATTTCAAAAATCCTCAGATCTTCAGAAGCTGCTTGTTCTTTTATATAATATTCTTGAACATTCTTCATAAAGATCTTTTTCGAACTTTTGAAATAAGGGAAACTGACTTGTGATTTTTTTATAATGGAATCATAAATATTTGTGTGAAGAGGTAAATTGCTATGCAGAACTAACACTGATAATTTTTATTTGAATAAACCAGGTTAAAAGATTTTTAAATGTTTCTGTTTCAGTGAAGGGAGAACTGAGGAGGTCACTGACTCATATTTTTTCTTTATTTTTTTTTCCTAGCTATCTTTTCTATTCCATACTCTTTTTTCAAAAAAAGCCCATCAAGGAGAATAAGCAATACCATGTGGCTTGGCTTGTCCTCTACTGAAGTCAAGCCAAACACTGAACTTCAGCAGTTTAAATAAATAGTTAGAAAACAACAATTCATCATTGAAGAACAAAACTCTTTGATATATCATCAATTATTTGAGGGTTGCATTTACACTAATAAAGTAAATATGCAGGAGTCTGGGTTCAAACACTGGAACAGAGCACTGCATTCTGGTGAACATGCCTTGTGGCACAGTTTTGGCTTCTGCCAACCATTATCCTCCCAGATAGTACTGAGAACAGGACTTCTCCCAAAACATAGCACATGTGAGACTGCTCTGTCTAGCAAAGTGTACCAGTATGGACATACACAGTGTAAATTTGGTGCCTGAGTGCCAGATGAACCCTAGACTATTTAATTTTCAAATACTGATGAAGTTTAAAGGGAAATCAAAGAGGATAGCTCAGGCTGCAAGTAATAAAACTTTTACAAATAAACCTTCACATAATCAGCCTTTGGGTCTTCATGTCAACTGCAAGTTTAATAGAAATGTTTGAGGGAAACATGCTCAGAATAAAAGCTGCATTTATCAGAAAAAACTTTCTTGTTTGTAATTTAGCCAGTATTGAGTGTGGTTCTTAGCCTCACTAGGAATTAGGCTTATTTATCTGAAGATAGAAAGTTGTATACTTTCCAAAGAACTTACTGAGGGAGAATTATATTGCAGAAATGTTAAACATTATATATTTCCATGATTATGACAAAAGAATGTAGTGTACAGTGGTAAATTTTACATTCAAAAAGTGATTGTAGCGCTAAAAAATTAATTTTCCCTATAAAATGTAATATAAATTCATTACTTGTCATTAAAACAGGTTCTAGATAATTTGAGCATGATTTATCATGCCATCTTCATATATGTGAAATGCTTCAAGGACTAAAGGAAATAAGAAATGTGTTTCAAACCCAAAACTCTTCAGTGTATTTAAAATATTCATGGGTGGCAGATGCACTTTGGGCTGTAGTGATCCTAACAGCTGGTTACAACAGCTTCTTCCAAAATAGAGACTTTTTTTTTAGTCAGATGAGTCTTCTTTCTCTTTCAGCTAAAGACAAAGTTTTTCCACATCGCTGCATAAACTTTAGATAAGTTGAATAGATGTCAGTGGAATTCAAAAACAAACAAAAAAGGCATACATTTTATTCATGACTACTTGTTAACTCTTTATCATGTTAGCTGTGGTTAATCTTAATTGAAAGACAATCATTTTCAACAGGAAAATCAATGTAATGAATTTTTTTGAGCAATCACGTATTGAACCAAGAGAATTTATGCTCTTTTCTTAAAAACATGGTAGAAAGTGATCAGTAAAATTATCAGATGCCATAATATCTCTTTTTAAAGGCACTCTTAATAGGATAAGTAAATAAATGAAGGAAGTGCGTGCTTTGGGATATTGTGAAGTTCAAAAGTATAGCAATTCCAAGAGGTTTTAGACAGACTCACAGAGGAGCAAGGGCTCTGGGGACTATAAAACATGGAGCAAATTTCTTATGAAGAAGTGACCAAACCAACAGCTGTCAGAAGCTCTGTGGCCACAGGAAATATCAGCCCATGTTTTCACTCTTCTTTTATGCTTTCACTCTTCTTTTATGCTTTCCATGTTAAACATAAGATCCTGGTAGAGGTGGACCTTTCCTTGAACAGAATAAAGCTGATTTATACCAGTGAAGATGCTCATCATTTTCTCTTTGCCTGCCATCTGTTGTAGGTTAAAATGCATGTACATATTTGTTTTGAGCAGTGGAAAAATATATGCAAAATATGGTACAGCAGACTCATAAGCCCTTTCATATTCAATACATCTCCAATTTTATGCATATAATAACTTAATAAATGAAAATTTAAAGTTGAATATTAAATTTAGTTGAAAAGCCCCCATGTTTGGTAAAAAAAAAATCTTGTTAGAAAAAAACCCAAAAAATGAAATAGGTCAACTATTTGTCTAAGACAGGGATAATGTTGAAATTTGCATCTGCCTGACCACCAGGGAAAACTCCACAAGACATGACAAACAAGAGATTGACAGAAGAGTTAGGGAAAAAAATAAGTAAAACATTAATAGTTTTTTCCTAATTTATCAAAATTAGGAAGCCAGCAATAGATTCTATGCAGCCAAACGCATAAGGAAAGAAACTGGGGATCATGGTGGAGGGAACGAGTGAAACCAGAACTTTCCATTGAGGGAGATTACTCAGAGCATCTGCCTAAAATTTATCTGACCACAAAGTATGGGGTATATAAACAAAATCAAGAAGAAAATTCCAGAAACAGAGCTTAGCAATTACCCAGGATTTCCATGGACACTCTAAAAGATGAGAAAGTTGAAATGCTAATAACAATGTGCAATCCCTTGTAAAAATTGCTGTGATATATGATGACAGGAAGTGGCAAAAACTCCCAGAAAGGCTCCAGGCTGTTCCAAAGGATACCATCCTCCAAGTCTGATACTTGGTCTTTGCAAATTACCAGAAACAGTAATACAGAAAATAAACTGCGGATACCTTTATATATAGTCCTTTTAGAAAGTGTCAATAGGGCTTTTACAAAAGGTTTTAAAGTCATTAAAACCTAATAGAATACCTTAAAACAGTGAACAAAAGTATGGGAACAAAGGTATGTTGCCCATACAGTTTTGCTTGAATTTCCAAAGGCTCTTGGCAAGGCCTCTCAGTATTTGCATCTAAGGAAACAAGAAGCAAAGCATAAAAAGAATGTCCTTGCATAATAAATCATTTGCTAAGAGAATGGTAAACATAAGGATGAAATTTATGGACAGACCTTGCAACAGAGGGACACTGGTGCAGCTTTGCAGGGAGCTGTACTGGGATCTGCAGGTTTATCTTACAAATAACTGAACCAGGGGGGACCTGTAAGGTAAGAAAGTTTGCATGGGTTGTTAAATAAATCACATAAATAGAGATGAGCGGTTGGCTGTAAAGCCTTGCAAAAGGACTTTATGAGACTGAGCTGTAAAGTAATAAAACAGGAGAGGGAATTCAAAATGGATAAACATAAAACAATGAACTCAAAGAAAAAGAAGTCCAACCTCACATGTAAGAGGATGTGCTCCAAGCTGATCATTGCAACATGGGTTGTGAGAAATTGGGGTTATGATAACGTTATAAAAACTGAAGTTCAAAGCTCAGTCAAAAAAAAAGAAGTCAAAAGAGCAAGCAATTAATAATTACTGGGAAGGAAATAGAGAACAAAACAGAAAACACTGCATACATTTATCTTAAAAACTGTATATCTAATCTCCATTTCTCCAAAATTAAAATAATTAAACTGGAAAAGGTGAAGAGAAGGGCAACAAGGGTGTTCAGCAGAGTGAAATGGCTCCTATAAGTATTCTAAGACACTTTTTGTCTCAAAATCTGATGGCTTGGAAGGTACAGCAGAAGTCTACACAATCATGAGTGTCAGGCAAAAGGAAATTAGGTTAGTAAAAAAAAAGATTCAAAGACAATGAAATACATTTCTTATTTTTCCCATTATATAATTTAATAAAAGCACCACAAACATTAATTCTATTCCAGACATTGTTCCTCACTCATTCAGTATGCTACCATAATTGCTTTTTAAAATGAGATGTTTATGTGTATGTATACATATAAGTGTCCTTAAAAAAACCATATGTGGAGCCACTTTCACAAATTTTAATACCTCTGCAGAATTACATGACAAATGTAGGAAAAGGCAGACTTAGTAACTCGTGCTTTTCGTTTTCAGCTTTACATCACTTTTCCAGATGCAGAGAATTAAAAGAGACAGACTTACCAATGCCTTTTTAGTGGCCATAAAAGGTGTTTTTCTTGGCTATTTTGAAGTAAATGTGCTAATAAAATAAAGCTACGCCTAGCAACAAAGTTAACTCTGAATTAACTTGTTTATTAAACAAACTTAATTTGTTTATTTTTAACTGTGGCAATTGTAGCTCTTCTATGAGAAACTGTGTCTGTTGGACTTTTTGGGAACACTAAGTGCCTTCACTACCTAATAAACATCAGAAAACAGCTCTGAAAACTGCACTTTGTGCCTCTGCAGTGTGAACCATTATGTCACATGAATGAGGAGAGAAATATCAGCGATCTAGACAGCTGCCTTGTTTCCTTGCCTCATCCATGAGTTACAATCCAGACTGTGGTATCAACTCACTGAACAGCATTTTTACACAGCACTGTGCAATTTATCCTACTGTCCTATGCATTCAGCTAAACAGTCTGGAGTCATGTCTCTTTTCTTAACTCCATGAGCCTTATGGGTCCCTTCCAGCTTTAGATATTCTATGATTCTATGACTCTATAGCAATATTTTTTATTTGAAAAAATAGTCTGAGACTGGATAGGTTTAAAAAAATGTATAGAAAACACATATGATTTTGACATAGAACTCGAAGGGAAAGATTCTGCAGTCCGAATCATGCATATGACATCCCAACTGTAAAAAAGGCACAGATCAAGCAGTCTCACTCTCCTGTTCTTGCTGCAATCACCTTTAGACTCTGAGATGCAACTGAAATGCAGCAGGAGTTGAGAATACCTCTTTTATTATGGCAACATGTAACTATCTAATTTATGCTGCATCAGTTCCTCCCTGCAGGACTGCCTTTAAAAAAATTCGGAATTAGATGTAGGTGCCAGCAAGGTAGTCAAATGAGATAGAAACATGCACACTTGTGAAGATCTACATGAATGGAATTTGCTACAGTGTCCAAATTAAATATAAATTCTACACAGGATAATCTTTTCTCCATACTGATTCATGCTTATCTGAATGCAACAGGTTGAGGAAAATAGTTATTAAACTCCATCATAATTTTTTTAATAAAATGTAGAGCATTTTTTCTACCAATTAACTCTTCTATAGCAAATTATTAGGGAGACAGCCCAGCTAGATAGAGAACAGAGAGAGAGCATGCACACAAAGCATATACACTCCAGAAAGCAAATGATCCTCTCTAAAGTGGGGCAAATTGCTTTCTGGACACTCAGCTTTTGACTGAAGGAGGTGTACTTTGAAAATACTGTAATATTCTGTTTTTTTCTTTTTAAATGTCTCGCTGCTGCATTTTACTTATTTTAATAATAATGCTGCACACAAATTGCACCGATTAGTATCCATTAACATCGACCTCTGCTGTCACTAGTATCTGCCTCATGCATAGCCTGTGTCAGCTCTCTGATTATTGATTGGCATGTCTTACCCTGAAAGACCTAACAAGCAGCTGAAATTAGAGTCTGTGGTTCCTTCCCTGATTCTGAATCCTTTTACTAGCCACAGAGTATATGGCCACTTGTCCAACTTGCAGCTATGAAAAGCTCAAGCACAAACCCATAATTTCTTTTGAAATTGTGTTCTCTGTAAAACAGATTCGTTAAATTCAGCAAACAGAGTGCTGTGAGTCTATAGTGTTGCCTGTTTCTGAACCGAATTACATATGCCTTGTGATTTTTTGTGGTTGGAGCACGTTTCCCACTTTTGCTCAGCATGCTAGTTTTTCTCCCTCCTTCACCTCCCTCTCCCTGAAGCTACTGCTTCCCATTCACCTTTTCAACAGTGAATCTTTTTCCCAAGCCAATTATCTTAGTTCTTTATACATAATGTGTGTTGTACAGAAACAAGGATAACTGAATTTTTACATAGTGCTTATAATTGCATCTTTCGTTTTTTTGTAGCATTTTTCTGTTTATGTCTTGAAATATCTCAGTGATATCATAAAGAGTTTTTGGGGTTTGTTTTTGGGGTTTTTTGGTGTGGAATGATTATGTTTGCTTTTTGTTAATACTTGTGATCAATATAGAATCTGAAATGAAGGAATGAAGGATGTATGTAATACTTATTTTTATGCCCTGAGAGAGCTTCACTTTCTCTCTTCTCCAATGCCTTAACCCATCCCAGCTTTATTTCAAGCAGGCTTCCCTGAATGACCATAAAGAGAGCAGCTTTTTGGGGCTGGATAGATAAAACACATAAATCATGAATGCTTCTGAGACTTCCCTGCAGACATTCACCCAAGGAGCACTCAGTTTTTCCTGGGGAAGTAATTTGAATGGAGAGCTGGCCAGGTCAAGTCGAGAGATCCTTTCCGAGCCTCTGATGACATCATCACATTAATATAGGGGACCTTGGAGAGATCCTGGCTTGAGTTTAAAGTCTGGGGGTCTTGTAAGGTTTTGGGGGAGAAGACAACGATGAAGTCATCAGACAAGCTCTTGTTTCAAAATTTCAACTGGAAATCGGTTTTTAAAAATCCATCCCATGTCTCAAGGTGGAATCCTGCTGTGCATGATGTTAGACCCTTTAAAACACAAGAGCAACAACAAAATTCACTGGAGAAATTATCTAGCTTTAGTGGCATGACAGGACATACCTGTAGTTTCAGCTTTGAGCAAATCTGTTGGTTACCCAAGAATTCAGAAGAGGAAAGGAAAACCTTTTCAAAGCCCGACTCTCTCCTGACACCATCTGATTCCTTCTGCCCCTTTCCAATCCCAAAGAAAGAGGAGAGATTTTCCTCTAATGCTGAATTAGTTTCTGAGCATCCTTCTCTGTCTCACCACCAGCACCATGTGAAGCAGTTCTGATCTGGCAACAGCACATTTATGTTGTGCAGCATCCTGACAGAGGAGACTGAGCCTAGCCTAGGGAGGAGTGTGGGGTATAGGAACACTCTTATGTTTCCATATGTCTGCTGACAGCAAGACTTTTTGTTTCATTCTTGTATGAAATCATCTCATTCATAAGCATGAAAATGAAATGCCAATATGTTTATAATTTTTAACTCTTTTCATGGTATTAGGCAATGTCTAGACACATGAAAAAACCCAATACAAACCCCCTCTTTTACAGTGGCTAGTTCTGAAAGTTCAGTAATAGCTTTAGCAAAAGGTAAGATCTAATAGCTTTTTTGAGGATAGCACTATTAAGGGTCCACTAGCTGATGGCAAGTAAAGTTGTGTTATTGCATCTTCTAAAGGCATTAATTTCTGAATCAATTGTAGTGATTTTCACTCGGCAAGTTTAAAATTAGACACATGAATATATTGTTACAAATGCCGTGTGTTTAGATCTGTAGGAGAGTTAAAAAAGCAGAGCAGCTGAGTGAAACAATTACAAAGGATCTTCTAAACTGAGAGAGAGTGAAGAGATGGGATGACAAAAAGGCGTTTGAAATTTAATATTAGAGGGGAAATATATCTAAATCTATCTCTCTCTATATATATAAGTTCATAGATGTATAGATATAGATACAGATCTCAGATATTAATAATGTATGCATATCAGCATTGGAAAAACAAAGCCTGAACTGAAAATCCATCTCTGATAAATAACTGTTCTCTATTGGTGTTATGAGCTTGAGAAATTTAGGATTCAAAGATGATGTTGAATAAGAAAGCATATCTAGTATATACTCAACACATATTGGCTCAGATGTTACTAATGCTTAACTATTGATGAGCCCACTGAAAAAACCATAATTTCCTGGTGACCCTTTGAGAAAAGGGAGTCTTTAACTGAGCAAGAGCATTAGTGAAATTAGTCAGGCTTGTTTTAATAGAAAGGTGCTCCCACCTGCACTGTTACACTTGTATCCATGCTACAGTGACTCAAGATCTCAGGGTTTTATATTAAACCCAAAGTAATGTAACAGGATTATTTTTAAAAAAGGCAAATAAAAGAGGTTTTTTTTGGCTTTTCCTTGTTCAAAATTCAGCATCTGATGAAGAATCTGATGTATGTACATGAGAGAATGGTATGTCAGAGAATGAACAAATTCTTCAACCAAAATTTAAAAAGTTTGCTCTTTTTTTTCCCTAAGTATCAAGATTTTTGAAAGAGTCTGGGATTAGTCAGGAGCTGCTCAAGGCCATCTGCTTCCCTTTAGCAGAGCTCAGAGGCTCAGCCCTGTTCTCTGAGGAGCTGTGCATCAGCTGAGAGGTGACAAACAGGGCCATGGACACTCTCATCTGCCCCAATATAAAGAATGAGGAATTGGCTGCCTGCCTAGAATATCTTCATAGAGAAAAGATGGAGAGTTTTTGCTTGTAGATCTGATCATAGTAAACAAATATTCTGAAAGAAGACAAGAGTAGATGACACCATATGACACTGAGGTTTGGACGAGAGAGGCTGCACAGGGTTCATTGGAATATCACAAGATGGCCATAATTGTTTACTTTCACAAACAAATTCAATAATAAATAAAATAATTAAGAAATAATAGAATAATAAAGCATACATAGCCTACATCTTATTCAATACCGCTTTTGCTTTGCATTTGCTGATATTTGCAAAGATTTAGGATAAAACTGGTGAAATGTAAAATCAACCACAAATGGTTTTGAAAGAGCAACTGATTGACATACCCTTGACCACTGGAAAGTTTCAATAGAGAGAGAAAACCTTATAGACTAGGGATGGCATTGGTCATCATAATTTCTTCAAACTAAAGATGATTTTGAAACTTTTACTTATGTTCATTACTTTTTTCCTCAGGAATGATCCCTTTGAGAAATTATATTTCTTTAGCCTTTCCTGAAAACAGTATTATATGTAGCCATGTATAATGTAGCACTGTTTGCCTAACTTCTCCCTGTCTGCTTCTGTTGCATTTTTATTGGAAAGCTTCCAAAAATCTTTGTTAAAAACTATGCACAATGAGATCAAGAGAACACTTGAGCTTTGTTGGACTACTGGTTGGGAGGCATGCATGGATTGCATTCTGTTTAAAAACATGTTAAATATGAAACTCATTAAAACAGAACTCATGATGATAGAACAGACAGCTGAAATCTCAAAGGTTGCAAAATCACAGGAGCAGTGAAGCTACTGATGGCTTGAGGACAAAAGAAAGCACAGAGTGGTGCCAATGAGTAATTCTTGGTTCACATTTTTCTGAAGAACATCAAGACCATAGATAGAAATTGTGCATGGACAAACATATAAAAGGCATAAAAGTCACTGTTACAGGAAAAAATGAAAATGTAAAATTGATTACTTAAATGTGTGTTATGGATTCTGAAGCATCATTCAATCAAATGCTAAAGAGCAAGATATGAAAACAAAGGTTGGGCTAGAATTATTGCATGTTGTAATAAATTTCAAGAAGCCCAAAGTGTTATTAAAAAAAAATAGGTGATGGGTTATTATTCACTTAATGATGTGTTCTTTTCCCTAAAAATACCCAGATTTACCTTTCCATGAACAGTCACCACAGTTCTTAGGCATTCTTGACAAATTTAAAAGTATCCATCAGAAAATGAGAGAGAGGATTCTTCTAATCTAATTGAGCTGTCTGAAAGTCAAGCATCTATTCAAGTCTTGTTTAGGATCAGAGATCGCTCAGTACACTGAAACAGGCTCCCTAAAAGGGCTAACAAGCACCTAAGGCAATCTATACAAATAATTATCTGGAGCTACTCGTGGAGATTATATGGTTAATTTAGCTAGGACAGTTAACTTAAATACGTCCAGAATAAAGTAATGAATGAAACCCAGCTGAATATTTGACCTCTCTGTCTCTACTGAGTCACTGAATGCAGGGTGTCCTCATCTTTCATCAGAGTGCAATAAATGGGGTAATAAATAGGGTACTGCAGAGGCCAGTGCTGCAAGTTAGCCATTATCTATTGTAATCTACTAGCTCACAGAATCAGTTCCTGCTTTCCCATATAATCACAATTCACATATAAATACAGGATTGATTCCTCACCAGGGGTATAGTTTCCTAATATGATGAGGCAAGGAAACAAGCCCATCATCTTCCTGAGGGCTTAGAAAAGGAAGGAACAAGCTATGGAGTTTTGTACATTTCACTTTGAAGCAACAATGGAAAAAAGGTTGGAAATCAGTCCAAAAGACCAATATAGTAGTCTAGACAGGAAATATTTAGGGCATGAACCACTATTTTGGCGCTTGATAAAGTAAAAAATCTGAATTGTTGCTTTACTAAGCTTATTTAATGTGAATGATTTGGCAACTGTACCAGTAATAGTAGCAACATTTAGACTTGTGTGAAATCGCAGATTCTTAAAGATGAAACATGAATTAGGTGTGAAGAAATGAGCTTGAGAAACTGTCTTTGACATTGCTGGAGCCAGGATTTCCCCTGTGAGTGGAAGCAATACCACATTCTAACAGAAGCATTATACATCTGCTTACACTCATTTCACGCAGGTGTGAACTGATTAGAGTTGGATTCCTAAGCATTTTCTAGGAAAAAATGTACACTCAGCACTGCAGAATTGCTTTGTAAATTTGGATTCATCTTTTCAAGAAATAAATAGTTTCAATACTCTAAAATAAATCCCTTTGAAACAGTTTTCTAGCTGAGTTTCTTAGAAGTTTGAGATGCTTTTAAAAGCTGGAAACTGAAACAAAACATTTGTTCTTAACAAAACAGAATGTCTTAACATATTCTAAATTAATCTTTCATTCTTTTGCTCTGTTAGAAATTTCAAACTCCCTGGGTTGTTTCCAGAAAAAAAAGTTCATACAGTTTGAAATTGACTATGAACCTTCTAAACAGTTTTTTTTTTCTTTTTCCAAGTGTTGCCCCGGATATAAAGTACCCGAAATATCTGGCTTTTAACAGAGATTTAAAATTCATTATCTTTTCTTTTATTTTAAATTTTATTATTAAATGAAATTGCAGCTAGAAATATATAGATTTTTTTTTCTCCATGTGGAACTGGAGAAGTGTACAGAAAGTACCAAAAGAAACTTTTAAAAGTATTTTGACTTAATATCGTGAGCAGTATTATGCATTACTTATTTAGCATTTAATGTACCCTACTCACATAGGACCAAAATACATTTTCTGAGGAAAGGTCAGAGTGAAAGCAGTTTCTAAATAGAGCTTTTGTAGTTAAAGATTAATTGGATATTGGCCAGAAAGCTCTAAGAAAACACCCTCGTGCGTGTGCATGCATCTGTGCAAATAACAGCCTTGAAACAGCTACTGAAAGACCTCACTTGACTGAAGGCCCAGAGAGTGGGTCTGGTTTTCAAGGTGGCAGATGTGTGACTGTGGCACAGCTGAGGTGACCCTCAGCCTGTCCCTCCCCAGCACAGGATGTCCCTTGGTGGCTGCTGAGACAGCAACTCCAATCACATCAGACAGGACAGGAGGGTTCTCAACATCTCCCACCCTTAAGCCCAACACTTGCTACTAATACTGGAGTATTTATCTTAAAACCAAGGCAAATAATAGCAGTTCCATATTCATTGATACTTGATCTCTGCACTAAAAGCAGCAGCAGCTCGATCTTGGTGTGGTGTGAGTGTGAGATCGAGTTTCAGCTGTGGCATGTGAGCTCTGCCAGAGCCCACCATATGGTGCTGGGGCTGCTTTTGTGTAGCTGCAGGAGAACAGATGAGACTTGATCTGATTCTGAGTCTGCCAGGACAAAATTACCCTATCAAAATATTTTGGACAAATTTGAAGCAGCAGCACGAACTTGCACTAGTTCTGCGCTTGGTGGTGTGTGGCTTCAGCTCTTTCAGTTGGATACTGGAAGCTGCAAACCTCTCTTAATATTCTTTGAGGAGCTATTTAATCCTTCGGAAAAGCAGAATCTCTGATGCTGAGTTTCATGTGTAAAAACACAGAACAATTTTCATTGTAGAGCTCTACACTTTCATTGTAGAGCTGAAAAAGGACAGAGTACTCTTGATCTAGCTAAGCTACATTTTCATGCAGGGAAAAATTCAAATGAGGACTTTCCACTAGATATACATACGAAGTGAGAAATTCAGATTTGAAACTAAGACCTCATTTCTTAAATTACAAGGCTTTCAGAACTGTATCAGATCTCCCAGAGATTAGGGAGAAATTTAGGTTTGTTCTTGGGTCTATCTCCTTCTTGTAGAGCATTTAGGAAAAAAGAAAACAATTTAGTATTTCCTTCTTTGCCTGCTGTTTCTTCTTTTTGCTTTTATGCTTCGGTAAGGATTACAGAATGAATGTGAAAGCCTTGAACTACACCTGCAGCCCATGGATACAATCTTCTCACCTGGGATTTCCAGACCAAAAAGAAATTCTGATTTATTTTATCTGACATCAAAAACCCATTAAACTTTTGTTTAATTTCAAAATATTTTGATTGAAACGTGCTCAATGGAGAATGGGGACTCATGTTGGATTTCAGATCAGGCATTCCTGGGAAACTAAGGGACAGATCACACCCCAGTAGATCAGGAAATTAAGGTAGGTGAAATCTCTTCAGAACACAACTGTTTTAACAACAGCCCAAGTCATTAAATGTTGGGTTATTTTAATTTTTTAAACATACCTACTAATTTCCTTCACTTCATTCTTTTGGTGTTTGACTGTTTTATAATGAAGCGCTTTTTAAGAGATGGAGATGTCCATATAATTAATTTCCGAAGGGGACATAGCTGCCAAGCCCAGCTTCTGTTAGCTGCTGCTCATTTGTTTCCACTTTTTCCTCTTCTCCATCATGTTTATTTAAATACTTTAATGATCTTGATTTTAGGGTCCACATATTGCCATGTGTGGCAGCAAGAGAGAATTCCTTCTCAGGTCATGCACTAAAGAGTCCAGACCATTCTGTATGGTGGTTAATGTCTCTGAAATCTAATCCCACTTTTGTCCTGTCAAGTCTTGCATGGCTGACAGCAACTCAGCAGTGACGAAAGGTCAATGTGGAAGTCAAAGACTTAAAAATTCTAAGTCTCATTTGTCTGGAGACCATGGAAGTCTTATTTCTTTCCCAATATTTAAAAATGAGAAGGCTTAGTCAAGAGACCTGCTTTACAAAAGGTCCATATTCATTCCCCTGTAAAAATACAATTCTGGATTAAAAACGAGATAAATTAAATGGGCTCAAGGGATAAGTTAAAACTGACAGCCAAAATTTTTGCCACTGTGGGCAGACACACTACCTTCTAGGATAATGCTCAATGGAATTAGGTCAGTGCTCAGTTGTCTACCCATGGTTTGAGGTAAAGTCCTTGGCTCTGGGTAATGTACACACTGCACTGCACTAGCGGAGGCCTATGTGCTTATTTTGCCCTAGAGAAATAAACTTGCTGTGTCTTGCCTGTTCTGAACTGCATTGACAGGAAATTACAGCACTCTTATTTGTTGGATCCATTTTGCCAGTGAGTGTCTTTTGAGGTGCAGTGGAGGCTCCTCTCATTCCCATCTTTTTTGCCCATTTGCCGCAGGAAAAACTGTAAAGTCAGAAAAACCTGAAAAAGAATCTCCTGGGACAGCTGTGTGCAAGAAACAGATGTAAGAAACTCATAAATATGCACATCATTCACCTCCCTATAAAACTTAGGCCAATATCAGCTGTTTCAGGAACAAACTTTAAACTAGACAATGTCCTAGTTTGCACCAGCAGGTATTTAGAGAATTTTGGTGGGGTTTGGACCTAGTTCTTCAATCCTGATGATTTGTATAAGCTCTATGGAGTTCCACAGAGCTGAGGAGATACAAAAAGGGATGCACATGTTCCTTCTGCTGATCACCCTGGAAGCTGTGTACACCCGAGGGCAGACACTGCACAGTGGTTGTTCCTGTAAGGTCTTTCATAACAGGTTTATTTTCTCTGCTGTATATGGAAGTTGGCTTTAATTCCCAAGATCTCCTACAAAAGGCTTTGCATGTGCACTCAGGCTTTTGGCAGAACAATATACTACTAACTAACTGGAAATAAACACATAGATAAAATAAATGGCCTTGTATTTTCTGGTTACTCACCAAATAAATATTGCACAGAATACTTGGACAAAATATATCCTTTCCCATTTTCTTTTCATTTCTATTTCTTTCACACTATATTTTGAACCATGTTGAAGACAAAGAATAGAATTTGGCAAAGTGAAACAGCTACACTAGAATCAGGATAACACCACAGTGCATTTCAGTCATTTGTTCAGAAAAAATATTAATGTTTTTTCCCTGCTCTTGCGGTTGTTTAATTTGGAAATTATTTAATTTAACTATTATAAATGATCCTGTTAAATAAAGAAAATCACCGTGGCCCAAACAAATCATCACAGCTTCTTAATTAAAACAAATCACTGGTCTCGATTAAAAATGAGTGTGGGTATCAAGAATCAAACAAGCTTTTATTCCTCACTCATCTTGACATTTAGGAACACATCTGGTCTAGTTTAAATACTCTTTCAGTGCTACAAAGGGTGGAATCTTGTCACCAAGGTCTTCAAGTTCCCAGCCTGTTTTTTGCTGGGAGGCTCTTAGCAAGCCATGATCCTGTAATAAACTTCATGGGAGAAGGTTCCTACAGAGCTTCTACTGAAGGGATAGCAAGGGGCAGATTTGCACAGGGTGGGCACCAGGATGTTGCTGAAACAAGAACATGCTGTGTCCACTCCACTACTGTGCAATGAGGAGACCCTGCAGCCCTTTGCCCCCTGTTGGTCTAAAGTTGGACTCCACGATCCTGATGGGTCCCTTCCAGCTCAGCATATTCTATGATTCCATGATTCTATGACTGACTCTGTGATTCTGCCACTGATTCTATGATTCTCTTCCACAGCTTGCCAGATTGGGCCTCAGGTGCTACAAGACCACATAAAAAGCCATTTGCTTTCAAAACATTTAGTGCAGAGGAGCCATATGGATTGCCAGAAGTACATCTGAAGAAGATGAGATTTTTAATTTTTTTTTTCAGTAAAGGACTGAGGCATAAGACTAGAAGAAAAATTAAAGCCTCAGAAAGACCCTTTTAACAGCTAAGAGTTTAGGGTGGTGAAGTGATACAACATGATTTCATTAATAGGGATTTGTAGGTGTCTGACAGGTGTGGACAATTAAGTGTTTTCCAGAAAGAGCAAGACATTTCTTCCTGCAGTGAAGAAAACATGTGAAAACAACATGACAGGGTGTGAAGTGATTTTTCTAAGGAGAATAAGATAATTACTCTATAAGAAAATACATTTATACCTCCTATAAAAACGAAAGACAGTCAAAAACCGAGATAAAAGAGGCAGAGGTGTTCCACCTGTGAATTAATAGCAACACACAGTGGGGGTACATTTTCAGGAGGATGAAAAAGCAGAAACAAGACTAAACCAAAGCCAGGTAGTGGAAGCTAAATGTAAAACAGACAAAAGAAATCCAAACCAAATCTGCCACTTTTTTGGATGGGGAACTATCTGACAAAAGGCTTGAAAGTGTAGGAATAGCAAGACTTGAAAGTTTGAGTATAGAGAGATAAATAGATAAATATGTTCTTGCATGGATAAAGAGACAAGTAGACAGATGGAAGGCCTCTGTTCTTTTATTTTCAATCACTTGCAATACTGCTTCAATGAAGAGCTTATGGAGTCACTTTTTCATGGGAAACTATATGCATGGGAAATGGAACAGATTAATTTAGATAAAAAGACATGCAAGATGTTTATTTAACTAAAATAGATGAAATGTGTCATTTTATTCCTTCTGCTAGTACTGAAACATATGGACTTTTCTGAATAAAACTTCACAAAAACCTTCCCTTGGGGTAACCAAGGTCAGCTACAAGTCCTCATATAAATACACAAATGTTTACCACAAATCATTCTCCTCAAATATTTCAAACTAAATGATTCTTCCACTAGAAACATCCATTCATCTATTCCTAGCTTTATCCTAAACTTCAGTAGTGAAGACTTTATGGATGAAAGCAAGACTTGATTAGTCAAATAGGAAAGAGTTACTCTATCTATATCATATTCTGAGTGACTAGAAAAAAATATTCTGTATAATATAAACATCAAGCAGGAAATATGCAGGACCACACACATGAATAAAATTAACAGAATAATCCTTGATAATCTACATGATATACTGTTGTTCTAGGCCACACAGCTTGATCATTTGACCTTTATAGGTGGTTCTGATCATCCAAAGCAGCCAGGACTGACTACCTAGAGACCTTTGTGCAACCAAGGAGGGAGGGTGAAAACAAAGCTACATAAAGAATGCTGGTCCTGAAATGTTACATTACTCATTTGGGGTTTGCATGTGTTCCTGCAGCCAAACTCAGACTGAGAGTCAAAGCCATAGGCTCTATCCAACTGAGCATGAAGATTGCATTGTGTCTGTCAGTGTTTCATTACTTTTTACAAACAGGTGAAAAATGGGAAGCCACCTGATATTGAGGAAAAAAAAATACCCAAATGACAAATGAGAACTTAAAAAATTAAGGCAGGGTCTTACATTTTCCTTTATATGAAATTCCTGTGGAAGACAGACTTTTAAAACTGTATTGTAACTAGCTAAAGGGCTATGTAGCTGTAATTGCTATATTGATGATCAAAGTTTATGTTTCTGTGAGGATAAGGAGGCTTTTAGGGAAGCTTTGACGAGTACAGGACATTCAGTAGACCTCATTTTCCTTAGCAAAGATTATGTACATATTTATAGCTCTGTTTACATTTCATTGCAGAGCTCTACGATATCTTTAAATTCCAAATGCAATGCTCAGTGACAAAGCAAAAAACTGTATGCACTACCTTCTTTATCCAGACAATTTCTACCAGTACTTTTTAGGCAATTAAGGATAAAATGTATCAGATTTCATGACAAATTTTTTTTTTTTCTCATAGGCTGACATACACTGGAGGTTATGATTAGATCCAGAATTAAGAGTCATAAGTTTCGCTAAAATCTTTAATTAGTTCTTTTCTTACTGGAATGCCTGGATCTTCTTTTAAATAATTTCCGTTCTGATATGTTCTAGCAAAAAAAAAATTTTCCTTTCTCAGTCTCTGCCATGAATAGGTTCATTTACCCTAAACATTCAGTGGGCTCATGGTTGAGGAAGGGACCAATTACTTTCTCTGTTTGCTTCTCAACACGGAGGCTGGGAAGGCCATATTCTGAGTTCTTACAAAATTCTCAGTTAAAAATGAATGAGCTTTTGGCCAGGGCTTTCAGATGCAGGGTCCTTGTACCATCAAAAGAAAGGAGTAGGCAGTTGTATTCCAACAATGAAGAATGTGCAGCCAAGCCCCCTCCATCTCCCTGAAGTCAGGCTCTGGAAACCTTTTGTATCAGATGATCTTAGTCTGAAACACTCATATTCAGTGGCATTATATGGGAATGTAATACTGGGAGACCCTGAGCCCTTTGTCTCACCTTTACAGCCTCTGCACTCTGCAGCACAGAGATTACCTGGGCATATTCTAGAAAAACAGGCAGATAGGATAAGCATTCCTGTAGGATAAGCATTCCTGAAGGCAGTACATCACACCCACTGGAGAAGTTAGACCAGGCTGCACTAAATAAGGAGAGATGGCAGAAAAGTCCATGAGCTGGCCTGGAAACTGCAGGAGTTTCTTTGCCTTTTGTCCACCCTCCATGCTGTATTTTTTCCTGGTAGTAATGATACTTGCTTTAATAAATGCTGCAGTCCATTGCCAAAACACCAAGCAGATCAATAGATTGTAACTCTCTATCTTGAACAGATGTGCTCTCAACCGTTTGCAATACATCACTTGCATTGCATCACAGATAATAATCAGCTGTTAACCTCTCATAAACAACATATGAAAATAATATAAAGCATAGGGGATTTTTAATAATAAACATAATATAAAACAGAACAAGACCAAAATGCAACTGTAGAGATATGTTGTTTTTCCCATTCTGGGTAAGGATACAGAGGTATTTCTGAAGCTTTCAGAATGCCAACCACCCTAAAATGAACCACCACCACCAGCAAACTAAGCACCACTGGTTTAGAGGGTTGCTTTGATCCCATCAGTCCCTGTTATTTTGCTGTCCTAAGATTATCCCTCATCCTGATCTTCGCTTGAACTAATTGGTTGAGGCTTATTGATTTCTTGATATAAACACTTTAACTGAGACACTGCTGATCCCAGCATATCAGTTGTCAGACCCACTTAGATAAAACTCACACATTGTACTAAACCGGGTTGAGCCCAGGCTTTGCTTTGGTGTGGTGGTCCAGAGTCAGTGTTGCCATGTATGTGGTGAACCACAAAGATGAGCTGTGTCACTCTTGCCTTCTTTTCAGCGTGTGATTACACAGTGCAGGACACAGTGGGGTGGGTCTGTGTGAGGAAAGCCGGCAATGTGGAAAGAATGAAAAAAAACATTTTTACCCAGGGTTTAGGATGCATTCCAAAACCATTACTAGGCTTAACAGGGTCTAATCCAAAGAGATACAGCTACTATCAAGTAAAAAAGAAGGAGCATTTGAGAAGCAGTTAGAATGCTTAAATCCAGTGCATTCTACTCCCTGTTCCCCAGTCATTTAGGTTGAGCTACGGGGACTTTTGTGCCTAAGGGGTGAGGTTCCAGAGCGGTGGTTCAGCACAGATTCTCTGCTGCCTCTGCAGCCCTGGAGCTCATGCCTGTGAGGTAGCAGTTGAATCTCATCCACTGACAGTTCCAGCCTTTCTTCAGGCTTCCTGGAGGTACAGTGCTCCTTCATGGCAAGGTTAATCACTTTTCTGTCACTCATGAATGCAAGTGTTAAATCTGTTCTTGGTTTAACAAGCTCCCAGTGATTCGGATAGAATCATAGTGTCATAGAATAATTAAAGTTGGAAAAGACCTATAAGATCATCAAGTCCAACAGTTAACCCAGCACTGATAAATCCATCACTAGGCCCTGTCTTTAAGCACCTCATCTACAGGGGTTTTGAAGACTTCAGAAAGGGTGAATCCACCACTTCCCTGAGCAGACTGTTAAAATGCCTGACCACCCTTTCAGTGAAGAAATTTTTCCTCATATCCAATCTAAACCACCTTGGAGCAACTTGAGGCCTTTTCCTCTCTTCTCATGATGAGATTCATGAGGTCAGGGTGTAAATTAGGGGTGAAGCTTCCTCCAGCAAAGGCTGTGCCAAAGTCAGGCTCTGTATGTAGTTCCTGTGTGTATGGCTCCCAGCTGTATGCTTCAAGAGTAAAATCACAAGTGTGGCCTAATTTATGGCCTTTTGACTGGGAAAGCAGATAGCTGTGAAAGATGCATGTTATGCCTGAACTGTTCCCAAAAGTCAGAATTGCCTCTGTCATATGGTGGCAGCACAGAACAGGGGAGCACAGCCCAGGAGTGATGCCAGCACGCCCCAGGACCACATGTCCCGAGCATCACGGGCAGCACTGCAGGGGAAGCTGTGCAGTTTGAAACAGCAGCACATGCAGGCATGCACAGAGGGTGACAGCAAGCATTTGGAAGCACAGCTCTTAGGGAGAGCCCACAGTTTTGGGGCTGAATTGTGGAGGGAGAAAAGTTTCCTTGAAGCAAGCGAAATCTCATTCCGGTTCTGGAAGGTTGTGAATTCTCTAGGGAAGTTACAACTGTTTTGAGGAAACAGGCAGGGAAAAAAAATAACACTGATGATAAAAAATTATGGAGTAAGAAAAAAACAGATTATCAGTAGTGAAGAAATCCTTATGAAAGGTCATTTATTAGAGAGAGAGAGGAAGGACTGAGATCAGAATCATGATCTTAACAAGATCCAGTCCAGGGTGGTACTTCTTAATGGAAAACTTCTGACAGATCACAAGGGGAAATAGCCTGAAAACTCAGCTTTCCAAAGGCCCTCATGTGATTTTGATTTGAGAATATGAAAAGTTCTGAATCCAAATGGCAGGACATCTGCTCACTAAAGTCTAAGAGAGTGTTTTCAATCTCCAGTAATTTCTCAGTTGCAATGAATTTCTTCATAGTTTACAACATTTCTGCTAATTGCTTCACCTCTGTTCTCATATGACTCATATGTTAAAGTCTTAGAAAACGTTTCTTTCACTACTAGTGTTAATTATTTACTTGATAATTGCAGCTTTTCTACCATCTCATGTACAGCTTGGCATTGTTGTAAAGCAATGTCTACTTTTAACTTACACAGAACACACTTCACATTTCTGTGACAAAATTTGATCATTCCTTAAGTAACATACAACATAAAAATATCTGCCGACTGGTGACCAAAGAGTTAAATTTTCATTCTGTGTTGCAGATCCAAAAGTGATGAAATTAAGTAGGTTTTCATTTTCATTTCAGCATTCAACTTTTGCCTGAGCCTAGTCATATGCATTTGTTACATGCTGATGGTTTTGATGCTGTAGATAAAATATGCATATGCCAAAAATTGTAACAAAAGTGTGTGAACTAAGCTGCCTATATGTCCTAGCAGCATCTGTAAGTTACTAGATGCATCTTTTATCAGCAGCTTTCTGATGTGCTCAACAGTTTCTGTTTCATAGCATGGTTGTAGTTGTGACTTTCATCAAAGAAACTCAGCATTAATCTTCAGTATCTGCTGATGAGTTTAACACTGAGTAATTGCAGCAGTCCTGTTCATTACACACTTGGGCAGATCTGAGACTTTGACCAACAGGTGGTTTTGACCTGCAGACCTCTGGCACTTGTCCAGACCCTCTCTTCTGTCCCTGTCCTGTCTCTCCCTGCCACTACACAGGAGAAAAACCCTGCTTTTGTTATTTTGGGACAGGATAACTACAGAAATTACAATTAACAAAGGTGTCATTTAACAAGGAAAGCAATCAGTGTGTGTCTGTGAAGCCAACGGATGGAAGTTATTTGCTTTAGTGTAAATCAGTGATATGCCATGGGGTGAGTGGAGAAAGTGGAGATATGGGAAGAGGCAGAAGAATACAAGTCAGTGTATCTGTGGCTGTGTTTGTTTAACAGCCAACGACTGCACACTATAAGGGACCATAAATTTTCTGAGACAATCTAATTAAGGCCAAGCCTGAATAAAGTCCATGAAAAAGCAAAACAAAAAAACCCCATACACTGCCTCTCAATCCTCCCCCACCTCCCCCAAATAGGGAAAGGGGAAAGGGAATGAAAAATAACTGAGTGCTGCAACTGATTCTGAGCAATATCTTTCCAGAAGAGCAAAAGCAGCTTTTAAAGCAGACTTTGTGATTTCCTTGGAAAAATTGCAAGAGTGTGTCTGCCTTGTAGTCAGATAGACATCACACCTTGATAGGAAGGAATACACCCAGGACTTGCTTTGTGCCTCAGGGAATTACTGCAAAATAAATGAAAAATGGCATTTTTGACACAGGGTGCTTGCAAACACCCATCAGAAATTACACAGTAGCAATGATGGGATGGTGTAGCTCAGACAAATTTTCTGCACAGTTTAAGCTCATGGTTTTTATATGTTGCCAACTTACTTATTCTTAAGTATAATATTATATTTTTGCTGCCTAAAATTTCCAAACAGAACATTAAAGAAAATACAAGGCTGTATTTATCAGATTTCTGCCATCATTCGCAATCAAAGTGTTTGGCCTAATTTATTCTAAACCATCAATTTATAAGAAAGCATCTGTTTACCAGCTGGCTTGGTAGCTGCCCAAACTAATCAGAATGACCTCAGCTGGAACAGGCTGACCTCCATCAAGTTGAAGAATCAATTTCTCCTGTGCATACATATTCTGCAGTGGTTTTGAACTACAGCCTAGAAACCTATCTTCTGCCTTCTGCACCATATTAATTCCCTACATTATTTAGGAATGTTGCTACTTTTCTTACTTTCTAAAGCTACATTTTTAGGCATTAAATAAATGGTCAATTTTCCTATTGGGAAAGCCATGCTCTTATAATATGTTCTTCTGTATAGGGGAAAAAAATAACATCTAACTTTATCCTTTAGTTACTATTGCCACAGTATAGAGATCTTTTAATTAAAGTAATAAACATGATATTAGTGGCAAGGTAGAGAGAAGCTTTCACATCATCTGCCTTCGGATTTATAACAGTTGTGTTTTATTCTGTCAAACTGTTCTTTGAGTAGGGGGAGAGGTTCACATTCCAGGTGTGTGTATTTCCTCCTTGACACAGAAAAGAATGGAAATTAAAACAGGATAATGTTCACCTTTGTGCTAACACATAAATTCTTACTTACTTATACAGTAAGATAATAAATGGGAAAGCAGTGACTAGTAAATTCAGAGTTTTAAATATGTCTAAGACTCTAACATCAGCTCCTATTCAGGTACCTTCTGCAAGGTGGCTGCTTCCAGACACTGATCCAATTACTCACAGTTTTGAAAATTTTAGTCTTAAAGACACGTTAGCACAGGGTCCTTTATCCTGAAAACACTGTGCAAATATATTATTAGGTTCTGGGGGCTGATCCAGTTATGAATAACCTCATAACTCACCTCTCTCTCACCACTGCACATGTGATTGAATATTTTGCAATGGTAAATTACCTCAGAAGTTACAGTCACAGTTTCCATCCATACATGTGAAGCATACATGAAGTTAGAAAATTTCAGATGTGCCTTCCAGTTCCTTTAAACACCCCTCGCAGTGGAAAAAAATTGCAAAAATAGATTGCAAAAAAAAAAAAGCTGCAATAGAATATTTTCAACCCAGACAGGCAACTCTTGTTATACAGAGTGTAAAAGAGAGACAAGGTCCAGAGTTTGCTCATTTCAGTAACAACCATGATGTGCTTACATTGCTGCAATAAGTGAGACTGTCATATGCAAACCACTTGGGTTTGGTTTGAGGTGCTGGTTTTGGTTTGCTTTGGTTTGTTTTTTTTTTAAATTTTATTTTTTATTTTGGCTTTTAATGTTTTGGGTTTTTTTCATGGAAGAGTCAAAAGAAAGAGGAGAGGAGAAGTACAAGCGAGGGAAATGAGTGGATGGAGAGAAAAGAAAGGGAAAGGAGGGCAGGAGAGAGAAAAATAAGGAGAGAGAGAAAGGGAAGGCAAAATGCCTTTCAAGGAATATGTCTTGTTTCAAGCAATGCCTACTTTTATTAACTGGAAATACACTACCACAGTTAAAAGGATACTGCAACAACAGAGATTCAAAAAAGATAAGTAACTCAAAATGCTGAAAATGAAAACCAGAAGAAAGTTCACTATTAAAACCTTTGTTGGCTTTTGCTGGACATGAAGCGATCTCTTACGTTTGCTCTTTCAGCTAATCCTGACTCCCCAAAGATTCAGGAGGCTTTGCTGGATAGAGGTTCAGCCACTCAGTGACTTAATGCTGCAGTATGTTGTCATGGTTAGAAAATCTCCACTGGTGGAAATTGCTTCTAAACAAGGGCAACTCCTTTTTTATTTATTGTTTGAATCTAATCATATCGTTTCCTGCCTTGCACATCTGGTCTTAGATAGATCTGGAAATGTTAGCTTTTTACATTGCTAACTCCACCCTGTAGTGTTGTAAGGACTTGATCCAAATCCCAGTCAGCGTCTTTTCTACTGACTAAAGTGGAACTGGATCTGTCCCCCACTGAATTGCTGCCTCCAGAGAATTGGAGGATAAGAATAAAAGATTTGAGGAAAAAATCTGTGCTTTCTTGTGCTGGTAAGAAACCAGGCATTCTTAACTGAAGACTTTTGTGTCACAGAAATCTTCATTTTTCCCTTGGTGTTCATTTACTTATCTCCGTCTACTGAGGATCTGTTGCTGCTAAAATATTATTAACTTAGGATATAAACAGCAGACAACGCTTTTATTATGTGTCATTCTATGTTTGACTTGTTATTCTCATACACAGATTTATCTTATCAATGTATTCCCCTTTAAAAGACTCCCAAACTCCATCATAGTGAAATAAAATGAGTACATGGAAGGCAAAAAAATAAGAATCATGTTTCTTGATGCTCCCAGTTGTATAGGATGACCATAATAATACCTTATTAATTCAGGATACTTTTAGATTGAAAACCTAAGTCAGTTAAGTTCACTCNTCCCCTTTAAAAGACTCCCAAACTTCATCATAGTGGAGTAAAATGAGTGCATGGAAGGCAAAAAAATAAGAAGTTGGTGGGAGTGCCACAGTTTCTGTTTGTTCCCCTATCATGATACCACTTTGTATAAGTAAGAAGTCTGTTTTAGGAACAAGCAGATCAGTATGAGCAGCATTTCACAGGATAAGGACTCGGGTTTGGTTGGTTTCTGGGTAGTTTCTTTTCCTAGGATTGGTATTCAAGGTTAAGGAAAGGAACAGGAAGTGCTACATCCCTCTGGAATTTTCCCCATGAAAGAATAGGAGTATGCAATTTGCCTGAATGAATGAATGAATGAATATCAGCATAGAGTGAGAGCCAACAAGCATGGGGTTAGCACTGTTCCCAAGTCACCTGGATAGAAAGAAAAAAAAAAGAAAAAAAGGGAAAAAAAAGTAAAATTCTGTGTGTTTCTATTACAGAGACTACATATGTCCCATTTGTAAATCATTCAGCATGGTAGTATCTAGAACCATGGAACAAAAATTATTTTCATGTTTACCTGGGCTAGGGTTCAAAAAGACACAAACTTTGGCTTTGAGGCTCTTTCTATCAGTTTCAAAACTCTGTGGCCACATGCCACAAAGAACTGATCTGGTACAAACCCATTCTGCTGGTTCAGATTCGTTCAAAACGTTCTTGAGGATTAACCAGGGAGCTGTGTGCTGGACCAGAGAGCATCTGTTCTTGTACAGCCAGCTAAAATCTGCCATAAAAGTACAAAATGCCAGCTAATGCAGTTCTAGCTGGTTTGCTTTGCACATGTTCTGAGTTACACTTGTGTGTGGAGTGTGCTGGAATTGCCCCACAGTGCAAACAGGGATTGTGGGATTGCAATAGTGAGCAGGCTGTTCACTGTCTTGGCACAGCTATCTTTGAACAGCTTTGCTTCTGCACCACCACCAGCAGCAAATATTTCCTTTTCCACTTGCCCAGTAAGCATTCCATGCTGACAAAGTGTATCAGAAGCGGGACAGGCTGTTCACAAAGGCCTTTGACCATAGAGATACAAATAACAGTGGCAAATAACAGCAGCTTCTGAGATATGTGACTTCATGAATTAGCTAATTTTCAACTTAAAGACCGTCTATGACTTGACCTTGGTAACTGAACTGTACACACTTTAAATAATTAATATACTTCTTTATTCCAGCCCATATTATCAAAAAATTCAGTTCACATCATTTACCACATATTCATTCCATTCACCTTCCTGTTAACTCTGGCTGGAATGAAGAGTTACAATTTTCTTCTGCATAAAGAAGATCAGAAATATAGGATATTGTGGTAAGACAGAAAAAGGCTATGGGCAGCCTAAACCTAAATAAGTTACAGCTTTGCCCCTAAACAAGAGAGTTAAATACTTTTGTTAGAGAATGAAGCAGAGAATGCAGAGTGTATGACTGATTAGAAAAGGCACCTGTGGATAGTTTACTGACCAATGGTAATGTAATAAGGAACACCAGCTATGTATGTGAAGAAAAGTATAAAAAGGTGTACCGGGGCTAGCAAATTGCTGATATCCAAGATCATCTTGTGTGTTAGGGTTTCAGTCCAACAGCAGGATATTTTCTAACACTTGCTTTAATCAGTGGACATCTTCCTACTGCTGCCAGTGAGTCTACAGACCTTGCAACTACTGAACAGTGCAGAGGACCCAACACCTTCCACATGCAGACCTCAAACAGAAGGACTGTAAGCAACTGTGAACTCGAGCTGTGTCTGTGAGAGTTAAATACGTTTAGTTGCATAAGATTTGCTTGTCTGTTTTCCTGAACTTTTTTCTCTTATTAAAAAAAAAAAAATCAGCTTGAAAGTCGTTCTTGGGTGCCAAGAAAGAGCACTCAGCTGTTTTTATAACAGTACTCAAGACTTCACAGAAACTACTGACTCACATTTATACCAGTAAAATGTTTTTAAATATTGCACCAGGGGATAAGTAGGAAAAATGTGTTGTGGTTCTGGTGATTCAACCAAGGATTTCATAGCTACACATCATTAACACTATAAAATGATCTGTTTCATTTATTTTTTCATTTTTATTTCTCTCATATGTCCCTTGTCAGATCTCCAGAGATTTTTCTTTCTATTCCCTGTACTATTAAAGCTAGAAAAGAATGATTTTGCAATTATTACTTATTCACCTGAATGCAAGTTTTAGCTCTTATAAAAGTGAATATGCTTAAGTGAGCTTTTTTCTTCTCCTGCTTATCTCAGTCTATTCTCTGGAAAATTTTTCCACAGGTGTTTCAAAGGCAAAGAATAAAAATTCCAGTATTGAAAGGATGACTGCTATGAAGGAAAAGGAATCATTTTTGAAGCAACACAGTAATATTTTAAGAAATGTTTAAAATAGTTTGAAAAATATATGGTTTGTTTATAATGCTAGAATTTTATTTCATTTCTCAGGTCTGGATTTCCTTTTATTTCTTTTATTAATTTTACTGGATTTCCTTTGTTCTTACCATTCATACATATATTTATTTAATGAAGTGGTAATATATAATAGGGAACGCAATCCAGAAATTATTATGGCAGTTCTCAAACAAGGAGTGATATACACAAGACACTGTTTCTAAAATAACAAGAGTCATCATCTATTCATTCAGGAAGACCTTTGGTTTCACATGATATTTTGGGACAATCTGAGGCTATTCTGGGATGCAGTGTGGTGCCTTCTACCCTACTCACTTGATTTGCTCGGGCATCCATGGAACACTCTGCATGTGTCAACAGCAGAAATTACAAGTTATATTTTCAGGTAAACTGAGGCTCTTCTATGTGTTTTATCTTGGAAAAAAAATGAAAACCACTTGTGATACACAGAGCCCCTATGTAAACAATTGCTCTTACTATCTGTCAAGATTATTAGTTTACCACTTTATTTTTCACGTTTAGGCCACACAGATTCCTATTTCCTTGACTTTTTTGTATTCTGTTACAGTTTTCCCTCTACCATTTCCTTTGTGTTATTCTACAAGGAAATTCTTGCAAACTGAGTGATTCCTGTAGGTTCACAGCTCTGCTGGTGATGTCAAAGCCTGTGCTCTGTGTTGAATATCTGAAGTACAAAGAAAATTTGTGTAACACCACAGCCTTTGTAAAGCAAATTTTTTTAATATTGTAATGTTAGCTACTATTGTCTTCTCTCTGAATATTTGTTCATTTAAGCAATGATCTTAATGTCACAATCCCCTCTGTGTGGAAGTTGCACTAAACAGGAGTTTCAGGACAGTCCTACCATGAAATCATCCAGTATGGACAAATCTGATCAAGATTTCCAAAAAACTGAGGTGTAACTGCTTTACAGTTTCAGAACTGGGCATTTTCTTTTAAAAGACTGTTGGAGCTCTTGCTTGCCTAGTTGGAACCTATCTGCCTCCCTTGCCCCCATTTTAGGTAAATATAAATCCACTTAATTATCTCTGTTTATTGCTTCATTGGAGGCTGAATCAATGCAAGCCACTTTTTTTCCTACCCCAAGTTTTTCCCAATTTTCATGTCACACCCTTCCAGTTGATCCAACCAATACAACTGTTTGTATGGCTGTGCTGCAAATTGGATTATTTGAATGACTCAGTTTAAAAATAACTTCAGCCTGAGTTGTTTTAAACTTTTTTCCTGCTGAAGCCAGAGTATTTTGAGCATAGGTCTTTTTTGAGCAGTAGCTTGACCTTTGTGCTTTTCATGTGAAGTCCAGCATGGTTAAAGAAATACATTAACAATTCACATTTTTAATACTCTGGACTTTAATTTCCCTAGATTCTTGGAAAGAAAAACAAAGAATAATTTGGTTCACATTGCTATTAGTGACCACATCAGAGTCGGTAGAATCATGATAAACATCTATCCATAGCCCTTCTTGAAAGAGTTGTTCATTGTCTGCGAGCCCCCTGTAAATAATAATCAGAAAAAGGCCCATTAGTGAATAGGTTACAAAACAAATACTCAGGGTAGGATGCCTTTCAATATTTGCCAGAGTGAATGTGTCCTTTTGGGGAGGAAGAGTGCTGAAGCTTCAATCACAGCACATGGTGCAGTGGGGCTGATAAGGAGCATCTTTGTCAGCATGGCTGAGAGCACAGGGTAAGGAGGGAGAGCACAGGCCTGTCCCCAGCACCAAGGACATCAGAAACATCATAATCACAGAAATGGTATGCAGTTGTTCTGGCTTTTGAAAAGATTAAGGTTGAAAAATCAGTGCTAGAATTCTTTATGCCCTTCTATGCTGGCTGACAAACGGAGAGCAACGGGTCCTGATCACTGTGTTCCTCGAGCCTGCAATCTGCTGCCTGGGCTCTGCCATATGACTGATTTTGTGCATGTTACATGCAGCACCTGCTGCTCTGTGGAGTACTTTGGGGAAAGCCAGCAGAACTGAATACACATTTTTTCCTCATGACTTCATATTAACTAAAAGCCTGTGACATACAAAACTTGATGTTGCTACAAGCTCTGCTTCTGAGTAATAACCTCTCCCTCTCTCAAGGGGGGATAAAAGTTTGAGCTCAAAACCAGGGCTTCAACTACCTCCTAATCTGATTTTTTTGTCACTGACCCATGCAAAAAAATTATGCTTGTTTGCAATATATCAGAATTGTCACATTAATGCATGGGCATTTTTTTAATAACAGCAATTACGGGTTGCTCAACACTTGAGTTAGGATCTAGGAATAGTGGCTGGAAATACTCCTCAGAAGAGCAAACATTTTGACAATCCCTAAGTGTCTTGCAGATAATAATTATGTTTAATTTTTATTTTGTTTATACTGACAAAAACTGATAGTAACAGGAAATGGATAATGCAATAAATCATGCCTTTGTTATATGGACAAGAAAGAATATTATAGTTTTATTATCTGACCTTTTAAAGACAAGACTAATACTATTTGCAATCAGAAACATGTGTCTCATCAGCATCTTTGTGTCAGATTAGAAAAGCTGTGATGTCCAAACTGTAAGGCCACAAATCAGCATGGATAAGCATTCCAGTGCAAAAACCAGCTACAATAGCAAAGCCTGAGGAAAAAACATACTGTTGGATTCACAAAGCATGTGTGGACTTTTTTTTCCTTCCTTTTTCTTATACATACATAAAACCTATTTTTCATTAACAGTAGTTAAACCAGCTATCATAAGGCTAAGCTGTTAGGCTCTCATGGATAACAAGATAAAAGATTTCATTCCACTCCTGTCCCTTGCTGGCCCAAGGGTATGGCTGATCCTGCTGATCTCTGCAAGTCCGTATGCAAGGTTTTATATACATGCTCCCAAGTCTTGGAGTTATGGATTTCCAGATAGGTGTATGAGTGTAATAGGGGACAAAGACAGATTTAACCATCAAGTCTCCACAAGTTCAATGTGAGAACTGGATGTAAGATTATGCAATAAATCCTCAAAGTCGGAAACTAAAAAAATAATGGATTTGCCTTTTTGACAAAGATGAAGAGTGACTATGAGAAATGATGAAAGCCCTGATGTCTTTAAACAAGATTTAACACAGTAAACAACTTTCTGAAACAAATTCTTAATACCGAGAAGATAGGTTGGATAATCCAGCTAGTTTTTCTAAAAGTTTGCAGGAGAGTGGAAGAGCCATCATATAATACGGGGCCAAAGGTTCATTTAACATACAGTGGACACCTATAAAGGTATAAGAAGGGCATTAATATAACAATATTGCCATAGACTGCATCTTTGTGTCTAATTAACAAGAATATCACAGAATAAGCTGTGTTGGAAGGGACCCACAGGATCATCAAGCCCAGCTCCTGGCCCTGCACAGCACCATCCCAAAGAATCCTGCAATGTTTGAGAGCATTGTCCAAAGGCATCTGGAGGTCTGCCAGGCTGCTGCTGTGACCACTGCCCCAGGGAGCCTTTTCCAGTGCCCAGCCACCTCTGGGTGAAGAACCTTTTTCTACTATCCAACCTACACCTTGCCTGCTAACATTAAATTATGTAATATATAGAAAAGTAGCTCTTCTGGATTGAGCCTCCTGTAGCTTTCATAAATTAAGCCACTGACCCAGCTGTGGATTGAGTCCATCTATTCCATGAGAAGTTTTGCTGTCAGTGAGGCCAGAGCACGGCTGGTGCAGGGGCACAATGGCGACTCCAGCTACCAGCAGCAGACATCCCCAGCCCTCCTTTGGGGGCCAGAACTGAAGCTTTTCTTCTGCCACAGTCCCAGTAAAGCTGTAGCTCCTGTGTGTTTGCAGGTAGGTCACTGCTTGTGCACCAGGTAACCTGCCCTCAGCATTACTGAAATGAGCTGTAACCCTTGGGTCTGCACTGGTAGCTCTATTTCCTTTTGCAGCAGAATTAGTAACAAGTCTTGAGTTGGATTAACAGCTTGGTCCGCCACACAAATTGCAATACTTGACACCAAGCGTTTACAACCAAATGCATAAAAAAATTGCAAGAAGAAGGTAAAACAAATGTTTAGGCATCACTGTGTAGTTCCTCAGGATAAGAAATTTGGTAGCCAGGATGTCCTGCCTATCAGCTTCTCCCTCTCCTTCAATTCTGCACAGCATTCCTAATTTTGCTCCACTACATCTCTGTGTGCACCACAATCATCATTAAAAAGTCAGCGTTTCTCAGCAGTGCCACCCAAGAGTATTTGATACATCATTCTCCTGTCTCTGAGAAGGACATAATTGCTGAATTGCTGCACTAAAGTTTTTTTATGGTAGCTAGTATAATTTCAGCTCTACCCTTTATGTGGTTTAAAAGGCCTAGCAAAGACAGAGATTTTGTGTGTTTAGCATATTTCTAATTTACCAAGCTAATATTAAATTTAATTTATATGAGAGGTAAATGAATTATTGCGTCCAAGAGACTAATAAAATCTCTTCATTTGTTTTCACAATTACAGCATTTGCTCCAAAGTAAGTTTTAATGGAAACAGATGACACTAGATAAAAATGTGTTTCTGCGCATGCAGATGCCAAGCACCTTCTTTGGAGTGCAGCTCCTCACTGAACTGGCCATGATGCAGATTTTCTGTGCCTTCCACAGAAATGCTTGTCTCCTACAGGATTCAGTGTACAGTTTTATGCACAGGCAGTTTCACTTTTGAAAAGACAGTTCTTCTAACGCAGGGTTAATTATTTGGAGTGAATTATCACATCCAAAACTAAAGATTATGTCTTCTGAAAGGCAGTGTCATCTGTTTCCATTAAAACTTATTTTGGAGCAAATGTTGGTAGGTAATTCAAGTGCAAGCACAGTTTTCAAAAAACTGTATTGGAGTGATACGTTTGGACTTCAAAATATTTAGGGAAGCCAAGTCTGATTGGAAGACTTTTTCTTTCTAGACCCTCCTGTCCTCATCTGGTTATACAGCTCACAGAATCAATTACCAGCCTTTTCTCAAAAATATTTTAATATTTAGGCTGTGGGTTTGGTTTGTAGGAATCAGTAACTTTAAAGATACAGAAGCTGAAATCTGCAAGACATCCTTTGTCCTCCTCTGTGTGATAAGCAAGGTTTAGCCCTTAATGTGATGTAAACACCAGGAGAAGAGAAAAAGCAACCCATGAAATTTCTATGAAATCTACCTAGAAAGCCTGACATGTGCATAAAAAGACCTCACAAATTGATGCAGATGCCTCAGGACTAAATGATTAACTGCAGAATCACATTCAAAAATAAATTAAAAGCAATAGATACAGGCCCAAAAAGGCCTGCTCCACAGGGAAATAATTTTCCCTGTTCATTGTCACTTTATATTACCCATCCATCATTTGGTCACCAGTTTCAGCTATTCACTTGCTGCCAAGTCTATTTTCAAGTTTCCCCATTCCTTCTGTGTCATTGCATCTTCCCTTTCTCGTGGAACGCTCTGGCGCTGTGTCTGCTGGCTCTTCAGACTCCAGGGTCAAATGTAAAGTGTGTTTGGGGTCTTGAGGGAGTGTCGTGGTTTCTTGGGGCTTTTTGGAGCCATATTTTTTGTCTTTTGTGCTTGCGCAGCTGCTCCATTACTTCACCCAAGAAAAGCTGGCATATCAAACAAGAGTGTGAAGTATCTGTGCATCCCTATGGCCCTTGGGTGGGGTTAACTATTGTCACCTTTTGGGGTGCTAATTAATCCCTGTATATTGGCTTACAGTAGGATACAAGTGTTTCTTTTTTTTTTTTTTTTTTCTTTTCCATGAAAAGGGAATATTTTCTGTCTTACAGTTTCTGGCCAAAATCCTGTTCCAGCTTCCTGTCATGTATCTGGAATTTTTCCACCATGTTTAAACAAAATGTAACTCTCTGCTCTGCTCTCTTCAGGAAGCTCCTTTAAAAAACCCTGTGCAATATTATAGTATTGGTTGGGGCACCATTTTCTAGGAGAGTAATTTCTTTTGTGTTACCTGCAGTAGAAGCCCAATGTAAAGTTACTTTTTAAACAAAACATCAAGAACTAAACTTATATCTACTGCCCTGACCATACCCATTTCATTGAGTTTTTCAATTTTTTTTTCTTGTGAAATAGAATAAACAGCACCCTTTCTTTTCACTGAGTGCTTCCTTGACTGTTTCTTTGCTCTTCATTCTTCTTTCTTGCAGTTTGGTATCCTAAGAAAACAGGTACAGCCCTACCCAAAAATGCTCTGTTTTTTGCATTCAGGGAAAAAATGCAAAAACTTTTCCTTATTTGCCAAGATATTCTTACACAGATCTTGAAACACATTTATTTCTCTACTGCAGCAGTTGGGTGGAGATGTTTTTCTAATTCTTTTTAATCACTTTGCAATTTATTTCTGAGCCCACTTCCTGCTTCCTTTTTAAAAGATATACATTTGGCAATTGCGTTGTGACATTTTGTCATTATTAGCATTTGCATTTGGCAATTGCGTTGTGACATTTTGTCATTATTAGCATTTGGGGGAGTAGAAACAAGATTCAAGTACATCCCTCAATGAAACTTCAGCAAAGATGATGTTTCCACTGACAGCAGCCACACAAAATTTTAACTGCAAGACATAGTCCTGGCTCAGTGTTTCTCAGCAGCATCAATAAAAATGTACCACTGTCCCGCAGGATTTTGTTTTAACCCCTTTGATATTAACATTAACATTGTGGTTTGATGCAATGACCAAAAGAAGGTGTTGGCTGCAGCAATAACCAGCTGGGATGGTGCTGCCTGGCTAAGCTCAGTGCTTGCCTTTGCCTCTTCCCTTCTTGCCAGAGCTGAAGGGCCACAACCAAACCTCCTGTGACCACAGAGCCATGGATACCATGCCAGTGCTCAGGAGAAAGGTGCTGAAAGGAAAACAGCTTGCTCTGACTTTACCCACAGCTTTTCCTTGTAACTGGGATATTCCAGTTACAGTTATTCAGGCAGCCTCTTTTCCCAGAAAAGAGGGAAGTGTAAAGCCTTGCTTTTCCCACCCCAGCTTGTCTAAGGAGCTGACTGCTTTCTCCCTGCCTGACGACTGCCTGAGAAATACATAACTATTAGAACATGGATCCATAAAAAGCAGCAAATATTGTTGGATCTGATTTTGTGACTTTTTTAAAAATTATTTCCATAAAATAAAGGGACATTGCTTCCTGTTAACTGTGCTGTTGATTTTTTTTTCCCCTGTGCCTACAAACATGTTGCCTTAATTTCCCTGTTACCAGCCCTCATACTTACCCTTTTGCTCCACAACTTGTCTTAATTTAGGCCACAGCTGTCTCTAGTCTCTGGGCTACATACTAAACTAACTGATTTTAGCAAAATTACTAACTCTGTTTTCACCAGTACATAATCAAAAGCAACCAAACAACAAATCTTATGGCTTGTGCTCATTCTCTCAGTTTTCCATGCTACTATTATCTGGTTCTCTGCTTCCCTTTTCTGTTCTGTTTGTCTTTCTTGATGGGCCACTTCTTTTTTTTTTTTTGTCATCTTCACTCATCACCTTTTCTCCACTACCTGTCGCTACTTCTATGTTCAGAGCGTTGCAACCATTTATTTCAATTTCTAACCATAATAAAACCTGTCAATTCAAATCAATCTGGATGCTTTTAAACAAGTGCACCCCACAATGAGAGATAATATTAATTAAGTCATTAAGCTGTGCTAGAAATACTATCCAAGGAAATTAGGCTGTTATGGCTTCTATCTCCCTAAATATCAAAGCTACATTTCTTTTTTGTTTTGTTTTGGTTTTTTTGGTGTGGTTTTTTGTTGTTTTTTTTTTTAAGGTTATTAAATATAAAACATTCATTTATTTGTCATGCTCTACTACTTGAGTCATTGTACAAAGGCACTTCAGCTGTTTGATATCTTCCATCCATCATTTGGACAGTGAGAAATAACCCCTCAACCCCTAAAGTGGTTGCTCCACGCAACTGGAATTCACAATGCAGGGAATGTTCATTGTATCAGCTGGCGCTGATCTGGTTTACAATATGTCAACACTTTCTGCTGTGTTTGTCAAGTGCATGTCAGAAGCAATTGATGTTCAGCAAAAGGGAAGAGGAATATACAAGGTTTTACAGCTGATTTATTAATCATACGATCCAGGAAAAAAAAAATTTAAAAAATTAAAAATCAATCCAAACAGCTGAGTTTTACTTGAGCTGACTTGACCCTGACTGACCCTAGAGGAGAAGACTTTTTATCTGTATCCCAATCTCCCTAACTGCACTAAGTGCAACCACAGTCCTCAATCACACTAACTGAGGAAAATGTGAGATATAAAGAGGTGCTTTACTAATCCTCTATAGCTTGAATAAAAATAATTTTTGTTCTGACAGCCAAATTAAGAAAGTTCTGATTCAAGAAGTGAGTTCTCAAGGTCCATTCTTTACAATGTGAAGAAACACAAATGTCAGGATTGGCTGAATTTGAAATTTCCGGCCTAAATAAATTCAGACCTGAGCTTACAGCACTTTTTAATGCCCAAATATGAAGTCAGTCATGAGAAAATACATGATGAGCATAAGCTTGAAAGAAATGGAAAAAATTAATAACAAAATTAAATCCAGAATTTACTCTTTGTTCTTCATTTTTGCCAGGTGTTAATTTTCTTTTTAAACTTCTTTCTGTGTATAACCTCGATGTATATTGTCCTCTTCTGGTCTCTGTTCCTCTAAGATGTGTAGATGAACGAGCCACAGAAACCGATTTTAATGTGTCCTTTATTTTTGCCATGCTGGTCCGAAATTCATGATGCAATCCAGAAATTTGTGTTGACATTTCACTATCACTCTTTATTGTTTTTTTTTCTTTACAAACTGTGAAAACAACTTTTTCTCTGTATTTCTGGTATAAATCCTGAATATTATGTATGTAAATATGATCGTTGTGAGACAATTTGCTTTAGAACTATTTCTGAGGCGTCCTGGAGAAAAATAACAGAGCAGAGGAGAGAGTGTGTTTTTGAAACACAGAGCACTGAAACAGCCCAGGGAAGGAAGAGTGAGGCAACAGTGAAAGCAGATAGCATGCAGTCCACAGGCCAAAATCATGATTTGTTAACCTATAACTCAGGAAGAAGACAAAGAAAGGAACTATGGTTTATGGCTAGCAGTCAAGAGGTAACTGAGTATGTGCTTATGCAATAAATTCTGTATTAATTCTCTGTAGGTAGAAGACTTTTTTTCTCCTTCATTTTCCCCTCCAGCAGGAAAATTGGATAAGCACAAGCAGATCAATGCTGGTGAGCCCATTACTTCTTCTGTATATATTTAAAGCTGTTATTCTGATCTTCACAGTTGTATTTATTGTTTAGTAGAACAGGATCCATATGCAGAGAAATAACACTTTCTCATATGTACATCGCTGGAAAACCTCATCCACCTAAAGCTGTTTCCAATGTAAGTAAGTAAAATATTTTATATTTTTCATTTGGTTTTAGTTTCTTTAAAAAGCACCTGAAGATTAAACTTCAAATCACACTGTTTGTTTTCTATGTGTTAGTTTATTACAAATGATATTTTCAAATACTTTTGCTATGAAAAAAACACCCTGGAGATGAGAGGTTCTATAGGCTCTGCCATAGCAGAAAGCATAATTAAATTAATCTCACCTGCAGGCTAGGGAGTGGGAAGTTAAAACCCAACATTTTTTGAAAAGTAGGTTAAGATATCAAAATTTGATTGTAACAATATACAAATGTAACATATGAATTAGTTCCACTACCTGGGAAAATGTCCAAAGGCTCCTTATCAGGACAGCAAATACTTTCCTGAACCAACCCACACTTCAGGGAAAATGTTACTCAAACAGAGATTATCTGCTTGAACACCACCCCTGAGCTCCTTGAATCCCCTCTGCAAAAAGGTATTTTCCCTGTGGCATTTACCCATCTCTGAAAAATCAATATTGCAATCAGATCATATACTAGAAAGGGTAAGAATAATGGCTTTTACCTAATTCTACCCCAGCCAAAACCAGTATAACCTATTTTCTGATTAAATCAGAACAACTTAGCCAGTTAGGGAGCAAGAACCAATGACCACCTTAACCACACACCCCTCAAATGCGGCATTAAAAAGCACCAGAAAGAAGCTCCATGAGAAAAAGCTTTTTATGTGCAAAAATAAGTACATAATAAAATCAGACTGAAGTAATTAAATTTTCACTGGAGGCAGAGCAAAAATGTTAATGCTCGGAATGCTCAAAAAATTCCATTCCTCTTTCTCGGTTTTATAATTTGCTATTTGAATGCTTACATTTTGTAGAGCAATGACAATAACTATTCTATGTTTAAGGTCATTTTTCTTGTGTCTCAGTTTCTTGAAACTACTTATTACATCAGGAGGACATCTTCAGTTCCACTTCTCAGAAAAATCTTCCAATTTTTCCTGAGTGTGAAAATCAGGAAAATATAAAAATAAAATTTAAAACTTATAAACCAATAGAAGCATTTCAGAAGGGTATTTTGGTCTTTTCTCTGTGTGTTTTTTGTTGGTGTTGCTGCTTTTAGCATGCATTTATTAATGAGACAATCATGATTTTAGAAGAGAAACATGTTTTTTCATCAGTGTGGATTTGGGTCAATCTGTCTGACTCTCACTGCAGGATTATGGTCTAAGGTTTGTCTGTGGAGAGAAGGCACAACACAGAGAGAGAGAGTAGAACACCTACTCCTTATTAACTCCCTACTTAGACACTTCCTGAATCCGTGATAAAGTTGTCATATTTTGGATTAGTTTACTACCCTCAAATGACCATTATCAGGAAATCTATGAACAGATCTCTTTTCCAGGACTATGAGATGGAGCTTTCTTGAACCCTTTGCCCTCACTCACAATTCAGTTTTCTGGACCCGATAGAAGCTGATAGAATTAATTTAGATTATGATCATTTGTTTAAATAATTTTTTTTTCTAGCCAGTAAACAGCCAAAAAAATTAACAATCACATTTGTCATTAATTTTACTCTTCACTATAGTCATATTTTATATGAAATCTGTTTCTAATTCATGCTTAGCGATCTAGGATACATACTGAATAGTGTTAAAGAAAATTATTTTTAAACAAGCATTCTCATTCTTCTAAGCAAATTCGGTGATCATAGCAAAATAAACAAACCAATGTATCAGGCAACCAAAATAATGCTGCTGAAGCAGTTTGGGAGTTTTTAAACAAATTTAGGCTTTGTTGTCTTGAGAATTCTTTTTACAATCCTATTGACAACATTTTTCAGTAATGTAAAGCAATAGTATCAAATATTTGGATTTTAAATTCCTATACTAATATTGTGCAGGTTTTCAACAGTAGCAAGGACATATCCATGGGCCAGGAGCATTACAGCAGTATCATTAAAGAATCATTAAAGTGTCACAGAACTAAAACATGCCTCACATCTTTCCACTCACAGAGAAAATATCAGGTCACAAGCAGAAATTCAGGCTTGTTTTTGAAGGTAGTGATAACCTTTCACAAAATCTGGGAAGAGGGGGTTTAACCTTAGCTCCTTTAGGTGCTGCTGGCTGAATTGTGTCAGGCTGTGCTCGCTGTCCAGTGCTCATTTCAAGTATATATTTTGCTTTCTACAGGGTGTATTACATTATAGCTATTACAGCTGTTCAATATTTTCTTACTGGTTACCATAATGGAAGAAAATATTTTCACTGAAAATACGTCTTTGCCTTTTAAAAATATTTTAAGCAAGGAAACAATGTGGCAGTTTAAGGATAAAAATACTTGTCATTTGTATTCCTTCCTTCCTTCCTTCCTTCCTTCCTTCCTTCCTTCCTTCCTTCTCT